>CM066164.1:46948988-47548988 GCA_033629205.1 Lithocarpus polystachyus
TATATTTTTAATAAAAAAATTTTCAATTTCAGCTAAATAAACTGTTCCCAAACAACATTTAATATAAGATTTACTAACGTGTGCCTTACGACATATATTAGAAAAACATTTGCCAACGGGGGCTTGGCTAAGCGGTCAAGGATTCAGCTTGTGGCCTAGACAGCTGAGGTTCGAATCCCGCTGACCGCAGGAGTCCGTTGGTGGGCATCCTTGGTGAGGGGTGTACTCGCAAATGCGAGGTGACTCTCACACAGGCCGAAAACCTAGCGCCCTGTCCGGGGGCTAGCGTAACCTAGCGAACCTCTCTTTTTCTTAACCAAAAAAAAAAAAAAAAAAGAAAAACATTTTAAAATATTTTAAGAAAGTTTTTATAAGAAATTGAAAATGTTGACAAACTTTTGAGTAATAGTTTTATTTTTTTTAGAAGAACTTTTAAGTAATACTACAATTACAAACTATTTTACAATATTTTTATAAAATGTTAATGTGGTCAATCTCTTATTGGTTTTCATCTAGACCCACCATTTACATCACTTTTTTATTTACCAATAATTAATTACCATATCAGCATTTTGTAAAAAAATTTGTAAAATAGTTTGTGTCTTTGGCATTATTACGAATTTTTTGTCAACTCTTCCAAAATTTTCATAAAAAATTTCTTAAAATGAATAGTTAACATGTGTCCTAAGGGCGTACATTAATCAGACCATCTAATATTTATGAGAAGTACTATGTCCACAACATTTTCACAACAAATTCTAGTTGGCAGGTTGTTATTTGCTGTTACTAGTGGGTAAGAAAGTAATTTCAGTGTTGGATTTAAATTTAAAACCTGTAAAAACCTGTCAACTAGGATTTTTTATAAAAATATTGTGAAAAATGTTGTAAACGTATCAACAATATTTATACTTATCCTTACAGAATTAATAGCGCTGACTTAAAAAAAAATATTCTCACACTCAACCGCGTGGGCTGTACTGTCATAAAAGTGACAGGGGAATTGCTATCCAGTTGATGTGGCGGTAATCAATCACCAATTTTGTTTGAAACAAGCAACAAGATTGCGCCACGTGTAACATCTAGGGGTCAAGTATCGATTTGTACTCTTCGTAGTAAGGCATGACCGCAAGATGCCGTTGAAAAGGGCATAAGTGGAACTTAGATCGACCAATCATTGAAAAGTTTTTAGTAATTAATATATATTTAAAACATTTTTACTATACTTGGAAGCTTTTATTTGTTATAATTTAAATCTATTAAATAATGATCTCATTATTTTATTATAAAAATACTATAAACATACAAATCATACAGTTTTATACATATATACCTCGAATCCATAACTAATACTATTTTTAATTAGAATAGTTAACCTTTGAATCTATTTTTTTTCAATTATTTTTGTATCTATAATAGTGTGAAAACAAGGAAAGTTTGACACTAACTTGTTTTAGAATAGCGAAATAGTAACTTTGAATTTCACAATTCTTTGACTTAAGATTAGTTAGGTTTATTTCTTAACGAGTGTAAGAGATATAACTTTGTAGTAGAGTGTCACGTTGATGTGGTGTGAAAGTCATTAGTTCGAACCTAATTATCACTCATAACTTTTATGGAAATGCAATTTTTTTTTTTTTTTTGTAATTCCCTTTTTAACTATTTATATATATATATATATATGTAAATTTGAACTTGTGTGTCTCAATTAGTTTAACTGATAAAGTCTTTTTATGTAAATAACATTCAAACCCAATCACATTAAGGTCGTAAGCTAAGATTGAAATAACAATACTTTCAATTGGATTTATTATTATTTTTATTATGGATCAACGAATTAGACCACGTTAATAGTTTATAAAAACAAAAGCAAAAATTTTCCTCAAACTTGATGATGATGCTGGAGTTATGTACGATGATGACCGGTGTCCATCGATCTCCACCAAGAAGTGAGAACCAGTCTTAACATCTGCAGTGATCAATAACGGCGGAGGCCCCAGCAAGTGGACCTTGATTTATTCAACGATGCATATATATATTCATTCTTTTGTAAGGAGATCGGTATACCCAGTTTTTTCCAATATTGACCTAATCAAGTGAAGAAACTTTGAATTATTTGTGCATGACTTGATGCGTCGATTCTTCCAATTTATTATCACTGCCTCCCACATCATGACATTACAAAATTTTGTCGGATGAATGGGCATTGATAATTTTATATTTTAATTTTAAAAATTTTATTTCCTTCGTTTCAGGATGGGTTTTATGATACTATCGTTGACAAAACACAGAGATAAACCCTCTTTTTTCTTGAATTATTTTTTTTTTTTTTTTTTGAGAAACTTCTTGAATTAATTTAAGGCTTAAGACAAATAAAGTCCTAAATAAATTTTATAGTACCAATGTCCTATTCATTTATTTGAAAAAGTCCGACCATTTTCAGTCTCTTACTATAATTGCTCTTCTTTGTTTTTATAAACTTCTAATTTCTTTGTAAATTTTGGGGTGTTAATTGGTTTTGAAATTTCTTATATTCTTTCTTTCCATTTGATTTGATCAGTTATTTGAATTATTTACTTTTTCCATCCAGGATTGCATGAACATATGGGATTCTGCAAACCCAAAAAATAAAATAATAAAAAAATGAATGCAATTAATAACTTGTTTGGTTGATTCCATAACCCACACATCTTTGCAAAACCTGTTTCTATTTTGAGCTATATTTTATTCATTTTTAAAAATAGATTCCAAAGGCACGAAATTTAATCTGTATCGATCTAACCCACAATTTGAGTCATCCAAATTCCAAAATAAAAAGTCAATTGTTTTTTATAAGGCGACTAAATTTATTTACTATATTTTTATTTAAAAAAAATATTGTTGAAGCTAACCGCGTGAAACTGTACGACATGAAGTGACTGGTCAATTGCAAGCGTGTGTTAATGTGGCGGCAGTCACCATATTCGTTAGGAGTTATGACTACCCTGTCTGATTAATTATTTATTACGCAGTGTTTTCCCCCTTTATTTTTGTGCCTTGCTTTTTCAATAATATTTTTTTTCTTAAAAAAAAAAAAATTGGAGAGAAGAAGCAACAAGATGGCGCCAAGTACTGTATTTATATATTGAATCTTTGACTCGTAGGCATGACGAGAATGGCATAAGGAAGGGTATTGTAAGACCCTCTTTCCCTTGCAAGCTCTTGCATGTATTTCTAAATAAGAAAAAAAAATATTCCATATTTTTTAAGAGAATATGTTGTGTACTGCATAACTTGTTTTATATTTCTTTAAAAGTTATTATGACTTTTGAGTAAAGTTTGTAACGTGGATTTATATTAAAACTCAATTTCCCTCCCTTTGTGTGTGTGTTTGTTTTTTTTTTTCTTTTAAAAATAGGTAATTATCTCACATTACTTAAGAGAGTTGTTTATATAGTATAATTTGTCTCATACTCCCTTAAAAGTTACCATGACTTTTCAATAGAATTTGTAGTATGTCATTGTATTAAAATATTTTTTTCCTCTCCTTTGTGTGTATGTGTTTGTTTCTCAAAAAAAAAAAAAAAAAAAAAAAACACACACACACACACACACAATTTGCATCAACTTACCCATTTCACTTCTAAGATAGATTTTATGACTGGTGGCTCCCTATCTTGAGGGAATACGATTCATTTTATAAATATTTGTTTATTATTTTTGTATCTTGGTAACTATGATAAAGGAAAATAGGTGTTTTGAAAAATGAAAGGAATAATAAAAATTGAATAAAAAATAATATTTAAATGAAATAAGATTTAAAATAAGAATTTGATGGGGTGAAAAGCACAAAAAGTGATTAACTAAAACATAAAAAGTAGATTCTTATTCTAAAATAGGAAAAAAATTTAGATAAGTTGCCACCAATGCTTTTAAATAGGCAAAATTGCAAAAGTATAGATTGAGAACATGCACCACATGCAACAGTTTTTAATAGTTGAGATTGAGAGTTAAAAAAAGCAAGTGTTAATCTCAATCCTTGAATAAAAAACGTTGAAAACTCAAAAATTTTAGTAAAAGTTAATAAGAAAAGAAGTAAAAAAAAAAAAAAATTAGAAGAGAATTAATAGCTATTACATGTAATGTAATACCAAAGGTATTGCACTTGATCTCAATTCGCCTAATACGTATCATATAGGCATTTTGTTGGGTTGGATTCAGTACAATAATCTTAGAGCCAAACCATATATAGCAGAAAACAAGGTCAGCATACAACATGTTTTATAATTAGGATGCAACATTTTTTTCATAAATTTTGTTTATATTTTTTTTCATAACTTTTGGTATGATAAGATTGAAATAACATCATTTTTTTACTTAAATCTATAATTATAATTAATTGGAATATAACAAATCACGTACTTCAACTGTTTGACAAAGAAAATTGTCCTCAAATTTATGACCCAGGCAAGAGCATACATACGAATATATGGAATTAATAAGGATGAAGAGACCACGATGACCAGTAGTCTCCAACAAGAACCAGTCCTTAACATCTGAAGAGAATAGCGGCTGATGGACCAGTCCACCATACATAGCTGGACGCTGGTGGACCTTTGTATTGTCACATGATACAATACAAAACATTAATTCATGCTTCTGTACGTAGGAAAGGGATAGTCAGTGGTAGAATATTGACCCAATTAAATTCTATTGAAGAAACTTTAATTTTCGTACAAATTATTTCTTTGATTTTTCAACTACTTCACCGAGTCATGAAATTAACAAATTTGTGGGATAAACAGGATTCGACTTTTTCTTTTCTTTCTTTTCTCTCTCTCTCTCTCTCTCAATTTTTTATTTCCTTTATTTTAGGATGAGTGTTATCTTTGACAAAAGACAAATATAAATTAACTCTGTTTTTCCTTAAATAAGTCTTAAGACAAATTAAGTCCTAAATTAATTTTACAGTATCAATGTCCTATTCTTTAATTAAATCATCTTTTCAAACAAGCCCGACCATTTATAATAATAAAGTCTCTTCTTTAAAAACACAACTTATAATTTCTTTATAAATTTTGACGTGTTAAGAGAACTCATAAAAATTTTAGAAATCAATTACTCAAATAAGTCGAAAAATAAAAGATGACTAAATTGACCTAAATTAAACCCATGATAAGACCGCGTAACAACACATACAAATAAGTCGTATCAAGAGAATATGACCATAGGCATGGCCCACAATTGTCCAATATGAAAAAGAAGCAAGGTTAGTTTTAAAGCCCAAACAATTTAGGCCTGGGCTTAAGGCCCCCATTTAGAAAGGTCCCAATGTCGTCAAAATTAGAGAATAATTTACTTTTTATTATAAAAAAAAAAAAAAGGAATATAAGTGGATTAATTATACACTCTCTCCTTCCCAAAAAGACCCCTAAAATTATGAGTCATTAGAAACTCAACCCAATTAAAACTTTAATTTTTTCACTAAAAAGGAAATGTTTAAAGTGTACCAAATCAATATTAACAATCTATTTCCCTTGCCATCTTGAAACATCAATTTTCTGTAAATTAGTTTCAATTACCATCTTTTAATATAGAGCTTGCCAAAAATTGTATGTGGCGTTCTTATCTATTTACAAGAATTCCACACTTTGCTTCTGAATTTTTTTTTTTTTTTTTTTACGATAACATAAATTTGCTAATGGTTAGTATTAAAAATTTGTTAATGGGTGTTGTTTTTTAATTGAGAAGGAAGATGGGAGATATTCTTCTCTGTCTTTTATTTCAATTAAATAATTTTTTTTTTCATTTCTTCATTTTTTATTACTTTTTTAAATTTTAAATTTATAGTTTTTTCTCTTGATAACTTTGAACTTGAATAAGTCTCATTTTTCCCTTTATTTCAAGGGATTCCACAATATCATTGCAAAATATTTTTAGACCACATACAAATTTATTAGGTTGGAGGTGGTCAACAATATGTAAAAGGTTCTAAACAATTGATTGGATAATAATAAAGGTTAAAAAGCTCCTAAAATATTGTAAACGTATGAAAGGAGTATATTTTTTGGTAATATATGCCACGCAATGCACGAGTTATTGTCTAGTATAGTATAAGCTCTTTGGAGAATCAACCAAAGTCCAAAATTTTCCATTACACTAATAACTCAAACAAGACATTTGACATAATAAGATCTGATCGATTCGATCTATTTGGAGTTTTTTCTTTTTTCTTTTTTTTTTTTCTAGAAATACGTTTTTGAAAATGAAAATAAAAAGTTAAGAGTTACAATTCAATGATATCTATTGGTCTTCTTCTTTTGGAGAGCCATGATTCAAATCTCACTCCCCTACTTCTAACAAAAAAAAAAAAAAAAAAAAACCTAACTAAGAACAAAAAACAATATTAATAAAATATACTTTACACCATTCATATTAATGTTAATTTTGATTTTAATCCCTGTTGTTTAAATTTTGATTTTAGGCCCTAACATTGAGACCATTTTTAAAGTTATCATAATTTTGAACACGTCTAAAAAAAATTATCTATTTTTTTTTTTATAATTTTAATTCATCTTTTTCAATTCCACTTTCTCTCCTTTTATTCATGACACTCATGACCAATTTCAATTGATCTTTAACCAACATAGCCAATAAAGCAACCCAAAGCCTCACCATCAATAACTAGTCCACCATTTCTAACTTCGCATCGACGCTATGAGATTTAACAATACACACACACACGGGGAATGAATATCTCCACAAATTTGTAGCATCAAAATCTAGGACCACCATCAAAAGTAACTCCCCCTGGATCTCTAACCACACAATCAAACACAGAGAGAGAGAGAGAGAGAGAGAGAGAGAGAGAGAGAGAGAGAGAGAGAGAGAGAGAGATGTACATAATTCAATTCACACGCATAACATATGAATCCCAACTTAACCTATCCTATGACCAAAATCAAACTCCATAACTTATGACCACTAAAATTTGAAACAGTCGAGTATTAATTTAATAATTCTTTTATGTAGATGAATATGATTTCACATATGTAATATGCTCAAGGCAAAAAAAAAAAAAAAACCATCCTTACATTTTGGTCACATTTTCAATTCATTCATCACGTTTTTACAGTTTTTAGTTTAGTCCTTATATTTTTTAAAATTGCTACCATTTTGGTCAATGTTGCCATCACTTAAAAAAAAATGTTATTTATTAAACCAGCAATATAATCCATTAGCCATGTATGTTTTTTTTTTTTTTTTTTTTTGGTAAGTGAGATGACAAGGATGAAAATGACAAAAGTTGAAAAATATGAACCAAAATGAAAAAAGTGAAAACTTGAAAACCAAATTGAAAAAAACGCCAAAATACAGGGGACCAATGACGTAAAGATTACCTCAAATAGAACACGGTTGTAGCTACTAACCTATTAAAACATGAGGCCTACCAAAGACGACATAAAGTGAAAGACCCAAAACGTAGAGTTAATGGCTGGTGGACTAATATACCCCTAGAACAATAAAATTTTCCGCAAACGCATCAGAGATAAATGTAGGCTGTGTGAACAACGTCATTCCGTGTTTTTGCATTGTCAAACAACGAGGTTTGTGTTCATACGTACCCTCCTAGAGGTAACTGGAATCTGGTGAATTGCAAGGTCTAAACAAGTTTTCTATTATTTCCTATAAAATCTAATGGAATTACCATGCTTGATTCGTTGAGCCCACAATTCATTATAAGAATATCACATGCCATTTTTCATGAGAATATGATTATTACTGCTTTTTACCAGTGGTAATATCATGATTGACATGACATGGGTGTTAAACTAAAACTACGATTCATGTTTGGCCCATATCAAATTAAATAGAGCAAAAATAAATGGGGAATTATTAAAGTGATTGGTGCGTTATCAAAGTCCCTACTCTAAATCTATTTGAGTTGCATTACTCAACTCTAAATCTATTTGAGTAATGTTAGGACTTAGGAATACAATAAATTTTACAATCTAACCTTTATAAACTATTGTGTCAATGTGTCACATAAAAAAGTAATTTCGACATTCATTTGTCAACTACAAAAAAAACAAGGCTTATAGTGGCGATTTTTTAGTAGCAATTATTTAAAAAAAAAAAAAAAAGCACCACCATAGGTACCTATAGTGATGTTTTTGAAAATGCTACTATAAGTTATCTATAACCACGTTTTGAAGAGTCTATAGTAGTGTTTTAAAATACTGGGCCTATAGCAGTGTTTGCAAGGGCCTATATCAGCATTTTAAAAACGCCACTATAGGTCCAACAAAAAAACAAAAAACCCAACCTGAAAAATAAATAAATTGAGAACCTATAGTGGTGTTTATAAGTGCCACTATAGGTCTAGCAAAAAAATAAAAAAAATGTAAAAGCCTAACCTGAAAAAATAAATAAATAAATTGAGGACTTATAGTAAACGCCACTATAGGTCCTAGGTCTTACAAGGGCCTATGCGGCTTTTTCAAACACCACTATAGGTCTATCAAAAAAAAAAAAAAAAAAGCCCAACCCGAATAAATAGATAGCCCAACCCGAATAAATAGACAAATTGAGGACCTATAGTGGCATTTATAAACGGCACTATAAGTCCTGTGTCTTAGAAGGGCTTATAGTAGCATTTTCAAACAACACTATAGTTCTAGTAAAAAAAAAAAAAAAAAGCCTAACCCGAAAAAAAAATAAATAAATAAATAAATAATTTGAGAACCTATAGTAAACACCACTATAATGGCCTGTTTGGAAGTTTAGAGAGGGAGGAGAGTAGAGGGGAGTAGAGGGGAGGAGAATAGTGAGGAGGAAAGTAGAGGGAAATGGTTATCCTCCACCTTGTTTGGATGTTTTTAAAATTAGTATGAGGGAAGGGAGTAATTAGCCCTTCTTCTTGTTTCAATGCTTTAAAGTTAGGATGGAAAAGAGAGGAAATGATTTAAATAGACAAATTTACTCCTATTTGAAAATGGACTTGCAACATTGGTCTATGATTAATTTGTTAGATTAAATAATTATGACTATAGCATGCAATATTTTTTTTGATAATTTTTTTTTTCTGATGTGAATTAAATAATTAACATTGGTCTATGATTAAATATTTTTCCTGCATTTTTATTATACTAAAAAAACCATCCTTAATTGATAATAATTAAAATAAGAAAAAAGGAAACTTAGTATGTGTATATGTGTGTATGTGCATGTGCATAACGAAGCTCCGCTTTGATTTTCGTAAGATTTCATTATTTTTTACTATCTCTATTTTCTCAGCAGCCAAACGGTGATATAATTGTACTCTATATGTAAATCTTACTCTGTTCAAAGTAGGTGATCTGATGAGCATCGGATGGGCATATTGTCCTTGTAATTATTGTTTTTCCCTTCCCCTGTTCCATATATGTTAAAATAGGGTATCATTAGCTTGTATACTATTTGATATTATTAATACAATACCTATCTTTTATCTCAAAAAAAAAAAAAAAAAAAAGTAGGTGATCTGATTGGTTTGTTTTTGTTCAAAGTAGGTGCTATTCAATTCCGTCAACTTCAGATGGATGAGATTTTTTTTTTCTTGGCTTTATCTCTTTTCTCAACAACCAAACAGGGGATAGGTGTACTAGATTTGTGAATTTTATTTTGTTCGATTGGATTGTTTTGTTTCCTATTCTTGGATTGAAAATTGATCAATTTTGTTTTGTTTATATTTGCAATCATGAAGCAGCATGTTGATCAATTAAAAATAATATGCAACGACCTGGTGCTGTGTTTGATTCCTGAGAATATGCTTTGAAGAGTTTTCAAAGTCAAATAATTGATCGTTTGTTTGCTTTGAAGAGAATATGTTAATTTTTTGGTTTGTAATTTTGTTAATTAAGAAGGGTAAATTGAGGAATTTATTTGATCAATAATTTATCTACTCTACTCTCCCTCCAAATCTTTCCAATTTGAGGGAATTAAAAATGAGAGGTTAGAGGTAGTTGAAATCCCTCTAAACCCTTCCCCCTCCTTCCTTAAAAAACTTCCAAACAAGATAATTGAATTACTCTTTCTCTCTTTACTCTACTCCCCCTCCTTTTTTAAACTTCCAAACAGGCTATAAGTGATGGGTCTTACGAAGGCCTATAACAGCTTTTTCAAATGCCACTATAGGTCTATCCAAAAAAAAAAAAAAAATCCCAACCTAAAAAAAAAAAATAAATTGAGGACCTATAAACGTCACTATAGGTCATGGGTCTTACACAGGCCTATAACAGTGTTTTCAAATGCCACTATAGGTCTAGCAAAAATAAAAAGCCCACTATAGGTCCTGAGTCTTACAAGGGCCTATATCGGGTCTTACAAGGCCTATAGCGGCACTTTCAAACGCCACTATAGGCCTAGCAAAAATAAAAAAGAAAAATCTCTCCTTGAAAAAAATTAATTAATTAATTAATTAAAAACGCCACTGTAGGTCCTAGGTCTTATAAGAGCCTATAGCGGCATTTCCAAATACTACTATAGGTCTAGCAAAAACAAGAAAAAAAGAAGGCGTTAAAAAAAGAGTCCAGCAAAAAAAAATGAAAAAAATAAGGTACCTATAGCGGTGTTTCAAACACCACTATAGGTCCAGCACAAAAAAAAAAAAAAAAATATATATATATATATAGTGGCGTTTTCAAATGCCACTATAGGTCTAGTGAATTTTTTTTTTTTTAAATACAAAGTATCTCTCACTCGCTAACTCTCACACTCTCACGCCGCCACTGATCCACCCAACCTATGCCAACGCCAACCCACCCACGTCACTGCCATCCATGCCTAGCCGCTAACCTAGTGAGGCCATCCTTGCCACCGACCCAATGAACCCCTTCCCCTCATCTCTCACTCTCTTTGTGTGTGTGTGTGTTTTTTTTTCTTTTTTTCTTTTTTTATCTTTCCATTTTGGCTAGTAAGAAAATAGAGGAAAATCCATCATGTCTTTCACCGAGCTTACATTTTCTGTTTTGCATTGTGTTAGGATCTGTTTACATGGGAGACTAGAGATTGTTGCTTGCATTGTTAAGGATCATATGAGTAACATTGAATTATTGAAGTGGTGGGACTTGTGGGGTTTGATTTTTCAGCTGATTCTTATAGCCATTCTATGATGAAATTTGAGGGTGGATATACGGTGGAGATAGAATATTTTGAATGAAGTGGATATTCTAGCAATGTTTGTGTCTGTGTCTTGATTTGGATTTGGGTTTTGATTTTAATTTTTTGGATCTGTGCTCGTGTTTCTGATCTTGTGCTTATGTTGAAATTTGGGTTTGTGTTCTTGGATTTGCGTTCTTATAATTTGGAACATGTTGTGTTTGTATTGTGAGTATATTGTTTTTTATTTTGAATTTTTTGAGTTTATGTATGTATTTTTTTGTTTTAATTCTGTTTTGTATTTGTTAATTTAATTAAAATTGAAATATTACTTTTTAAAATTTGAAAGCATTTTTCTTTACGTTTCATATATATATATATATATATATATATTTGTGGTTGTTGGCTATAATGGCTTTTTGAAATGCTATTATAGCCTTTTTTTTTAAAAAAAAATAAGGATTTATAGCAGAGTTTTTAAAATGCCACTATAGGGTATAAACCTATAGTAAAATTTTAAAACGCTACTATAACTCTTTTTTTTTTTTAATCGGCCTATAACAGCGTTTTATAAACGCCACTATAGGGTATAGACCTATAGTAGCATTTTCATAAAATGCCATTATAGCTTTATAATTACGGTACAATAGTAGCATTTTTCAAACATCACTATAAGCCCAATTTTTTGTAGTGGTTGGCATTCATTAATCATACTTATTGTCACATTAGTTTATAAAGATTTAGATCTCTAGCACCTTTGATGACTATTATGAAGTAACAACTTTTACAACATCGAATCTTAAGTTTTTCAAAGAATATCTTCAATAGAAGATATGAGAGAGTTTTGGATATATACAAAAACCCTAAAAATAAAATATGAAGCGCAAGAATGTTATGACATTCCAACACACAAATATACCTCCACAATCTCTAATTTAATTGTGTTTGCTATGCTAATTTAAGAATGTTATGACATTTTGTTGTGTCCTTAGCATAAAATTTTTCTAAAATGAAATTTTATCTTCTTAATTTCTTTGAAACCAAATATTTAGTCTGGTTTTAACTAAAAATTAATAATTATTATAATAATAGAAAAGTTTAAGTGGACCATTGTCCACTCAATTTTTTATTTTAAATTATCTTCGTTGCTTTATATATATATATATATATATATATATATATATATATTCTGTGAAAAATTAATTGATTCTTAAAAGGGATTCCAAAAAGGGATTCCTAGATAATTTGTTAATACCAATGAACACAATAATAATAATAATAATAATAATAATAATAATAGTAGTAGTAGTAGTAGTAGTAGTAGTAGTAGTAGGTGAAAATCTCATAAGTGAATAAGAAATTTGAAACTTAGAGCATTCACAGCAGTGACTGCATAATTTTAGCTATTTCCCTCATCTAAAAGTCACTTTATCTATAATTTTAGCTATTAGCTCTTTACACCCCACAGCAATGTATCTATAATTTTAGCTATTTGATTAAAATATTAATAAAAACTTCAACAACAATCACAACATCCTCTACCTCTACCGTCAGCCCCCGTCATAGCCACCTCCACCGTCAGCTCCAATCACACCCACAACCACCACCACCACTAGTCCACAGCAGGGGGAAAAAAAAAAAAACACCAACCCAAATCCCCAATCTTTTTCCTCAACCCAACCCAAACAAAATCACCAACCCAAACAAAATCAACAAACCACAACCACCATCAAAGTAGCCTCAAGCTCAACCAAAAAGCAACCAGTTGAAAAAAAGAAAAAAAAAAAAAAGAAAACCCAGGAGCTTGGATTGGCGCCGAACTTAACCACGAACCCAGCAGCAGGTTGGATCGACAGGGGCTTGCATCGGCGCTAGGCAGGAGCTTGGATCGGCGCTGGGCAGGGGCTTGGATCGGCGCTGGGCAGGGCAGGGGCGAGTGGAGGAAGCAGGAACTTGGGTCGGGTCGGCGGCGAGTGGAGGAAGCAGGAACTTGGGTCGGGTCGGCGGCGAGTGGAGGAAGCAGGAACTTGGGTCGGCGGTGAGTGGAGGAAGCAAGAACTTGGGTCGGAACGAAGATTGATCGGTGCTGGGCAGGGCAGGGGCGAGTGGAGGAGGAGGAGGAGGAGAAAGAAATGTAGACTGAGGGAGAGAGGAGCAACGGGTAGAAATGAAGGAGGAAGAGAAAGAAAAAGAAAAAAAAAAGTCTGAGGTGTGAACGTGTAAATAAAATATTTTTTTTTTTTTTTTAGATGTGAGATACAGTGTACATCTATTTTTAGATGTGCACTGTAGCTGTGGAGCTATATTTTTTAAGTATAGCTCCACTGCTGCTGGGTATATTTTTGTTATAAGTGGTGCTAAATAGTTATATTTTTAACAATATAGCTATTTAGCACCACTGCTGTGAATACTCTTAGAAGGCATGATAAAACGAAAGTAAAGTTAAAGGGTTGAAATTTATTTTAGCCATACTTAGAGGATACAATTTGCATTTTAGCCTTAGTTTTTTTGACACTTTAATTAGAATTTTTATTTATAACTTAGAAATTAAAAAAAAAAATTATTTGAAAAGAGGTGGGGTTGAAGACTTTTATTATTAAAGAGTAACAAAGAATGATGAAGTTGTAAGTAGTTTGTGCATTTTGTCCTTTTATTTTTAAAGTACTGTGCCAAAAATAAAAACCAAAAAAAAAAAAAAATTGGGTTTGGGTATCCACGGGTAAGAAATCCGGATGAGAATTAGGTATGGGTGAGAATTAGGTTATAGGTTTGAGTATCCATGGGTAAAATATATCCGAGTCGGGTTTGGTATAACTGACCCAAACCTGGGGCCAGGCCTATCCGTGATTCCACCTATCTAATTATTATAATTGTTTAAAAAAAAAAAAAAACAAACGTAATTGTGTTATTTGGACTGGACTTTGTAATGCAAATTGGCCCAATGATTGGACTTTCCCCAATATTTTTAATCATATTAGGCAGCCTGGACACAAATCTTGAGTTGGCCCAGCTATACGTTTCTGACATCATAATATAAACTTTTAACGTCATTAAATCGTCAGAGGTGAATCGTTAATAATTTTTTAATATGTTTGAGGAGGGGTTGAAATCCCAAGAGTGATATTAAAATAAGGAAGAGAATAAATTTTCAAGATTGGGGATTTGGAAAAGTAAAAGCAGAAAATGTTCTCACGTATACCTAGGATTTCTTTTTCTCTTTCTTTTTTTGTGCTTTTTTTTTTTTCTTTTAATTCCTTTCTTTTGCAAAATGATGCTCATTTATTGAATGGGAAATTCAAATGAATATCGTCATACAATTAAATCGAACTGCTGCTTGATTGAGCACAATAGTGATCAAAAGTTATCAATGGACTTTGTTAATTGCATGGTTCCTCGATTGAACATAATAATGATGATCAAAAGTTACTCGTGGAGTTTATCAATTGGATGGTTAGGGGAAATTAAATAAAAGGTTATGACTTAAACTATTCCATATTTTATATTAAGTTTTAGGTTATTAAGGATACATTTAATATATTGTAATAAATCCTATAATATAATAATTATTATATAGATATAATTATTCAATTATTTGGTTTTGTTTCTATTACAATGAATAATTATTTCTTATGAATAGCTATTCTTTAAAATAAAGAATAACCACCGCATACCCTGAGTGCAATGATTACTCCATAAGTATAAGTGTTTATGGGGTGTGGGGGCAAAGGTTGGGTTTCAAGTCTCCAAGAGAAAATTTTAAATACATATACACTTAGATTAAGTCAGAGTAGAATTCTATCATGTAAAAAAATAAAATAAAATAATTATCCCTTATTAAAGTAGTCGTAATGACTATTCTTTAACCTCCCTAATAGCTAAAAATATTAAAATCACAGAATACCCAAAAATATTAATGCTCTATTATTCGTTGTTAGTATGTTCTCTCTCTAATGAATATTTAGGAGAAATAGAGAAGCTAAGGGTTGAGTTTGAATTTCTTTCAATTCGCCTTTTAAAACAGAATAATAATAATATAAATAATAATAATACAAGAACAATTGCAAAGAATAATTCCCAGTAACGCGCTCTCTATCTCTGGTGCGACATGGGCATGGATGCCATGTTCTTTTTTTCTTTTCTTTTTTTTTTTTTACTATTTTAATTTAATATTTTTAAAATGAAAAATTGCCACTACATTAGAAAAATAATATTAATTATATATATTTATATTTATATTTAAATCATAAAAAAGAATATTAAGCAGTACTCATAAAATGTGTAAATAAATACATATTTTTTTAAAGAGTAATGCTACAAATACAAACTATTTTATAACATTTTTACGAATTGCTGATGTGGCTTTAGCATTTTTTAAATAGTTATTGTAATTAAAAATATGATGTTAGTGATAAGCCCATATTAGAACTAGTAAGAATTCGTTATATCAGCAGTTTGTAAAAATATTGTAAAATAGTTTGTATTTGTAACATTACTCTTTTTTAAAATGGGTTTTTTAGGAAATTTGACTAAATATAATAGTATTCCACACTTTATCATAAGTTACCACCAAACGAATGAATATGATGAATTATTTCATTACCGCTCTGCCTATTCTTTTTAATGTTTATTCCTATTACAATGTAATGACAATTACAACATGCTAAACATGCCCAAACTTTGTCAATTATTATTCTCACCAAAAAAAAAAAAAAAAACTATGTTTCACCTAAGTTTTGTTTATATATAAATTTGGCAACCAACAAACAGAGAGGTTATTGAGAGAGAAAGCTCCATTTAGAGAGAAAGATTCACTTAAAGTGATAAAATTAATTGTCAAAAAATTAAAGTTGGTTACGAAGGTGAACACATAGTTTGAACAATGGATTCTCAGGTTTATCTGCTTAGAATAACAAAATTGAATAATAGCGATGAACATGAACTTTGAATTGAAATGATTTTGTAAGTTTAAAATATTAATTTACATCTAAAATAAGGTATAAAATATGAATATTTTTTATGTAATTTTTTCCAATTTTTAAATTCATATTGCAAAAATGAATGATTGACTAGAACTTTTCAAGAAAGCTAGGAATTTAATAGGTGGTTATTAACCATTTTATGGTTAAATTACAAATCCAATGCATAGACTTACCCATCCATCTATGATTATTTTATTGGGTGTGATAATACCCACACTAATGCACCAGAACTCATAATTCATCAAAATCTATGATTATTTTACATGCAAGCTCTTCATGTAAAGTTTCATAATGAGATAGATCCAATACTAGACCATATCGGAGTGTACCAGGCATTTCAAAATATTCCAGCAAATTTCGAGTGAAGGTTATATTCTGAGCCAAAATAGAATTTGGGTTGAATCATAATTTTTTAATTAAAAAAACTTTGTGTTTTAGTAATATCACCGTGAAAACAAGTACATTTTCTTTTTCTCTTTTTATAATTTTTTTAATAAAAAAATTTATCTTGCTGTTGATAATAATTCTAAGAGGGATATATGAAATGATTTTGTTATTAGTTTTTTTTTTCCCTCTTGTTATAAACCTTTATGTTATAAATGAGATCTTAAACATCCTTCAAAATGGTATTCAAAACTTTGATGTGATCTACTCATTCATCTAACATTGAAATGCTTGAATGGGCTTATCAAAAAAAAAAAAAAAAAATGCTTGGAATGGGTGATTGCTAGAAGGCATCAATCTCACATTAATGTTCTTTTGTAAAAATTAAAAAAAAAAAAAATTATGCTCGTTGAAATGACAAAAAAAACACAAGTAATTGATTTCTTGTGGCTACAAAAAACAAGCTCAATAACATTATGTATTGGATTTTGGTATGGTGAAAAACGAAAGTTAACAAAAAACTTATCGTGGCTAACAAAAAACAAATTCAGTATTATTACATACTTAACAAATGATCGCAAGTGAACTCCATAAGAGTCTATCCCCCCCCCCTAAAAAAAAAAAAAAAAAAAAAAACCTACCCTAATAACTTCTATTTCTTCTCTCATCTCAGTCTCTACAAGTTGACCGGTGACATCTATTGACATTTCTCAAAATGACATTTTTTGCTCAAATCAGTCGTTTTTATCCATTTTATTTATTTATTTATTTATTAATTTGTGTAGAATCCAATTTTTGTGTATTTTTTTTCCCATTTAAGAATCCCAAGTGGCTGAGAATATAGAATTTTTTTCCTCAACCTGTGGCATGTTCTCGTGAATAATCATATAATCATTTGCAGTTATAAAAAAAAATGGTAATTATCCTCCCATCCCTTAAGGTTTAAAGGAATAAGACTCCGCCTCAAATCTAAAAAGAAAAAAGTAATCAACCCTAATGACATTTGTTTGACCAAACACAAATAATTTAAAGGAATTATCCTCTCATCCCTTAATGTCTTTTCCCTTTAAGCTTGGGGTGGAATGTTATTCCTTCAAACCTTAAGAGAGAGGAGTGTAATTACCAAAGAAATTGTACAAATTAAATAACATAAAGTTTTATCTTGCTCATTTTTAGGTCACAATAAAACAAAAGAAAACAAAGTCAATTTTCTAGAAAATTCTTTTTGGAAAAAAAATTTCATTCAGAGATAAGGAGGGTAGTATTAAAGATTACTTAACATCTTTCTTCCTCTTTTAATACTAATAGATGTTTAAGTAACAAGATAGTCTGTCTAACTAATTGTAGTCAAAATGCAAAAACACCACATGAGATTTGGGTCATTTTCGAATACATCTCTTGCACTATCAATTTAAATTTTAAAACCCATGTGGTATTGCATGTGACCACTTTGTAATAATTTTTTTTAAACCTCATTTTAAATAACAATTCAGTAACACTTTTCATTAAATTTGATTTAAAAATAAAATGAAGGAAAAAAAATTCAATACAAGCAACCAAAAAAATCGTTAACAAATACAAAGCAAAAACAAAATTTTCTCTATTTTCTTGCCAACCAAACAAAGAAATATCTTAAAGGAAAAAGATCGGGACCTAAAGGGATAAAGTAAATAACTTTTGAAATACATATTCCCACACACAAGCAAATCCAACATCATATATACTCCTTAAAATAAAAAATAAAAAACTATCACTCTCCAAATCATTATTGTAGGTGAGTAAAATTTCAAAGAGGAGACAAAACCAAATCAAAGAATTTGATGATGGCCGAAGAGTGGTGAATCTTTGCAACTTGGATATCATCTTGCTAAGAAAGTGAGACCTCAGTTTGGCCTTGACCAAACTAGGGATTGGCCAAGTTGGCTTCAATGGTTACATTAGTGAACCAGTAGGAGAAGAAGAAAGATGAAATTGGAAAAGTAATAGTGCCTATGGTTGTGTACCCCACGTAGCATAATGGAGGGTTCTTTTATAAACAAGTGAGGAACTGAGTTTGGTAGGAAATATGCTCTTCCCAAGACTTGCCAGTTAATTGTCCCCTCAATTTGTCCGAAGGGACGCGTGTCAAGAAAGCATCTCCCAATTATTAGGCAACTCGGTGTGGCTTAGTAGCAATAAATGTAATGATCTGTTATTATCACGTAATAAGTGTTGATTTGAAGAGGGTTAGCAACCACTTATTTTAAGTATTATTGTACTAACCTTTGACTTACATAGTTGACTGAAGTAGATATTGGTTAGGTTAATGTAGTTAACCCGATGCACCTTTTTTGATCTCCCCCCCCCCCCCCCCCCCCTTCCTCAATAATAACTTATGAATTATCATTCCCACACCACAAACATAGATTTTGACTTAAACAACTGGCCTCCACAAACAAAGGTAAATTAGAACACACAATCCAAAAATAGCCATGGTCTTGCATAGATTGGTGGTGATGTGGGTTTATAGGTCTATCTGAAGTCAGTTTGTGGTAGCCAATTATATATTGTGCACGTGCGCGTGCGCGTGCGCGAGCGCACACACACAGAGTGGTTAGGGGATGTTGGAGAAGAAGATAAAAACCATAACAAAAGTAGGTTTCTTTTTTTTTTTCAAATTAAATTTTAGAAATTTATTTTATTAATGTGAACTAAAAAAAAAATGATTTTGTTACAATAAAGTAGTGCACACAACCACTTTCTATTCGTTAAAAATTATGGAAGTGAGGAGGCATCAATTTGGTTAATTGCAACCATTTAGGTGATATGTTTTTTCTCTCTCTAGGAGAGCTCTCCCTTTCCTGAAGGTTTTTTGCTGGCATTCTGCATTCTGATTCTCAATCTCACATATCTCTACACCTATCATTTCCTTGCTTCATTTAGTTCCTTTCACTACAGCTGTCATTTCACTTTATTGTCAACCACCTTTTATTTACTCCTCCTTGTACTTCTAAACCACCCTATGCATGTGCGAGTTGTGTACCTGTTTTACGCTCCTAGTTTATCTGTCCCTTCATTTTCCCTCGTTTTACCCATTTTCCTTTTGTTTGACTTCTTTTCCTTACCTTCATTTTGTTTCTTTCCCTCTTGTACATTTTGTTCCCCAAATTGGTCAACTTTTCCTTCCTTTCTCTACTTTATTCATTTGCTTGTAACTTTCATATACCTTTTTTCTTGTGATCCTTATATTTGACCTTGTCAATGTCAGAGAATATGGGTGGATTGAAAGTAGTGATTCAAATGTTAGTGTAGAGTTGTTTGCAGATGAAGTTAAGTCCAATTATCAGTCTAGTGAGGAAGATGAAGTCCCTTTTGCACGCCATGGCCCTATAGTTGAAGCTGATCATGAGGAAACTGCAAACTAGGGAGAGTTTTGAAGTTCTTGTGCTATCGGATTCATCTTAGATTATAGAAAGTTTTTGGTCAGTCATCTTAAACACATTATTAACGCTGCATGGAGGCTTAGAGGATCTGTGACAATTATGGGTAGATACTCTTACTTCTATCTATTACATTTTGACTCGAGTGAGGACTTAAATGATAACCGTAATGATAGCCCTTGGGCTGTTGATGGTGCCCTATTTGTTTTGGAGAAGTGGCGATCTAACTTAGTTCTTGAAAGATTGCAACTAAACTTTGTATCCTTATGGGTCCAATTGCATGAACTACCACTGGAGTATCAATATCCAGAATTGGCCAAGAGAATGGGACAACTTATAGGAATTGTTGAGAGCGAGTGGACTGGGAAGACCTTGTGCCTTGAAACATACGATTTATGCATATCAGAGTTCGAGTGAATCCATGGATGCCTATTCTAACAGTGCTATCGAATTCAGAATTTACACTAGGTAAGATACAGTTTCTGTTGGGAAATATACATGTTTGTATCGCATACAAAACATACGCAGCGGAAAATAAACGGATCTACTTCATTCGCAATTGATAACATGTACTATGTAGGTTTCAGAATATAAGAACAAGAGAGTGTACCTTGATGCGGTGAAATTCAAAACCGAATGAAGAAGTACTCGGGAAGACTTTCAATCTTCACTCCAATTCCACTTGATGCCCAAGATATGTGGTCTCTCAATCAGTTCTATGTTTTCTAGAGAGAATAAGAAAGAGTGTCTCTCTTTCTTATATTATATATTATTAAACATACAAACCATTTTATTCTATATAAAATTCTGTATGTTTCTCTCCACATAACTGATTATCTAATTGGGCTAGCCTTTTGGGCCTTCCCAATTGGGCTTTAGTGTGTAGCTTGGAGTGGGACCAAAAGGGAATAAATAAGACACTAGCTCCAATGGACCTTGGGCTTTTCTGTCAACTCTTGACAAGTCTAAAGTTACCATTAATTATATTTAATACCACTATATAAATATAATTGCACTTTAGGCCTCATTAATAAATTATATCCCAAGACTTTATTATACATGCAACCTCTTCATAAAATATTCGTAGTAATACAAAGTCATGAAAATAGACTGCCACTTTGTTAATTACTACATCTTAATCCTTGAGTACCCGGTTTAATCCTTTTAAGTTATTCACCATATATTTATAAAATCCAATTTCATAAATATATACTTTAGTCTTACTAAAGTGGTTAGGCCTAACTCTCTAAATAACTGTACCCATTAAACTTATCTCAAGGGAATATTTTATATCTCCGTTAAGAGACTATGAATTCCATCTTGAGAATATATGTTCCATCAACACTAAATGTGGCTGCCCAACATACTGAGATTTTGACCGTTACTTTAGATCTCACTCCTGATATATCAAAACAATCTACATTTCATGATCAGGTCCATTATTCTCTCAGGATTAAGAATTCATGTGAATACAAGTCGTGAGATTTATTATTCAATTGACAGTCGTTAGGAGAATAATAAATCTCACAGCGGTCCAGTTCAATATGTCTTAACTCTTAAAACATATCAACATATTAACTAGAAGTCACCACTTTCATGATCAAGACAAATCATCATAGTTAATATGTTATAGTCTTCGCAGATGAAATGCCCAATTTCGTCACCAACTACGAACCAAAATTCTGAGTTTACAAAGAACTTGTGATTTATATCTTCTGTGACTAAATCACATAAATCGCATACTATGCATCTCATGGACTATTTGATAATGTCCGAATATTCATGTTACCATTATTTTAGATAAGAATAAAACAACTTTATTAAACACAATATTAAGTCATACATGATTTCTCACATAATGTCATACATAATATCATACATAGCATCACACAATAGGATTTAAGAGCACATATCCTAACAGTTTCGATGCACTAGAACCTTTGTTTAGTAATGAGTTGAGGGCCTTTTACAATCGAAGAAGAAGATGGACTACTCAGCCTCACTTTGGTAACATGGAGCAACAAGTCCAGCCACCAAATTACCCTCATCACCCCCCCCCCCCCTTATAGACCCATCCATGTCCCAAACTCACCATCCAATTCATCTAATACACATGCAACAAGCTTTCAAAGATACCCCGACCCGAAAACACCCCCTTTCCCCAACCCTATTCCACCTACACCAATATAGAGTAACCCACATGCTCCGAATCCTTCACATACAGGCAATAATCAAGACTTTGTCCAAGCCACGCTTAACTACACCATACATTCCTTGAACTTGGGCAACCACTCGTACCCCAATACCCCCTTTAATTCTCCAGCCTCATCCCTCCCACATTCCATACCGGTTACAACCAACCCAAATCACTCAATCCCACTTCCAAACAATAATCAAATCCTATTCCAAAATGTGAGGCTTGATCCCATCTTCACCCAACATCCTCCATGGTTCCCCTCAAGATCTTCAAATTTAAAATGGACATGGGTTGAAGGCGCTAGTCCATTTATCACCAATGGTGAATTGTGATCATGTTTAATCTAGATAACCTAAATAAGGACCACCTAGAAATGATACCAAATCAACCTGAAATAAAGGGCAAATACCGAAATCACCTGATTCTTTTATCGAGTCCTTGGTTCAATGGGTGGGTAGAGGTAGGTTCAGGTTTGAATTAGGCAATTTGAGTAATGGGCTACGATTGTTCAGGACTGAGGCCCAATTCCATGACCCTTGTAATCCATAGGATATTTGGCCCAACACCTTGATATAGCCCACACAAACCATGGACCTAGTTCAAGTGATAATCTCGGCCCATGCCTAATCAGAGATGCAGGCATATGTACTCTAAGCAACCCGGGTCCAACATCTTTCCACTTAGGAGACCATTCCCCCCTTCTGCAAATTTATACCCCTACCCCTTATCCTGCTTTAGTGGTGGAGAGAGATCAGAGCCTACCACTGACTTTAATACTATAAATAGGACACATAAGAAGAGAATTCACAAGGAGATTGGTAGATTGGGGCGAAACATTCGCCGGAAATTGCTGTGTGGCTTTTACCTAAAAGAATCTACCAATGAAAGTCATAAAGAAGACACATAAATTGCAGCTAGGGAGATCGATTATGCAGAGATAGAGGATGAACTTCAAGAAAGACAGGATTTTCTTAATGCTAAAAATCTAAATGGGTTTTGGGAAGCTGACCCTCATCAGCTTCCCCAACAACCATGAGAGTCCTCAATTGGAACTATAGAGGTTTAGGCAAATCCTCTGCAGTTATACAATGACAAAAAATTGCACTTGAGTCTAAGTTGGATATTTTATTTCTGATGGAAACTCAATTGAAGAAGGATAAAGGCAGAGAAATTTAGGACAAATGTCGTTTTACTGAAGGATGGGAATACCCGAGAGAAGCACTCAGTGGAGGTTTAGTGCTTACTTGGATGCCCAAACGGAGATTGCACATCATCCATGCCTCAAAGCACCTTGTACATACTGATCTTTTGGATAATAAAGGTAATCCTTTATCTATTACCTTTATCTATGGTCACCCTAAAGAGTCGAAGAGAAAGGAAGTTTGGATTAAGCTGAGAAAATTTAAATTGTTAGCCCATTCTAACTGGTTGTGTATTGGGGACTTTAATCAAGTCCTCACAAGTTTTCTTTCAACAGGGGCCCTGTTTTAGGGGCGGATTCCTTCCAACAGCTCATCTCTGACCTAGGCCTTTGTGAAGTAATTGCTTTTGGGCAGAAATTTACTTGGATGAATAGGAAGGATGGTGAAGATTTTGTGATGGATAGGCTTGATAGGGCATTTGTAAGTGTGGAGTGGGTGAATGCCTACCCTGGCTATTCACTTAGAAATCTCCCTATTGTTAGATTAGATCATGACCCTATTTTACTAGATCTTGAACTCAATTAGTCTTTCCGGTGTAGGCCTTTCAGATTTGAGAGAATGTGGATGACACACCCTACATGCAAAGGTGTTGTCCAGCAAGCTTGGAATGTTCATGTAGTTATGTCTAGGGCATATCAGCTGAAAAGCAAACTATCTAATGTGAGGAAAGACTTCATCAGTTGGAATAAGAAAGTTTTTAGTAAAGTTGAGAATGAAATTCACCTCAAAAAAGCCCAGTTGCAATCCATCCATAATTCTATACTCACGGTTGATGATGTCAAGAAGGAGAAGCTGTTTAGGAAGGAGCTTGAAACACTTTACACAGAGAAGAAGTAATGTGGTCTCAGAAGGCTAAATGCAATTGGGTGATCCTAGGAGACAGAAATATAAGGTATTTCCAAACTATGGTGAAGCAAAGACGAGTAAAAAGTAGAACCTTACACCTCAAATCTGATGATGGTGGAGTTATTGAAGATTAGGAAGGAATTGAACAATTGCTTTTACAGCACTTCAAGTAATCCTATGAGAGATCCACTACACCTGATGTTGATCACATTCTAGAGGAGATCAAAACCTTACCTATTCCTCAGATAATCAATCAACAAAATTTGGCTCTTAACAAACCAATGACAAATGAGGAGATTGAGTACATTGTCTTCCAACTTGGACCTTACAAAGCTCTAGGATCAGATGGAATTCCCGCCTTCTTCTACTAGGAGTATTGGGACATGGTGAAATATGACATCTTCAACTATGTTCAAGCCTTCATCCATTTAGGTTCTTTGCTCAAAATACCCAACCAAACCTTCATTACTCTTATTCTTAAAAACTCTTATCCTGATAATGTCAACCATTTTAGGCCTATTAGTTTGTGCAATGTCATATATAAATTTATTTCCAAAATTCTAGTAAATAGGCTTGAACCTTTCATGGATTGCCTCATCACCCCCTTCCAAAATGCTTTCATTAAAGGGAGGAATATTTTTGACAACATTCTGATTGCTCAGGAAATATTTGACTTGCTGGGCAAAATGAAAGGTAGAAAGGGTTTTTTGGGGCTCTAAAGATTGATATGAGTAAAGCCTATGATAGGCTGGATTGGAACTTTTTGAAGGTTATCCTAGTGGCCATGAACTTTAGTCCTAAGTGGGTTAGGTGGATTATGTAATGTGTTTCAACTATGCAATACACTTTGCTGGTTAATGGGTGTATTACTCAGTCTTTTACACTCTCCAAAGGTTTAAGGCAAAGGGACCCTATATCCCAATATCTCTTTCTCTTGTGTGCCAATGTCCTTTTCCTTTCTTTTTTAAAAGCTGAACAAAGTAAGAGATTCAGGGGATTAGAATAGGTAGAAATGGATGCTCCTTTACACACTTAGTTTTTGCCGATGATTCCATTCTTTTCTTCAAAAAGGATAATAGATCTCTAAGTTGTATCTAGTGTATCCTCAGCTAGTATTGTGCTCTTTCAGGTCAGAGTATAAACTTAGCAAAATCTGGCATGTTTTGCTCACCCAATGTCTAGTGAAGATCAAGTCTCTCTTGCCATGTCTCTACAAGTTAGCTTGGTTCAAACCCCTAGTAAATACCTTGGCCTTGAATTTAAATTAAGGGGGAAAGGGTAGCTGATTTCCAATTTTTGGGGGATAAATTAACCTCTAAGTTACAAGGATGGAAAGCAAAATTACTTTCCCAAGCTGGCAAAGCTACACTCATTTCATTAGTACTTCAATCAATCCCCTTGTATACCTTTTCATGCTTCAAAGTTCATGATACCATTTGCAAGAAATTGGATTCTGTTATCAAGGACTTTTGGTGGGGTCATGATCAAGGGGTGAAGAAAATGCATATGTTGAACTAGGATAAAATCTATATGGACAAAAAGGAAAGGGGTATTGGTCTTTAAAAATTCAGCATGATCAACTAACCCATGCTTGCCAAACAGTTTTAAAGGATAAGTCACAATCCCCAGTCCTTGCTAGCAAAGGCTCTTAAAGCCACATATTTCCCTAGATGCTCTATCCATGAATGTTCTCCTAAACCCCATCATTCTTGATTTTGGAGGAACATTATCAAATAGGAAAATTCAAAACTTAGAGAAGCTAGATGATGGATTGGTAATGGATCTAACATTCCTCTCAATCACCCTAACTGGTTCAAGTGCCCTATCCAAAACCTACAGAATCCAAATCTTGTTACTAGTTCTGTTGCTGACCTTATAGACCATAATAATAGGGTATGGAAAACTGATCTGATTAGAAAAATTTATCCACTTCTTCAATGTACTGAAATCCTAAGGATTCCTATATCTAAGGTAGGGACTGTCTCGGATAAGCTTCTATGGAAGCATTCAAGTTCAGGGGAGTACAAGGTTAAAAATGCCTACAAGATTTTACTTAAGGACAATGCTCAAACCTCTCCCTTCAACCAAGGCCATCTCTAATCCCAATAGAGGTGTGGAATCTTATCTGGAAAGTGAATATACCCCATAAAGTCAGCCTCTTTGTATGGAAACCAATGCATGATAGTCTCCTTACATTTCTCACCCTTAGGAATAGAGGTATTTCAACCACCAGCACATGTCCTATGTGTAACGGAGAGGATGAATCTTCTTCTCATCTGTTCCTATATTGTACACACATCTGACTTGAGATACTCTTCAGTGCAGCAATGGATTAGTAATATCTAGATTAGGCATAAAAACTTGGTGCAAGATACAATGGATTATCTTCAAGCTATCTTCACCTTTCTTTGGACTATTTGGAATCACAGGAATCTTGTTACTCATGAAGGCAAGAGACCTAACCCTATGGAAGTTATCCTAACTGCTTAAAGCTTTTCTTGCTGGTTTAAGGAAGCCTTCAGCATGTCAAGGATCCAAGACAGAAAATCTATGCAACCTAATTTAGTTAGTTAGGAAATTGGAGGATCTTGGGAGTTGATCATCAAAATCTCAGGAGCTAGAAAAAGAAGGAATGGAAGAGCTGCCCTTGCTTATAAAGCCATCAATCTTCAAGGCCTGGCCATTTTCTCGGGTGGTGCCAGTTGTGTAGCAGCAACTGCAGTTGAAGCAACTCAGGAATCACTAGTGGAGGCTACCTTAAAAGCTAAGAGTCTTGGATTCTATAGACTTTTCTTTATGTGCAGTAACAATGGAATAGTTCAGGCTTCTAACTTGAAATGTTCCCATAGATGGTAGGATAAAACTATGGTTGCAAATATTATAGCTTTACCCTAGCAGGATTTTGTTTGAAAATATGTTTTTGTTCCCAAAGTCATCTTGAGCTTAGTGTATAGTGTAGCTGAACTAGCAACCAGAATTATTGGTCACCACAGTTGGGTTCACCTAGCTCTTTTGTAAACTCTTTTTGACTTTCTTATCTATTGGTATAAAAAAAATTGCAACATTTTAGGAGTTTTAAATTTTAAATTGATATGGTACATAGGTTGTGTTCAAAAATGGCCCAACCCTAGGGGGTGTTTTTAGATTTTACCATTAATGTGTATTCTACAACCATGCATAGCTTCATAGCTAGCAGAAGGAAGGAGTAACAATTGGAACATTAGAGCATTCATAGCAGTAGAGCTAAAAATTTAGCTATTTGGCACCAAAAAAAGTTACTTTATCTATTTTACCTACACACACTCTGCAGCAATGGATCTATTTTAGCTTTCAACACAATAAAATAATATAAACATCATAATAAAATAAGATATCTACTACAATAAAATAATATATCTATTATAATAAAATAATATATCTACTACACACAACCATCACAGCCATCCACACAACCACAACGACCACCACCACCACTACCACCACAGCCCACAACAAAGAAAAAAAAAATCAACCAAGCCCACACCCGCCAGACCCACCAGGCAACACCCACACCCACTGCCACGAAACCCACCCGAGCCACCACCACGAACGCACTAATCAACCCACAAACTCACCCATATAGACACCATATTGAACCCCACGACCCGCTCAACAACCACATTGACCCACCACAGCACACCAACCACACCACAGCACACCAACGCCAACTATTCAACCACACCACAGCCCACATCCCACCAATACCGATGAACCCAGCCACCCACCGACACTGATCGGCAGCTTGGGATGGCTGGTGGGTCGGTGTTTGAGACGGAGATCATGGGTCTTGGTGTTTGAGAGGGAGAAAGATTGAGAGACAAAGTAGAGGGAAATGAGATAGCCGAGAGATAGGGGCGGAGAACAAAGAGATCAATCAGCATTGTCGACACTAGGCAGGGGCTTGGGTCAGCGGCGAGTGGAGGAATTGAAGCTTGCAACGAGAAGAAATGAAAGTGTGAGGACCGACTGAGGGGAGAGAGGTGCAACGGGTACAAATGGGGAAGGAGGAGAAAGAAAAAAAAAATTCTAACCATAGTATAAACACAAATAAAATAATATATATATATATATTTTTACCTTTGAGCTACAGTGCACATCTATCTTTAGATGTGCACTGTAGCAATGAAGTTAAAAAAAATACCTTTAACTCCAGTGCTGTATGGTTGATTTTTGTGTTTTGGTGGAGCTAAAATAGCTATATAGCTATTTAGCTCCACTACTACAAGTGCTCTTAGCACCCCCTTCCCCTACACACACACACACACACTCTCTCTCTCTCTCTCTCTCTCTCTCTCTCTCTCTCTCTCTCTCTCTCTCTCTCTCTCTCTCTCTCTCTCTCTCTCTCTCTCTCTCTCTCTCTCTCTCTCTCGTTTGGTAGGGGAAAACTTGCTTGAGACAAGATAGGAACATTTTGACATCATGCTATAATGCCTTCTAAAACTTAATAAGTATTAAATGTTATAAAATATTTTATACTTCTCATCCCTAAAATTTGGTGCAAGCTTGGTTTTATTACCTGAAACTGAAAAAAGCTTGGATTTGGTCTTTGAAAGTTTCAAAAGGGAAAGAATTTGGTTTTCCATCTATTTTTTTATTTACATGCTTAACGAGATGTTAAGACGCGCCCTATATTTAAGGTACTAAGGTACGAAAAAAAAACTAATCACATATTTATGGGACCAAAAATTATATAAACCCTATATTTAAGGGGGCTAAAATCAAACCAACCCATAGACAAAAGGACAAAATTGTTGTCTTTTTGAAATTTTAGGTACTAAAAACAAAATTTTAAATTTAAAGGACCAAAATTGAATTTATCCCAAATTTTAAGAATTAAAAGTATAATTTATCGAATATCATTATATATGCTATTTCTTTTTTGAAAAGTGCTATGTCACAATATTTTCACAATAAATTATAGGTGGTCAGTTGTTATTAGTTCTAATTTAAATTCACAATTAAAATTATTTTTTTACCAACCAATAACAGTTAATAACAATCTACCATTTAAGATTTGTTGTGAAAATACTATAAATATAAGATTTTTTTTGTGTGTCGCTAAATATCATGTGTATGCTCATACAACTAAGTATTCGTAAAATAGTTATTCTAAGTAAAGAAGGTGAATGAGAATATATGTATTTAAACTTAAGTATTCGTAAAATTTGTGCAAAACTTTCTGTCTATTTTTATATAAGAACAATCTTTTTTTTATTTTATATATTCACTCTTTTAAATATCGCACATTAGATTTTTTATTTTACGCTACATTTCAATAAAATAACAAATTTTCTTGATTTTTTATAAATTTTTTCTCTGACTTTATGTACAACAACCACTATTCAATCTCTTCATTTATTATTAGAATACATAATAAAAAAAAGAATAAAAATAATGCAAAAGAAATAGTGCAACATAAATTTACACTATTATTATAACAATTATGTAATTTTACACCACTCTATAAAGTCTAAAATTGGTAAATTTTGAGCTTGATTAGCTAATCTGTATTCATTTTCCTATTATGCAAGCACTTGGAAGCACTTATACAAGTCCTCTCTTTGTAAATCTTGGGCTTCTTCCAATGTCAATTAATCCAATCACTTCATTAGATATGTAACTGGTATGTGATATGATAGTGCAATCTCCCAGGATATGGATTGCAGTCACTTTAGTCACACTTTATATATATATATATATATATATATATATATATACACTCTTTTGGCTGATTGACGGCACACATTTATTTTATATAGTGTGGAGTGAAATTTAACAGACAAATGAAACACTCAGCCACAACAAAAAGAGAGATGCAATATCCCACATTCCCACTAAGGCACTAAACTAAGCTAGGTGTACCTGATCCAATATATTTATATTAATTATAATTAATGAGAGAAGAGAGAGATGGGCTATAAAGGTCAAAAGCTATTCACCTAAACAACAATAGTGATTGTCGTAAAAAGACAAAAATCCATAATCAACGTCACACCTTAATCATCCTCCCCCACCAAGTTTTCAATCAGATGCTATTGCCATACCAAAGTTTTGCCATCCAGCTGTGATCGATCACGTGTTTCCCCACGCTGATCTTGGCCTACCTCACACCAACCTCAAACAAAAGTCAAAGCATTATTCAACGGTTGTGATCTAGGATGCAAACAGTGAGTTAGAGAAGGTCACACCAGTTAGGTCCAATGCGGGTGCCACATGTTACACATATTGCCTTGAATTTTGTGAGAGGCTTCGAATTGATGGGTGTTTGACCTCTGCAGAATACGACACACCACTAAACATCACGAATTTAGTAGGCATTAACCTATCTGCCGCATTAAATATTATTTAAACTAATCAAATCAACTACATTATCACCCCCAGCAATCCGTGACATTTAAAAGAGAGTTGTTACTCTTCTGTCCCTTTGTCTTAAATTCTTGTTTTGACTCGTTAAAAAAAAAAAAACTGTATATATGCATTTTTTGAGTTTGAACAGAAGATTTCTCATCATTTTTTGAGAGATTCAGTTAATACATACCCTTAAGATATATATTAATCATTAATTATAAAAATTTAAAAAAACTGTTAAAACAGTTAACAGTTTTAACTGCTTTAAAAAGAAAAAGTAAAACTGTAGGACTAGGAGGTAGCTTATGTATATATGCATGGAGTTTGCAAGGCACATGGTGCCCTAGCCTAGGACAGACTTTGATGGAGGATCATCACGTATTATTTGTGGACCCCTCTATTACAGTTTTTAATGGAATGGTACTTTTTTTTTTTTAACAAAAGCCGCAGTCAGAATTTGTTGAAGCCACTAAAGAGAATGATACAACTAATAATAATAATAATAGTGCCCCTTTGCATAATGCGTGTACCCTGTAGAGTGTTTTCAAATTTTGATTTCATATTTTATTGAAAATGGTTCATTTTCAAGAATTCATAATTAATTAACTGCTGAAAAAAGTTCTTAAACAGTAAATTTGATCATTGTCAATTTCGTTTCTGTTCCATATTTTCTTCAAATCATTCCTGCAGTGACATTACGATGTTGACTAGGAGAAAAAATAGACTGAATAGTCCAAAGAGTGAAAACTGGTTCATATTTTTTCCTTTATTGTTTTTGTCAAAGAGGAAAATATGTAAATAAATCCAAGGTCTTCAAATTTGTCGTCTAATAAACGCAACATATTATTAGAAAAAAAGTACTTTTTGTTTAATTTTTTTAAAAATTAATTCATGATTGGGTAATTTTAATACGAGAGTATATTCAGGCACACAATTTGTCAATTAAATTAGGATTTACAAAGCTCGAGTCCAAGTTCAAATTCTAAACCTGATGACTAAATTGAGTAAAAAATGATGACTTTTGCACAATTATTATATATCTCCCCTCATTTTAATAATGATAGAATTTTTTTGAATCTAACCTTAAGTCTACCCTCACTCGAATTAGAAGAATACTGGCCAATCCTGTTAAGGGCAAAGGTCAAGCTAGCATGCCTTGGCCTTCCCACCTTAATTAACCAAGCAAACCTCTCGTCTACAATCCACAACTGGCCAAACGATATTGGCTTGGTTTAGTCTCTTTGTCACACAATATTTTCAACCTTATTTATGGAGGGCTTCCCTTTTCTTTTCTTTTTTCTTTGGTATCTCTTTTTTTTCTACCCTCTCCTTTCTTTTTCTATTTTTTTTTTCTTTTCACTTTATTTTCAATTATATTCTTTTTCTCTGTACACCATTTGAGTTTTCAGAACAATTCAGATCAAATAATTGGTCATGCATGCTAGACAATTATCTCTGAGCACAACAGCCTTAATAAGAGAAACTATAATGCATGAAAACTGATCAGAATAATAACAACACATACATACATACATTCATATATATCTCTATCTATACAATTCAAACTTTGAAACAAGCTAGCATGACTAATAAAAAAAGCCCAAAAGCTCGGCAACTATAGTGATGACTCCTTTAACCTTTAGTTCTGATAATAGTGATAGTTCCTCTTCCTTGAGTGTGAATTCTTGTAAGGGCCACCACAGCTTTCCCAGAAAGGCCAGGACCATGAGGGGACACACATGGCCTACATGCAAAGTCTCCCACCGGATGCCTTACAGGCCTTGTTGGCGGCATTAGGATCCTCTCATTGATGTCGTTTAGAGTTACGTCCCCTTCAACCCCTCCTGGCTTCACCAATGCAAATGGATACACCACTCTCGTTATCACTCTCTCCCTCTTCTTTTTCTTTTCACCATCTCCTGACCCTGAAACATATATACAATAACATGTCACTTTTGGTCAAACTATAATAACGCGTTATTGATATTCACGAGATCCTGGATTCAACTCTTAATTATACACACCTAGATAATAAGAATCAACTCTCGAAGAGCTTCGAAAACCCAATTAAGTTTTTAAAAGAAGAGAGAGAGAGAGAGAGAGAGATTTGTACCAGGATTCATGGGGCTTATGGAGAATAGGTTTCCTCCATTGTTGGACTTGGTGCTAATCAGGTCTTTGTAAGAAGATGAAGAAGAATCTGTAGCTTCAGGGCCCTCTTCTGGCGTTTCTACATCTGTGATCATGTTTGCTTCCTCACTGATTCCACTCATCGATGTGCTCAGAGGCCCATCTACAAGGGTACAAAAAGTACGTAGAATCATTTAATTACAAATGATAAAACGTACAGCAATAATTAATGACAAATGTTTCTCAAAAACAAGAAAAGATTCCTTAGGTGTTATACTTGAATTCACCCCCCAATACAACAAAAACAATGAAACTCAATCGTCTCAACTAGTGGTCAAAAAATTTGAGAAACTAAGGTATAACCTAAAAAAAAAAAAAGTACATAAGTTTCACCTTTATCAAAATAATGCTCGAAAGCTTATTCGGCTTAATTTTGTGAATTTCACAATTAAGTAGCAGTACAAAGGTAAAAAATGCTAGTTAATTGTTTTTACCTGAAAGTCCATTCATAGTGTTTATCTGGCTCAGGGAATATACGTTCTCCGACATTCCCCATGTGCAGTTTGTATTCCAGTAACTCTGTGCGTACAACATAAATGCTAGTACTTTTAATCAACCATAAACGACGACAATAATTAAAACCCCAGTAGGGAAATTCAGACAAAATAAATTAATTACCTTTGCAAGATCTTCGGGACCATCATGATCAGTTTGATCATCTGTGTACAACAGCAAGCGTCTTCGTTTGGACATCTCACTAAACTCAACCAGAGCATCTTCTAAATAGCCAGTCGAGTAATCAGACTCTAGAGGAGCTGAGTAGAATGGTGTATTTCCATCCATGACTACATAATAATAATAATAATATTCACAACATCAAAAAATCATTGTTGTATAAGTAAGCATTGGGCTATATCCAAGAACCCATTAAAGGACAAAAACAGTAAAAGAAAAGAAAGCAAGATAAGTGAAAGAAAAGTGATTACCTAAAGACATTGTGTCTGCGTTGAGAACTCCAAGGTTGTGAAAATCCCAACCTAGGGAAGAGCTGTGGTGGCTACTAGTGTAAGCCAAGGAGTGAAGCTCACCCATATTGTGGGGGGTATTGTATTGTATTGTTTTGGTGTGTGTGTGTTAATGACACCCTTTAAATTTAAATGATGGGAAATGGTTCTATTTATGTGCAAGTTGTGCCAAAAAAAAGTGAAGGAATTGGATGGTTTTTTAGAAGAAGCAGTAGTATTTCAGTCAACGGCAAGGGAGAAGAAAAATAAAAAGTGGGTTCTTCTTGGGATTCGGGAAATTGGGTCACTTTTTTCTTTTTTCTTGGTTTAGATATGTGGGGGACTAAATAATTGCAAAAGATATCATATAATGTTTGTTGCATGTAAAGCAATGGTATGAGAGGCAAAGACATGCCTCATAGAGACACAATTCAAATTCAGCTTTTCCTTTTTGTTTTCCTTCTGATGTTGTTACCAAACCATCTCACTACTTTTGGTCACTTTTTTCTTGCACATTCTCACTTGTTGTGGGGGTCATAATAGTAGTTACCTATCTTCTAAATCTCTAAGAAATTTTATTTTTTTATTTAATTTTTTTATTTTAGGTGGGTTTTAACTTTTAATGGGTGGATATCATTTAGAACATGGTCAAGTGGGCCCCATTAATTGGCATGCTGGTGCGCCTAACAATAAGGATAGAAGGAGAAGAATTGATGGGGTGGGTGTGTGGGACCAACTTTTTCTTGATCATCGGTTTTGAATGGTCCAAGTTTGAGTACATACGTGTCACCCACCTTGTATTTCGTGTGGAAGTTAGAGGGATTGATGTACAATCAGACGGCACAGCAAGTTTGTTTGATGTGCATCATTGGTGTTGTGTTTTGTGCCAAAGGACCAAAGGTTATTGATTTTTAATCAAACGGTTGGATGAGAATGGGCCGGGCCTGATGATCATGCAAATTCAAAAAAAGGGTCTAGACCAGAAGTCCAAGCAAAATGTAATTGAAAACCTGGCCCATGGCCATAGACAGCTGGATTCACACATTATTTTGTTACTTTTCCTTTTGTGTTTTCTGTTTAATACAGTTTTTTGATTGTATGCAACAGTCAATGACTAATAATTAATCAACATTTCCACCACCAGGTAAAAATGATAATGCTAAAATCTGATTTTGGTGGATAACGAAAATTATTATGAGAGAGAGAGTTCTAAATTTGAAAATCTAAAGTGACTATAACAAATTTTCATCATTTTTTAAGCAAAAAATGTCATTTGAATTTTACATATGTCTCAAAATTTATAAAGGAAATAAATGACATTAAATAGATAAATGGTAAAGGATTGGAATGAAATGGACTTGGGTTTTTTTTTTTTTTTTCCCTATTATCTAAATTGATTAATAGGATTTGCATTTCTATATATCAAATGTGACCAATTTTATTATCTAAAAAACAATTGTGACCAGTTTTGCAAATAACTTTATTGGTTTGAGCAAAACTATATTCGGAATGAATCCATTTTCTAATTGAGTTCTCGAACACTATTCATTATAAATATGAGGCAATGTAATTTGGTACGTCTCAAACTTTTTATTTTTGGATCATTTGAGTCCTTAATTAATTATTTGTTATTTGCTTGTGAAAAATAACTTCTCATGAATTTATATATCTATACTTTTTTTTTCTTCTTTTATATAATTACTAGGGATTTTTACAAATACTATCATTAAATTTAGATATGAGTTTCAATTTGGTCTTTGGACTTATGACTTGAACAATTACTTAGGTTTGTGACAAATCTAACATTCAACTAGTATTTCCTAATAAATTGTAATAGATTTAATCATGGATTCATAGATATGGGGTTTAAAGGCAATCCATTTACTTGGAAAATATATTTCAGTGATGGGCAAACCTTGTGGGAGAGGCTTGACAGAAGTTTGGCAAAAAATGAGTGGCTATTAAAGTTTGACGGATCAACAGTGCATCATTTAACTCGTACTACATCGGATCATTGCCCTTTACTTATAGTACCCAAAATGCTGGAACCAACCAATCCCGAAAAGCCTTTTCGTTTTGAAGATATGTGGTTGGCTAAAAAGGGTTGTTCAGACACAACAATACTAGAATGGAGTAAGCAAGGCAGCAGGAATATTGCTTCGGGTATTGTACCAAAGATTGAAAATTGTGGGAAGGCATTGAAGCGGTGGAAGTTAGGATTGGTGCCCTTAAATCATATTATATGATGCTATGTACGTTATTATGTATAATATTATGTATGACTTAATGTTGTAATTAGTAAAATTGTTTTATTATTATCTAAAATAATAGTAATATGAATATTCAGACATTATCATATAGTCCATGAGATGCATAGTATGTGATTTATGTGAAAAGTCACAGAAGATATAAATCATAAGTTCTTTGTAAACTCAGAATTTTAATTCTTAGTCGGTGATGAAATTGGGCATTTCATTTGTGCAGATTATAACACATCAACTAAGATGATTTGTCTTGATCAAAGAAGTGAAGACTTCTAGTTGATATGTTGATATGTTTTAAGAGTTAAGATATATTGAACTGGACCGCCGTGAGATTTATTATTCTCCTAACAACTGTCAAATATATAATAAATCTCACGACTTCTATTCACATGAACTCTTAATCCTGAGAGGATAATGGACCTTGATCATGAAATGTAGGTTACTTTGATATATCAGGAGTAAGATCTAAAGACACAATCAAAACCTCAGTATGTTGGGCAGCCACATTTAATGTTGATAGAACATATATTCTCAAGATGGAATTTATAGTCTCTTAACGGAGATATAAAATATTCTCTTGAGATAAGTTTAATGGGTTCAGTTATTCAGAGAGTTAGGCCTAACCACTTTAGTAAGAAATTACTAAAGTATATATTTATGAAATTGGATTTCATAAATATATGATGAATAACTTTGAAGGATTAAACCGGGTACTCAAGGATTAAGATGTAATAATCTACAAAGTGGCAGTCTACATTTACGACTTTGTGTTATTATGAATATTTTATGAAGAGATTGCATGTACAATAAAGTCTTGGGATATAATTTATTAATAAGATCTAGAGTGCAATTATATTTATATAGTAGTACTAAATATAATTAATGGTAACTTTGGACCTGTCAAGAGTTGACAGAAAAGCCCAAAGCTCAAAGTCCATTGGAGTTAGAGTCTTATTTGTTCCCTTTTGGTCCTACTCCAAGCCACATATTAAAGCCCAATTGGAAAGGTCCAAAAGGCTAACCTAATTAGACAATCAGTTATAAGGAGAGAAACATACAGAATTTAGTAAGACATATGAAATAGTTTGTATGTAAGTGTTGGACACTCTCTCATTCTCCCTTGAACAAACACATATAACTGATTGAGAGACCACACTTCTTGGGCGTTAGTGGAATTGAAGTAAAGATTAAAAGTGTTCCCGAATACTTCTAATATTTGGTTTTGAAATTCACCACACCAAGGTACACTCTCTTATTCTTATATTTTTGAAATTTACATAGTACATGTTATCAATTGTGAATGAAGTAGATCCGTTAATTTTTCACTGCGTACGTTTTGTATGCGATAGAAACATGTTTTTCCAACAGTGGAGTAGTAAGAATTTTAGGAGTGTAGGAAAGGAATTGAAATTGAAGTAGAAACTTTTGGCTCAAGCCGAATTGGAGGCCCTTACAACTGGAATTAATTTTCGGGCTAGGGGCTTAAGGAATGAGGTGAATGAATTACTGGATAAAGAGACAATGATGTGGTTTTAGAGATCACGTGCACTATGGGCTACTTGTGGCGACAAAAATTCAAAATACTTTCATAGCAGAAACACTAAAAGATATAGGAGAAATAAGATCAAAGGAATAAGGAATGCAATGGGGGCAATGGTGCTCAAACCCTAAACAAGTGGCAATGGAGTTGTTGAATTTTTACAGCAACTTATTTTCATCAACTCGGGCATGTCAACTTGAGTTATCTTTGGAGACAGTTCAATGCTTAGTCATCGAGGATATGAACAAGGAGTTACTAGTAGAGTTTACCGAAAATGAAGTCAAGGAGGCCCTCAATCAAATGGCACCACTCAAAGCACCCAGCCTCGATGGCATGCCACCACTGTTCTATCAACATTATTGCGATTTGGTGGGTAAGGATATCACAACATCTGTTTTATCTTTCTTAAATTCAGCCATGTTAGGACATATGTGATTCACTTGTTAAGAACATATGTCACTACTTTATGTAATTGGCTAATCTTTTAACAAAATGTACTTTACTTGTATTTGGGTAGATCTAGGAAGTGTTTAATACTTCAAGAAACTTTGTTTCAAGATCAAGTGTTGAAACCATGCAAGTCTGTCCAAGATTCAAGTCTGAAAAGTGCCTATCATTAATGCTCGGCAGCTAGCCATCTATCGAGCTTGTAGAGCTGTTCCAGCCCCGTGGCTCAACAGCAACTCGACAGATAGGGTATTTGTCGAGGTTTATGAATTTTATTTTTTCAAGACTATTTTTCATTCAATCCGTGATTATATGTTTGGGCTTTATTTTCTCACAACCCTAAATATATATAAGAATTATTTTAAGGGCCGTATCAAGTTGCACAGCCAAGAGCAAAATTGCACAAAAGCATAATTCCTCAAGTGTGACCAGAAACCTAGTTTACCCTAGTTCTTGAAGAAGCTGCTGTGTTTGAATACCATAGGGTTTTGTGACCAAGCAACTTCGTGATCTTCATGTGTTGAAGAACAGAAGAACTTTGCAGCCAACATCTCTCTCTAATTGGTGATTGAAGTCGCGTACTAGAATCCGCGCAATTGGCTAGTCACATACTTGGAGCAGTGCATTGAACAGAAGAGATTGTCATTACAGAACAAGTCCAATTAGGTATTGGGGTAAGGGTTTAACTGTAGGTTGGTATAAGGTACTAGGATTCCTTTACTTGTAACCGCTTGTTGTGATAATAGTGGATTCTCGGGAGTGGTGACCTTAAAATCACCCGGTGGAGTTTTTACCGTATTGGTTTTCCCCATTCGTAAACAAATCACCGTGTCATTTATTTTCCGCTGCATACTTGTTTAATTGGTGATTTGTTTGTGCTACCACATGTTTTCATGTTAATTTGATTAATTAATAAACTTGACTAATTAATCAATTAATTCATCACAGAGGGTCAATACGTTTTTGGCTTGTCAAGTGGTATCAGAGCAGGCGCACTCCGATTAAGTTTACTCTTTGTGTGTGATCTATTGACCCCTGTTTGTCATGGATCAAGGCGGTAAACTTCAACAGCAGAGCATTGAATGCCTTATTTAATGCGGTCATCAATGAGGAGTTCAAGAAGATATCCTCCATTGAAACTACCAAGGAAGCATGGACCATCCTCTAGATAACCTATGAAGGAACCAAGGTTGTTAAGGATTTAAAGCTGCAGAGGCTCACTACAAGCTTTGAAGAGATCAAGATAGAGGAGAATGAGTCGTTTGATGAGTTCTATGCCAAGCTTAAGGACATAGTGAACTCAGATTTTAATCTTGGGGAGACCATTCTTAAACCCAAGATTGTAAGAAAGGTGCTCAGATTTCTGCCCGAGAGATTTCATGCCAAGATTACTACCATTGAGGAATCAAAGAATATTGACAAAATCCCTTTGACAGAGCTAGTTGGCAACTTGCAGACCTATGAGTTGGGTTTGTCTAGGATTGGAAAGTCGAGCAAGAGCAAGAGTAAGAGCATGACATTGAAGGCCAAGAGCAGTGATACTGATGAGTTTTCAGACGACGAGGACTCTAAGATGAAGTCCTACATTACCTAGCAATTCAAGAAGTTCTTGAAAAATGTTAATGCAAAGGGCTTCGATAAGGACTGTAAACAGTCAAGTTCTTCTCAATCTAAGAGTCAAAACAAAGGGAAGAAGGATTCAAGGGATGGCGGTCAGTACATTGTTCCCGCAGGACCAAAGTTCTTTGGGTGTCAAGGTTTGGGTTATATGAAACAAGAGTGGCCTACTTATCTCAAGACCATCAGGAAGAGCAAGGCAGTTGCTGCTACACTAAGCGACACCAAGCCTGAAGATGATTCTGACAATGAGGATGACGGAATCTTGAATGCCTTCACTGCCACAATCAATCCTACTGAGGGGACTGTTGAAGATGTGGATGAAGAAAAAGAATTGGTAGAGTCCAAGTTTGAGAAGATGGATGATTTAGATGACATCTACATAGCTTATGCAAAGTTATACAAGATCTCTGAAAAGCATGAGAAGTTGTATAGGTTGGCCACCAAGAAGCTTAGTGATGTGGAGCTCAAACATGAAGAATTCTTCACAAAGTTTGATGAAACTAATCAGTCTATTGGAGTACTTAAGTTCAAGAACAATTTCTTGGCTGAGAAGACCAAGAAACTTGAAGCGGAGCTGTTTCAAGTCAGAGCTTAATTGGAGAGGACTTCAAGTGCAAACCTTGATGAGATGCTCAGTATTCAGAAATCTGCTTCCGGTTGAAGCGGTTTAGGGTATGATTTCTCTTTTCCTAGTATTGCTTTTACTAGTTCTACTGTTTTTGTTCCCCCTGCTAATAATGTTGAAACTGAGAACATTAATGTTAAAAATGAATTAGCTAGTGAGAACATAGACAAGGGTAAGTCTATCTTAGGATCACCCCCTAAACTTTCTAAGAATGAGACTAAAAACCCTAGGGCTAAGAAGGCTAACTCTCAGAAGCTGAAACAGAAGAAGCAACATCTCTGTCATCACTGTGACGTAGCCGGTCATACTCGTCCAAATTGCAATAAGTAGTTAGCCACTCAACAGAGCAATGGCATGCTCACACCGGGAACCCAGAATCAGTTTCCACCTTCTTTTGCTCCTCTTGGAGATCTTCTCAAAGCCCTCATGTTCCTTTCAAACTTGAATGATTTTAATTCTTTCCCCTCACCTCCGGTTCACGGTTTCACTCAAAGGAAAGGTTCTTCCAAGGTATGGATGGAAAAACAAACTAAGTGATTCTATCACTTTTTTTTTTCTCTCTCTCTCTCTCCCCTTCTTGTTTCTGTTTGCATTACTTGTGTGTTTTGCTTTCAAGTTTTGAGTCAGTCTAGTTTTATGCATTGTTTTTTTTTTGTTTAACATGTATTTGTTTGGTTATTTTTTAGTCTTTCTTTGTTTTGTTTTCATATAAAAAAAATTGAAAAATCAGAAAAATACAAAAACAGTGTGTGTTTGTGTACATTGGTACTTGTGTACCTTAGATGGCCATTAAAACAAAGTTTTCTAAACTTTGTATCTTTTGTAGCTTAGATGAGCATCTCCATGCACAACTAAGCGAGTAAACTTTGTGGCTCGTGTTTATGATGAATAAGATTAAGTAGCCTATCGTACTTAATACTCGTATCACTTTTTTTAATGGGTAGGACTAGAAAATTCTAAGAGAAAGATATAAATAACCATCTCACCACTGTTACCTACCAATCATGAAATGACATTTGCATGCTTCGGCGTAGCAAAAGTGCAATATCAAAAGCTAAACATAATTGGGTAATTCTCTTCTCTCTCTTATTTGCCCATGCATGATTTTCTTAATAAAAGAAAAATATGCAAAGAAAAATCAAAAGCAAAAAGATCAAAAATGCTGTTAAATATGATTGCAAGCGTGTATTCTAGGAGATGTGAGATTTATAGAATGTACTTCAAAGGTGATAGTCTCCATCAAACAGTTATGATTGTGTGTGAGTTAAAGTGATTTTCTCATATCTCAAATAGTCATAACATGTTGACACATTTGCAATCTTGCGATATTTTTCACACACAACACGCAATATTCTTTGCTACTCTTGATACATGTGCAGGTACAATGTGATTTGGCCATCACAAAGTTTACATGTGTTAAGTTATACTCACTAAATTGTCTTGACTTGTTTTTGAAATATAAAATCGGTTAGACTTGTTTAGTGCGTTTGTGTGTGTATGTGTGTGTGTGTGTGTGTGTGTTTTTTTTTTTTTTTTTGTTTGGATCAATGTGCTTAAAATTGTTGTTGAGAGATGGGTTTGAGAACTTAAAATATTTCTTGGATCCTTGGTTTAATTGCATATTTAATTGCATTCATGTTTGTGTTTTTCTCTTCTTGAAAAACTGTTTTTAAGCAGCTTCGACAGATCCTTGACACCTCTCGACACCTGGTTATCTGTCGAGCTCTTAAGTTGGTTCTTATTGTAATCTCGAGACCTCTTGACAGCTAGGTGGATCAATCGAGATTCCTACTGTCTCCTCGATAGCTTCTCGACAACTATGTGGATCGATTGAGAACTCTATTGTCTCCTCGATAGCTTCTCGGCAGCTGGTGGATCGATTGAGATTCTTTAATCATGTCTGATGAATTGTTCCTTGACACTTTCTCAACAGCTTCATCTCTCAACGCCTGTTTTCTTGATACCTCTCTCGACACCTGTCGACACCTCTATTTGTTGAGATTTACTGAACTCCTATATAAGGGTTCTACGTGATTCGGTTCTCACTTTCTCGATCTCTCTCAATCTGTCTGTGTCTCTCTCACTCCCAAAACCTCTTTCACTCACTTTCAACCTCTTCCTCAAGGATTCTTCAAGCTTATTCAAGTTTTTCTTCACTTGGTATGTCTCTAATCCCTCATTTTCATGCATTTCATGCTTTAAAACCTAAGTTTTTGGGTTTTCTGCAAGATTTGGGGTTTTTCAGAATTAAAAAGGTTTTTGTGAAATTTTTGGGATGAATTTTAAAGATTTGATCTTAAAAACTTCATGCAGTGCATCACATTTGCATTATAACAGTATTATCATGCATTTTAGATGTGTGCATTTGATTGTGTGCTAGTAGGATTGGATTAGGTTGAGCCTATGATGCCTTTTATATTGCATGTCACATGTTCATGCATTTCCATGCATACGTTCTTACTTTTCAATATATGTTGATATATTTGAATTGTTTTTAGGACCTTTCTGAGTGTTTCTTTCTTCCCCCTCACTCTCTAGTTTTCGTTAGTTGTTACTATGGCACCCAAACGTAAATCTGCTCCGTCCTGGAACCCTCTTCATTCTAGGACATCCACTTCTTCTAATCCTACTCCTTCACACGTCCAGTTTCATGATGAGAAGGCCAAGAAGGACTTCTTTGAGAACTTTTCTCGACGAGGTGTTCATTCGGAACGCTGAGTCATTTTGTCGGACTTTTCCGACACTGACCTTCCCACTATCATTCATAGTAGGGGATGGGAGTCACTGTGTGACGTCCAGGTCACATGTCCATCCGTGCTGATCTAGGAGTTTTACTCCAATATGCACGGATTTGATTATTCAGTACCTCTCTTTGCTACTCGCATTCGAAGTACGCGCTTTGTTGTCACTTCGGATATTGTATCCAAGGTACTGCATGTCCCCAGGTTAGAGCATCCTGACTACCCCGATTGTGAGCGTTTAAGGACTGTGTCCAAGGACGAACTGATGTTCGCTTTTTGTGAGCGTCCCTTTGATTGGGGTGAGTGTCAGTTCACACCATGTTCGGCCTTTGCTAAAGGCCCTAGGATTATGAACATGGTTATAAATTTTGTTTTGCATCCACTTTCTCACTATAACTCTATCACAGAGCCCCATGCTCAATTTTTGCTTTCCCTCATTGAGCATCTCACTATAGATTTTTCCTCTCATTTCATTCTTTTTATCGTAGATGTCTATAGGGATTCAGCGACTTGTGAGAAGCTCATCTTCCCTTCGGCTATCACGAGAATTTTACGCCATTTTTCTATTCCCTTTCCCGCGTCCGGTCACTTCTCTATTATGGGTGCTATAGATGCCACTATCGTTAAATGGAGCAAGGCACAGTTTCGATCGAGGCGGTCTGGGTCAGCTGCTCCTCCCATTCCTTCTGCTCCATCCACCTCCACTCCCTTTACTTCAGCGAGAGGTGTGACTCTGGATGTAATCATGGCGCAGCTTTAGTGCATGGATGCTCGCCTTGACACTCTCACTGATGAGTTGTGTCAGGTGAACACTCGTGTCAGCTGTATTGCTAGACGGCAGGCTCACCTTGGTGGCTTTGTGGAGTCTCCCTCTCCTCCTCCTAAGGCATCCACAACATTCGAGGACGATGACTCCGATGACGGTAAGGATGATGATGATGGAGATGCTAGCTCTTTCAGTTCAGATGAGATGTCTACTTGACACTCTACCCTTTGTCACTCGTGACAAAAAGGGGGAGTAATTTTGGTCTATGAGAGTAGTCATACTTAGGGAGAGAGTTAGTACAAGAGATTTTTGATAGGGGGAGGGTTGATATCTTGAGGGATGTAGTGAGGATTACTTGTATCTTTTTCTTTTCTTTCTTTTAGAGATACATTTATTCTTGTACATGGGTCTTGTGACCATTATTGAGATACATTGTACTTATTTTCTTTATATGTTGATGTATGTTTCTTTCACCTACCCTTACATGTGTTATTTCTTTTCTCTCTTTATGCGCATACTTCTTATTACTTGTACGCAATCTATTATTTCTGTTTCACACAAAGAAGCCTTGATGAGTTTTGTTTAAAGTGTTTTAGAAATACAGGTTGTCAAAGTCTACTTGCCATAAACTCTCTTCTTACAAAGTTTTTCAAGAGTTTGTGTTAGGATAGATTTTATTGTATTCAACAAATGAGTATGAGTTGAGTAATTTATGATTTCTCTTATATGTTCATTTGTTAGTTGTGGTTTTGTCACAGATTGCCAAAGGAGGAGATTGTTAGGACATATGTGATTCACTTGTTAGGAATATATGCCACTACTTTATGTAATTGGCTAATTCTTTGACAAAACGCACTTTACTTGTATTTGGGTAGATCTAGGATGTGTTTATTACTTCAAGAAACTTTGTTTCAAGATCAAGTGTTGAAACCAGGCAAGTCTGTTTAAGATTCAAGTTTGAAAAGTGTCTATCATTAAAGCTCGACAGCTAGCCATCTGTCGAGCTTGTAGAGTTGTTCCAGCCTCGTGGCTTGACAGTAGCTCGACAGATAGGGTATCTGTCGAGGTTTATGAATTTCAGTTTTTAAGGATTGTTTTTCATTCAATCCGTGATTGTATGTTTGGGTTTTTTTTTCTCACAACTCTAAACATATATAAGGATTATTTAAGGGCCGTATCAGGTTACACAGCCAAGAGAAAAATTGCACAAAAGCATAATTCCTCAAGTGTGACCAGAAACCTAGTTTGCCCTAATTCTTGAAGAAGCTGCTGTGTTTGTACACCATAGGGTTTTGTGACTAAGCAACTTCGTGATTTTCATGTGTTGAAGAATAGAAGAACTTTGCAGCCAACATCTCTCTCTAGTTGGTAATTGAAGTCGCGTACTGGAATCCGTGCAATTGGTTAGTCACGTACTTGGAGCCGTGCATTGAACAGAAGAGATTATCACTACTGAACAAGTCTAATTGGGTATTGGGGTAAGGGTTCAATTGTAAGTTGGTATAAGATATTGAGATTCCTTTACTCTCTCAAGCAGGTAGGGAAATCTTCATTAAAGCGGTAGTCCAAGTCATCCCTACATACACCATGAATTGCTTCAAATTACCCATTGGCTTGTGCAATGAATTAAAGGGGCTTATACGAAAGTTTTGGTGGGGACAAAGAGGAGATTAAAGGAAAATACATTGGATTCAATGAGAAGAATTGTGTAAGCCAAAAAGTGAAGGGGGAATGGGCTTCAAAGACCTATTATTATTCAATGATGCACTCCTAGCAAACCAAGCTTGGAGGTTGCTCCAAAATAAGAATTCTCTACTTTATAGGGTGTTCAAACCAAAAAGTTTTCCCCATTGCTCAATTATGGAAGCAATGGAACCACAAGCAAGGTCTTATGCATGGCGAAGCATTTTAAAAGGTAGAGAAATGTTAAAAGAAGGAATGTGGTGGAGGATCGGTGATTGATCCTTAATCCGAATTTGGTCAAACCCATGGCTGCCTTCAGAATTTAGGCCTTTCATTTCCTCACCAATAGCACTGGGTTGGGAGAATGCAACAGTTCCTTCTCTATTGGACTCCTCTCATAAGGTGTGGAGTCAAGACACGCTTCATTTGCTGTTCAGTTCAAGAGATAAGGACTTGATTCAATCAATTCCCTTGTGTGGTAAATCGACTGAAGATGTTCTTATGTGGCCTTTCACTCCAACAGGATCATACACTGTGAAGTCAGGTTATAGATTCCTTTATAAATCAAGGAGCTTGGATAATAATGAGTACCAACCGGAAGACAACACTTTGTGGAAGAAAGTGTGGGGTTTACAAGTTCAGCCAAAGGTCTGGAACTTTTTGTGGAGGGCCATTAGGAACTCAATACCAACCAAGGACAATCTCAGGCGTCGAATGGTTCTGGTAGATGGGCGCTGCGAACATTGAAATGGCGCAACCGAGGATGTGCTCCATGAATTGTGGTCGTGCCCATGCCTATCTCAGGTCTGGTTTCAGGAAAGCACATGGAATTATAATTCCAGTACGCAATTCTCGAGCTTCCAAGACGTGGTAGAAAACATCATAGAGACAAGGAAAGATTTGAACCTCTTCGCCACGACGGTTTGGGCAATCTGGTATCGCAGAAACGCCATGAGAATAAGCAGTAGGCACCTACCAATCCTGTATGTTTTATGGAAGTGTAGAAAGCCAGATCATCTTTTGTTCAAACCATTCCTCCGCGCCTTTCAGACCAGACTTCTTGGTGTGTTCCTCGCCCTATATGGAAGTCACCACCATGGTCGAAACTTAAAGTGAATTTTGATGGGTCAGTGTTTAGAGAAAGCAAACTTGCTAGAATGGGAGTCGTTGTCCGAAATGGGGAAGGAAGTGTGGTAGCTTCCATGGCAGAAAGCTTCCACTTGCCTTTTTCAGTTACTGTAGTGGAGGTGATAACAACAAAGAAGGCTCTTCAGTTCACCAAAGACCTCAGACTATCTTTGATTATTCTTGAAGGTGACTCGAAAATTGCTATTAATGGTTTGAAGAGCAACAAAACTTCATTGACCGAGCACGGACATCCGCTAGATGAAGCCAAGGAGATAGCAGCTTAGTTGGAATTAGTTTAGTTTAATTATGTGCAAAGACAGGCTAACAAGTCAGCCCATAACATTGCTAGACATGCAAGACATGTTAGTGAGTTTTCGGTGTGGATGGAGGATGTTCCTTCTATTAGGATATGTGCACTTAAATTCTATTGTATGATGCTATATATGACATTATGTATGACTTAATGTTATGATTAATAAAATTGTTTTATTATTATCTAAAATAATGGCAACATGAATATTTGGACATTATCATATAGTTCATGAGATGCATAGTTTGTGATTTAGTCAGGAAAGATATAAACTACAAGTTCTTTGTAAACTCAGAATTATAGTTCGTAGTTGGTGATGAAATTGGGCATTTTATCTGTGAAGACTATAACATATCAACAAAGATGATCTGTCTTGATCATGGAAGTGGAGATTTCTAGTTGATATGTTGATATATTTTAAGAGTTAAAACATATTGAACTGGACTGCTGTGAGATTTATTATTCTCCTAACGACTGTCAAATGAATAATAAATCTCACGACTTTTATTTGCATGAACTCTTAATCCTGAGAGAATAATGAACCTGATCATGAGATGTAGGTTGCTTTGATATATCAAGAGTGAGATCTAAAGTTATGATCAAAACCTCAGTATGTTAGGCAGCCACATTTAGCGTTGATGGAACATATATTCTCAAGATGGAATTCATAATTTCTTAACGGAGATATAAAATATTCCCTTAAGATAAGTTTAATGAGTTTGGTTATTCAAAGTGTTAGACTAACCACTTTAGTAAGGAGATATTAAAGTATATATTTATGAAATTGGATTTCATAAATATATGATGAATAACTTAAAGGATTAAACTGGGTACTCAAGGATTAAGATGTAGTAATTTTCAAAATGACAGTTTATATCCATAACTTTGTATTACTACGAATAATTTATGAAGGGGTTGCATGTATAATAAAGTCTTGGGATATAATTTATTAATAAGGCCTAGAGTGCAATTATATTTATATAGTGGTATTAAATATAATTAATGGTAACTTTGGGCTTGTCAAGAGTTGACAGAAAAGCTCAAGGCTCATTGGAGCTAGTGTCTTATTAGTCCCTTTTGGTCCCACTCCAAGCCATATACTAAAGCCCAATTGGAAAAGCCCAATAGGCCAGCCCAATTAAATAATTAGTTAGTTATAAAAGAAGAAACATACAGAATTTTTTAATATAAAATAAAAAAGAGAGATATCATTGTGAAATGGTGTGTATGTGTGAGTGAAGCCACTCAATTATTCTCCTTTGGAAAACTGATTGAGAGACCACATTTCTTAGGGGTAAAGTAGAATTGGTGTGAAGATTAAAAGTATTCCCAAGTACTTCTAATATTTTGTTTTGAATTTCACCGCACCAAGGTACGCTATCTTGTTCTTAAATTCTGAAATTTACATAGTGCATGTTATTAATCATGAATGAAATAGATTTATGTTTGTTGCTTCCGCTGTGTGTTTTGTATGAGATTCAAAACTAGATTTACCAACACCTCCACACCTTTTTTCTATAATTCAAGCTGATTCGACTTACCATCAATAAAATTACAATGTTCATTCTTAAAAAAAAAAAAAATATATATATATATATATATATATATACACACACACACACACACATAGTAATAATTAAGGATGTTTTGAAAATTTTTTTTTTTTGAGAATGAAGGATGTTTTGAAATTAATATGATATGGATACATCATGTGATTAAATCTTTTAATTTTTAACATAAAATATGAACCGTGGTTTGATTTATTTCGAATCTAGCAGTTATGAAGTTAATTGATAACACTTGCATCAATGTTTAAGGGTAACATTTATATAAATTCTAATTATTATGAACCATTTTTATTTATTTAGTTATTTTTATAATGAAGTGGAAGTGTACATTGCTAAGAGCGTTGTATCTTAATTAGTTGATACATCCTGATATTTTCAACCTAGACATCTAAGATTTTAATTCTCCGTCCCCCAACAATCGATATATAGGAGGAAAAAATGTGATAGTTCCATTAACCTAAACTCCATTTCCTCCCTTTTTTGAGTTTTCCTACCTCTTATTTAAATAATAATAGCAATCCTAATCAAAATTCTATCCTTTATGTTTCGTTGGGTAGTTCTTATCATCGATTTTTATCAGTATTTATACTTTAATTGTACTATACATATCTCATAAGAAAAAAAAAAGTATACATAAAAATGTGTCAACTTGTTTAGAATTTTTCGTCTATAATAGGTGGGGAGGGGTACATTTAAGTTCTCTTCAAAGGAAACATCAAGTAATAATATTGTATCACTAAACAGTTGACATGTCAACAGTTTTGTGATACAATAGTATTACTTGTTTAGAATTTTTCAACAATGATAAAAGTTCTTAATGAAATATTTAATGACTAGAAATTTAAAGGGTATTCATCTTATTAACTAATCATTTTACTTTTAGTGAGACTTATTTGTTAGATTTTTTTTTATTTGTTACATATTGTTTGTCTTACATGAGTGTGAAACCCATGACACATAGGGTACATTTGATAAACTGAATGAGAATTATAATTAGAATTGTAATATTTATTACTACGAAAAATTGTGTTGTAATAGAATAATTAAACCTATTCATAAACTTAGTTGTGAGTTGTAACATTAGAATAAAACTTAAGATCTATTTTAGGAAATATCTTACTCAAATAATAAAATTTCCAAGAAAATAATTTTTATTTTAAAATTTCAAGTGATAATTTATTTTTTGATGATTTTTTTATTTTTATAATTGTTACGTGTGTATGGAAATTTTGTATATTTGGACATATATTAATTTTAACATTATTATGCATACTAAGGAATAGCTATTAGCCTATTACAACCCTTAAGGTACGTTTGATAGACTATAATAAATATTATAATGTAATTACTATTCTTATATGTTTATCTATTTTTTAGTTTGGTTATATTTTTATTATAGAGAATAGTAACTCCTTATGAATTAATGGTGGCTTTAGGAATTTCTTTCAAGGGGGCTATTAAAAAATTTAAATTAAATAAAATTTAATAGAAAAAAAACTTGAATATATAGTCATAAAAAAAAAATACAAATATATGAAATTTTATAACTTCTACGAGTTTACATATTTTAAATTATTACATAATAGTTCACTATCAGTTTTTATTATCTATTGCTAATGTGGCTAGGTGTGACCATTTTATTTTGTTAAGTTTGTATAACATTTATTTATTTTTATGAAGTTGTCATTATTTTTATAAAAATATTTTAAACTAAAATAAAAAAATGCAACCCACTGAGACTATAGTATTTATTAACCCACACATCCATATTCATCTATACATAAATATTACACTAAGTGTCTATATAACCAATCAAATATTTGAACAATTTCTAACTTTACTATTTTTTTCTTCAACTATGTACTAACATAAATAATACACTAAATGTCTAATTGTTGTTTAGTTTTAGGTTGTACTGATCTGTGATTAGGGTGTGCAAGATTTCAGCCAATGTATGCAAAAATATTTTTAAGCACAAAATAAACTAAGAAAAAAATATTTTTTTTATATAATTTTTTGTTTTTGAAGTTAGGGGGATCATTTAAACCCCTTGAACAACAAGTGCCACCGCCATTGTTATGAATAACTATTTTTTAAAATGAGAAATATTTCTTCCTCTCTAAAAGGGTTATAATAGTTATTCCTTTGTAGGAACAGTAATTTCTAAAAATTTATATTTTTTCAAATAAATAAACTTTCCATATACATGTAACAATTATAAAAAAAAATCATAAAAAATAACTCATCTCTCTCTCAAATTTTTTAAAATATATTATTTTTAAGGAAATATAATTGTATGAGTATGATAGTCCTAAAATAAATCTTAATTTTTATTCTAATGTCAGATCTCACAGTCAAACTTATGAAAATTATAATTACAACACATTTTATTACAAATAATAAATATTACAATTTCTGTTATAATCTCCATTTATGAGTATACCAAACGTGCCTTTAGCATATTTATTAGAATTGGGACCACTTGTTAATGTATGTGACACTCAACTTATTTGTTAGAATCGGGATCATCTATTAATGTATGAAACATTTTTTGAGAAGGATTAATAATGTATGAAACTATAACTTATGAAATACTCAAAAATATTGACCGTCTATTTGTTGTATTTTTTATCTTTTAAGAATTGCGAGTCTTACTTTTCTGGTTTTTAATATTCTTGGCGATTGTTAATATTGCTCTTAATAATATTACCTTATCAATTATTATTACATCTTATATTAGGGACTATTGGGACTTGGGAGAGATAATATTCATGCAATATTCTTTTGCTCGAGGTCCTAGATGGGGATGTAGTATATCATGCATCAAATACATGTTTCCTTCCTCGCACATGGAGGTAGACCCTACACATGTGGGGTCCACCTCTATGTAAGAGGGAAGAAATATGTATCTGATACATGGTATATTTTCTCCTAGATGAGAGCATTTAGAAAAGAGCAATCTGAACCTTGTCACGACGAAAATCCATTGTTAGCCAATCAGTCATATCCTTACTGACCACACTTTTGGTATATGAAGGTAACGTATTCAATGGTATCCATTGGAGTTTGAACCGTCCTCTGAGGTACTAATTTATCACCAAAGTCTTCATTTTCTCCTCAATCTTCATTTTTGGTATAGTCTTCCTAACACCCATATTGCACTAGTTCTAGAAGTTAAAGAACAAAGTTTGTTATTCAATATCGTCCCATCAGCTTTTTTAATGTGATTTACAAAATTATGTCTAAGGTGCTAGTTAATTGCCTAAAATACATTCTCCTTATACTTATATCTGAAACACCTTTTTGGTCTGGAATGTCCAATTACATATAATATTTTAGTTGCTTATGAAATACTACATAGCATGAAAAGCAATACACATGGTAGGGTGGGTCAAGTGACTTTAAAATTAGATATGAGAGAGAAAATGGGCTTTTGCCCTTTTAAAAAAAAAAATCTAGTATTTTGTCTCATTTTTCAAACTAATTAGGAAAATGTCTCTGTTTTGAAACTCGATTTTTAATAAATCGAGTTTCTAAATCAAGTTATAACAAATTGAAAATAATAAAAAAAAAAATTCTAGAGCCCTATTGTGGCGTTTTAAGGACCCTATAGTGGCGTTTTGGAACTTGAGCTCCATGAACTCGAGTTCAACGCAATTTTTTTTTTTTTTTAATTTTTTAAAGTTTGATCGCCTCATATCTATAGTGGCGTTTTAAAGAGCTTATAGTAACGTTGAAATTCGATTTTGAGAAAATCGAGTTTCAAAACAGGAGCATTTTCTTAATTAATTTGAAAAATAGGGAAAAATATTGAATTTTTTGCGCGAAAATTAGATATGAGAGAGAAAATGGGCTTTTGCCCTTTTAAAAAAAAATCCAGTATTTTGTCTCATTTTTCAAACTAATTAGGAAAATGTCTTTGTTTTGAAACTCGATTTTTAATAAATCGAGTTTCTAAATCAAGTTATAACAAATTGAAAATTAAAAAAAAAAAAATTCTGGAGCCCTATTGTGGCGTTTTAAGGACCCTATAGTGGTGTTTTGGAACTTGAACTCCATGAACTCGAGTTCAACGCAATTTTTTTTTTTTAAATTTTTTAAAGTTTGATCGCCTCATATCTATAGTGGCGTTTTAAAGAGCTTATAGTAACGTTGAAATTCGATTTTAAGAAAATCGAGTTTCAAAACAGGAACATTTTCTTAATTAATTTGAAAAATAGGGCAAAATATTGAATTTTTTGCGCGAAAGGGGCAAATACCAATTTTCTCCTAGATACGAGTAAATCGTATGGATTAGAGTTATTTACAAAATGTCATGAAGAAGATAGATTTTCATTCAAAATGGGTGTCTTCGATTATGACGTCTAACCATTCTGCATTACTTTTTTTGTCAATGAATGGATATCCCTTTGGTTATATAGTTGCATATAGGGGTTTGAGACAGGAATATTCTCTTTCTCCCATCCTCTTACTCTAGTATGTTGAAGGTCTCACAACCCTTATCTGTCATGTGGAGCAAAATAGATAGTTACAAGGGGTACTTGCAAGTAAAGATGGATCTAGACTTACACATTTGAAGTTTACGGACGCTTGTTTGCTCTTTTGTCGGGCTACTATGGAAGTGTTATCATATTATGGCCATTTCACCATGTATGAGGCAGCCTTAAGGTAAAAAGTTAATGCAAATAAAACTTCTCTCTATGTCAACAATAATACTTTGCCAAACACCCACGATTTATTTAGAAGAACGCTTTATGCTAAAACCATGCAGGATTATGAGCAGTATTTGGGCTTTATAAGTATGATAGGTTGGAACAAATAAGGAGCTTTCTCCAATATTAAGGAGAGTATGCGGCAGAAATTGCAAGGGTAGAAGTAAAAATTGATGTCACAAGTTGGTAGAGAAGCATTGCTTAAAGCAGTAGATTAGGCTATTCTGACTTATTGAGTGGGTTGTTTCTTCTTACCAAAGGGTTTGTAGAAAGGCCGTATAGGGATGATGAGCCAATTTTGGTGGGGTTAACGCTTTCAAGAGAGGAAGGTTCATTTGGATGAGCAGGTTTTCTAGAGATTTCGGAATTTACACTGTTTTAACTTGGTCATGTAGGCAAAACATTTTCTAAACCACGCTTACCTCTACATTTTTCATTCTTCTATTTTTCTCGTAGACCCGCACTCTTCCTTCTCTCTTTCTTGCATATGAAGCATGCTAGTGGTGGGGCGTGAGGTTGTCAGCACGGTGGGATGAGGTGAGCAGCCTCGATTGTTTGTTTTATTGCGGAGTGAATGTGAGCAACGGTATTCTATGATCTAACATCATTGGCACGAAGGCGAGTTACTAATTATAATGTGTGTTTTGAATTTTTTTTTTAGCTGGATTATTTTTTATTTATTTGTTGAATGGGTGTAGTGATTTCTTAGTAATAATGAGTTTTGATCTTTTTTAGCGTTTTCTAAATCTATAATGAATTTTGGTTGTGAATACATAATTTTTGTGATGTAGGAAAATTTAACATTTTATGACACGCCAAACACACAATTTAAAAAAGAAAAGATAAAAGATTGTCGGAGACTTTTCAGTTCTCAAAAGTACAATCAAACGCCAAAAACTAAAAACATTTTATAATAAAACAAATCGAGCTTTAATTGAATTACGCAATGTCTCAGGATGGTCAAAGCATGTTGCTATGAAATAATTTTCACTGTTTGACTTGACAATCAATCTGTACTTTCAGATAAAAGAATGCTTCTCAAGAATGTGGTGGCTGACTCTTCCTTCTGATAAGATGACATCATAGTTAATTGGGAAAGTTATAGGATATTTCGGTAATATTATAAATGGGCAGTTCCTCAATTGTTGGTAAAATTATTAATTTAGTTGGTAGGATTTACAATTTTTTCTTTTTGAGAAAAGATAGAAAATTTATTATTATATATGAGAGAAGGAACTATGCATTTATAGTACTCTTAGAATATTTTATAATTACCCTTAATAGTGGAACTGATGCTTAGTCAAGTTCTCGTTTTGATATATCTTATTTTATTATTTGACTTAGAAAATAAACTAGACAAATGATAGTTATAACTTATAAAAGTTAAATGGTAAATTGAAAATTACACTCCTAAAATTTAGAGTTTTTGAATTTTGCACAATAAAGTTTCAGAATTTAGATTTTATCCTTTAAATTATGGAGGCATTTGGATTTTACACCTTAATGTTTCAGAATTTGGATTTTACTCCCTAACTTTTAGTAGTGTTTGGATTTTACTCTTTGAAGTTTAAAAGTTGTTGGATTTTACACCCTAAAGTTTCAGAATTTGGGATGTAAAATTCAAACACTCCTAAACTTTAGAGAGTAAAATCCAAATTTTAAAATGTCAAGATGTAAAATTCAAATACTGTAAGGTTGAAATTAATCAACGAATTTGTTGGCTTTATTCCGTGCCAATTTGTTTGTAATTCAGCACTTAGAAATCCTGTATTTAGATGAGAATTATGTAAGGGTAGTGTGTGAGAGAGTATGAAGAAAAGCTCAAGATTGTGCACTCAACAAGGAACTTGCGACTAGATCTCGTGGCTTTCTCGCGACTTGCAAGTCGCCAAAAGTTGTACACGAGCACTTAGAAACCTTGTATTTAGGTGGGAATTATGTAAGGGTAGTGTGTGAGAGAGTATAAAGAAAAGCTCAAAATTGTGCACTCAGCAAGGAACTCGCGACTAGATCTCGCGGCTTTCTCGCGGCTTGCAAGTCGCCAAAAGTTGCACACGAGTAAAGCATGCAGAGGAGCTGAATAGTCACGCCAGCTAGAGCAGTATAGGACAAAAAGTCCAGACTGGCCATTTAGTTAGCTCACGGCTTGTACTCGCAACTAAGTCAAGTCACGAGGCCAAGTCGCCAGTCCACTTTGTTTTGGAAAAACTGACTTTTCGCATTCTAAACACACACCAATATAAATACCCCTTATACCCACGAAATGTAGAGAGCTTCCAGAGAGAATTTTGAGAGAGAAACCCTAGAGAAAAACAAGATTGACTCATCCACAATCTTTACACAATGACTCTTCAAATTTCTCAACTCTCATCCTCTTCATTGTTACATCCCTGAGAGGTTCTTTAACCAAATCTTTTTCTCACCATACCCATATCTATGAGAAGGCTTTTTGGTGCTTTGAGAAGCAATTCCAAAGGGACCAATTGATATTGGTTGATGCTATGGGTTATAGCGGAATCCGGTAAGCTAGAGAAGACAAATGTTCGGTGTAACCTCGTTAGAGTAAGAAACTTAAAGGACTTAGGTACACTGAGTAGATTAGGCTTGGAGGATTTTTTGCTGTTCATGTATCCCAACTTCATTCTTTAGTGGATTATTGACCACTTGGAGGGCGGCAGAGAGGTTTTACGCTGAGGGCTTCGGTTTCCTCTTCGATAACACATCGTTGTGTTGTTCTTATGTTTGCATCTCTCTTCCCTTAATCTTTGCCATTTAAATTCTGCTGTGAATGAGATTTTATTTGGTTTAGATTGTCTATCAATTTTGTTATAAGCTTATGTTCATTTTCTGCACATATATTGTTTGATATTAAGTTTGAATTGATAATTTGTAATTTAGGGGTCTAAACGTTCAAGGTGTTTTTTACACTATTTGAACATTCAAATACCCCCAAACTTTAGGGAGTAAATTTTAAATTTTAAAATTTTGGGGTGTAAAATCCAAACACCTCTAAACTTTAGAGATGTAATTTGCAATTTACTCAAAGCTAAATGATCTATTAAAATGAATAAATTGAAAAAATGTTATACCAAAATGCCATATAATTAAGGTCTAAACTACATTGTCACGTGTTCTTTTAACGTCTCTTAGAAATTTTATTTTATATTTACCATCTTGAATTTTGACAACTCTTGATTTAATAATTATGATAAATATTTGGCCTTATTTTTATAATAAAGGTTTAATGGTTTTCCTTCTAAAAAATAAAAAAGATAAATTCTGGCATGCTTTTTAGATTTTGCTATCACATAAAAAAAAAAAAAAAAAAAGCAGTTAGATACCAAAAAATGAATTGAAAAAGAAAAAGTCTAACAAATTGTGAGTAGTTGCCTAGTTAGGTTGTAATCATATTCTCAGTACAGAAAAATATAAAGGAGATAAAGTGAATATTATCAGTCAAACAAAAGAAAAAGAGAGAAGACGGTCGGAATCAGAACAATCTTCCCCTATAAAGATATCTGAATTTTTTTTTTTGCTAGAAATATAAAGACATCTGTTATTAAAATCTTATTATACAATACCTTATGATTACAAATGCTTTAATGGGTCCAGTATCTAGCAGAGCATGACCCTCTGTAAGGGTCTGGCAACCTTTAATTATTTAGCATATCTTCCTAAATTAAAAAAAAAAAAAAGAGAGAGAGAGAGAGAAAAAACTCTTATTTAGCACAATTAATATTCATAAGCATATGATTGCTACTTCTCTTCTCGTGGGTTTATGGGCTTCGACTCTCATGGGACAGTGTACCCTGCACAGAAGAACGATTATGAATTAGCATTTGTAGAAAAATTGAGTGAAATGTTCAAATATATGAAAATCGAGGAGGAAAATTATGGGAAATTGGTTGTGAACAACTATTGATTAAATCTTCAAATTTTATGTTATCTATATATTTTCTAAAAATTTCCTGTCTTCTCCAACATGCTTAATTTTTTTAGAAAACTTCATCCAAAAATGTAAAACAAGGCTTTACGGCAAGCTACTCTAATACAACACCTTTCCCATACTCATTTCTTGTTTGGTAAATAAAAAATGGGTAAAGGGGGTGACTAAAATTATTTTTCTATTTGGGCGTGACTATAGTAGCACTTTACTCACTTCCTAACGAGACCTCATACTACCGGTCTACTTATTTTTTAGGTTGACCTTTTGGAATGAAAATGAGATATAAAGAATATCAATATACAACTAGTTATTTGAGGCTTGAATTTAAGTCTTAAAACTTGTTGACCCAGTTTCTTACCAATTAGGCCACTCAAATATTGGTTCCTGTATTTTTTTCAATTCTTTAATAAGATGAATACCACAACCTGCTACTTTTATTTACTCAGTAATTTTGCTAGGGGACGAGGAGGTGCTTGCTATTGCTAAAGTTATTAGGTACTTCCACTAATTTCTTTTTTCTAATTGCTGACTAGTACTTCCACTAGTGTTTCTATAATATTATTCTTTTCTCCTATACGCTAATAATTACCTAAGGCACTATGTACTATTTTTTTTTTTTTTTTTGAGTAGAAGGCACTATATACTATATTAGTATAACCACTAGGTTCATACTCCAAAATTCTCAAAAAAGAAAAAAAAAAAAAAAGTTCGTACTCCAAAAAAAGAAAAAGAAAAAAAAGAAGAAGATAAGCATTAGGTTGGGCTTATATAATTTACTTTTAGCCCATACACAATAGGGCCTAGCCTTATGTCCATTGCCATCCAATAGCCCATATTTGGTCAACATGTTTTCCATGTATGATGGGTTCCATTTTAAAGTAAAAAAAAAAACTTTTTTTTTTTTTTTTAATTCCAAAACTAAACCAATTTGATTGATTACTCTCAAAATATATTGTTCCAAACTAAAATCCTTATAAATACTTACTTCCACACTTCTTTCCAACCGGTCGGTTCCTGATGTTGCATCGCTTTGGAACAGTAATACCAATCGCGGCCTTGATCCCTGCTTGCTTTGCCAAAGGTGACAACAAAACAGCACAAAGGCATTTGGGTGAAGTCTTGATCAAGGCACTAACTTTGGTACAACAAGCTGGTGGAACTTTAGCGCTAGCATTCCCAGCTGCGCTCAAGCAAGGGCTCAAGCTAGCCGCTGCGGTCCTAATCGGGGTCTTCCCACACTCCCCGGCTGCATCAATACCGCCAATAAAAGCATTCAAAGTAAGCATGAACACGAACACGAACACGACTACGAAGGATGCTTTAACGTTGGAGGCCATCTTTGTTATGACTTCAAAGAGATTTCTAATTCTATTGCACACTGAACTCTAGGACAAAGTAAGCACATTTATATACTAAAGTGTAGAGGAAAAAGGAGGGTGGATTTTTGTACTAGTGGGGTGGTTGTGGCTTAGTATATTCAAGATGTAATGATTTAAATCATTGGATGCAATGTTGCCGCTGCGCATTATGTAGCAAGTGATACCATAAAATTGTGACACATTAGACTTTGGTTCATAAGTAGAGTACTGCTTGTCTTTTAACCTTCTAGCGTGTTCTATCCATTACTACATGTTCACACTTCTGTTCATCCTACCTAATATAATTGCACGTAGTGTCGAGTGGAGTTTTTTGACATCTAGAATAGATTGCTCTTTGTAGAAATATGTACTTAAATGAGCTTGTGTACACCTTTTTCCTTCCGACGTGGTCTTTGTTTTAAATGAGCTTAAGGTATTCTTTGGTAGGTGGGATGAAAAGAAGTGGGAACATTCAAGTTGGGCTATCCGAAATATCATAAATTCATAATCACTTATGCCGAGCTAGGAAGTTCCATTTGTTCTTCCACTAAAGCTAACTTAACATATTATACAAGTGTGGGTTCCGGTTAGTTCAATTGATAAAGTCTCTAATGATTAAATAAGAGATCGAGGGTTCAGATACTGCTTACACCAAAAACCAATTGGTGGGCCAAAATAGGTAAATGTCTATTTTTCACAAAAAAAATCCAGCATTTTGCCTTCTTTCTTAAATTAATTAGAGAAATGCCCTTATTTTGAAACTCAATTTTCTAAAAATCAAGTTCCAAATGTAAAACTCGATTTTTGGAACATCGAGTTATAGCAAATATGAACTTAAAATTTTTTTTTTTTTTTTGGAACTCGAGTTCCCTGAACTCGAGTACCATGTGAAGTACTCGAGTCCATGGAACTCAAGTTCCTTTTTTTTTTTTTCGAGGAACTCGAGTTCCATTGACTCGAGTACTTCACATGGTACTCGAGTTCATGTTACTCGAGTACTTTACATGGAACTCAAGTTCCAATTTTTTTTTTTATTTAAATTTTTCGGTTTGCTATGACTCGATTGTCTAACAATCAAGTTTAAAATTGAAACTCGATTTTTAGAAAATTGAATTTCAAAACAGGGGTATTTCTCTAACTAGTATGAGAAAGAGGGCAAAATGCTGGATTTTTTGTGTGAAAAGGACAAAAGCCCATTTTTGCCCCCATTGGTGTCTTGGTCTGATGATAAAATATCATTATCAGATGCGGACACTATAGATTGAAACTCACTAAAAAAAACATATCTTATAAGTATGCCACATGGCATAAATACACTGGATCATAAATATGAATGATAATAACCAAAATATCGTGATATGATTGCACGTCCGCGTCGGCAAGTGAAGCTTTGACATCAAGAATCTAGATAGTAAGGGCCTGTTTGGATTTTTTTTTTCATAGCTCATCACTCCTCACTCAATTTTTATCACTCATCACTCATCACTCAATTTTTGTCACTCATCACTTATCACTCATCACTCAAAATACCCCAATTTTCCAACACACCCATCACTCACTTTTCCATTACTTTTGTTAAAAAAAAAAAAAAAAAACCCCAAAAGTCAACAAATGCGGTTGAATAGTGTAAAAGTTATGGGTTTAATTATAAAAATGTCATTGAGTTGTGAGTTATGGAAACTAAAAACAACCAAAATGTGTTTTCAGTTTCCACAACTCATAACTCAAAAATCAGATAATTGAGTGATGGAAACAGAGTTATGGAAACATAGTTATGGTACTCCCAAACGGACTATGAGTTATGGGTTCCACTATTTTTGAGTTATGAATTATGAAAACAGAGTTATGAGTTATGGAAACTAGAAATCCAAACGGCCCCTTAGAGGCTTTCTAGAAATTAGTCACTAACAATTTACAATGAGCTTTAATAAGTTCTAGCAATATTTTTGCTTGAGTATTGGGCTAATATATATATATATATATATATATATATATATAACATTATTCAAACATGGGAAAGAAAAAGATTTTTTTTTTTTTTTAATTTTTGGGTTTTCTTCAATATTCTTATTAGATTGTCTCATAATCCAAACATATTTTTACTGAGAATTGGAAAGCATTTTGGTCTTTCTACAAACCACATACAGAAGGACGTTGTATGTAAAGTACTTTTAAAATTGTTCTTTGATTCAAAAGGTTAAGTGTAATCCAAATGATATCTTAGAGTTAAAAAAAAAAAAAAAAAAAAAAAGAAGAAGAAGAAGAAGCAATTTTCCCTAAAAACTTCAATTAATATGGTGATTTGATGAGTAAAATTATTAATTTTCAAAATCCTAAATTTTAAGATTTTTATTTTTTATTTATCATTTTCAAACTTTCAATATCATTTTGACAATGTGACTTACCCAGGTGGAATTAAGAGTTATTAAAAAATTCTATCACTCTGGCTTAAGCCTTAACTTCAAGGGAGCAGATTGTAGCAAAAATTATGATACTTGTATTACTCTGACTGCAATGGTGCAATTTGATCTACATCTTACGTCAGCAATGCGTACGGGGAACGTTACTGCCCTGGCATGGTTATCATCATTCTTTTCCATTGCTTTATTACCATTTCACTTTATTTCGGGTTGTTTTGTTTTATTTTCGTGCTCTGTTTATTTATTCATTGTGTTGTCTGAGAAATTTGTAAATAGATAATTTTCAACGTACAGCTTATAAGATCAATGACTCATTGTAATTAATTTTCGTTTTTGTTATACATTCATCAATCTAATAACCAAAAAAGTACGAAACCTTCTACATTCTTCTTTTTTTTTTTTTAGACAGTGGGCAGTAGGTCGATCAGTTGCCAAAAGAGGAAGCAAATGAGCAATTGCTGATCAAATATGAAATAAATTTCAAAGGAAAGCTAAAATGGGATAGTCTGAGTATAGTACAGGACCTATGGGTCGGGTTGAGGTGTCACAGGAGTTCTTTATTTATATCTTGCAATTCAAAAGTATAGGCAACAACGGGATGGGGCAGACTAGGGGTGTCAATTTTTATTTATATTCATGAACTCATTAATTATTTACCTAATTTGGATAAGTTTTAACTCAATTCATTTGAATTTTTGGGTTAAAAAGGTAAAGACATTATATGGGTTTTAATGGATAAACCCATTAATACCCACTAAAACTCGTCTAAAATTTAAATAAACAACATAAAATCTAAATTTTTATAAAATGACCAAAATGTTCTTAAAATTTAAAAAATAACCAAAATACCTTCAAAACTTAAAAATGATCAAAATACTTTTGAGACCTTAAAATTAAAAAAATACCCCCCTAAACCTAAGAAAAAGACTAAAATACCCTTGAAACTTATAAAATGACCAAAATACCCAAAAATTTAAAAATTACCAAAATACTCTTGAAGTTTAAAAGATGACCGAAATACCTCTGAAACCTATAAAATGACCAAAATATCTCAAAACCTAAAAATTACCAAAATACCTTCTAAATCTAAAAAATGATCGAAATACTTCTGAAGCCTATAAAATAAGCAAAATACTCACAGGAGTGCTTGTCTTTTAACCTTCTAGCGTGTTCTATCCATTACATGTTCACACTTCTTTTCATCCCACCTAATATAATTGCATGTAGTGTAGAGTGGAGTTTTTTGACATCTAGAACAGATTGCTCTTTGTAGAAATATGTACTCAACAACGGGGCCTATGCCGACAATAATTTAGAAATATCTTCTTTCTCCTTTTTATGAGTCCTTACAACAAGGAAGGGAATTCGAACCGTGCAACAGTCACAATTCTTTCACCGAAACTTGATTATTGTACATCATCAAAGGTCGCGTGATGGTTCTAAATTGGTCATAAGCCACTACGGAAATTCAATTTACAGAGACCTTGGAGAAAATCCTGTATCAAGGTTATAGTATATTATATAATCCATCTATAATATGATAGCCAGTTAGAGTCAAAACCATTTAATCCATTCATTTGGATATTTTAAAGTTATATATTATTAATCTTTGTACTAGTAGGGTGGTTGCCGCTTAGTAAATTTACGGAGACCTTGAAGAAATTCCTTTACCAAGTGAAGTTGCAATTACACCATACAATAATTTATTATTAAATTCATATTTTAAAAATCCTACTGTTGAATTACATATGCTATATATATTCTTAATATGCCAGCCACTTTTCATTCCAATCAAATGTTATTTACTATTAATCTATAAACTTATCTTTTATGCATTATTTTAAACAACAAAATCTTGAATTTAAAAAATTGTTTGATGATATAGTAATTAATCTTTAATCACCTTGAAAATTTTTAAGCATCGAGAATATACAAAGATAATGTAATCTAAGAGTGAATTTGTCAAACTTTGCATCCAATTAAAAAATATGGGATAATTACAGTAAACCCACCTGTGGTATGACCCATTTTCACTTTGTCTACCCGTGGTTTAAAATTTTACACTTTGCTCACTTGATGTTACTTCTGTTAGGGCTCTGTTACCCATCTTTGGCTTTTCCATTAGAAGAAAACTTTTACAACCAAAACATAATATAACACGAATCAAAAAGTTAGAGTTTGAATTTTTTTTGAAAGAGCTTGGATTATGGGGTTTTGTGTCTCTATGCAAACTACTGATCCTCTGCTGAAATTCCTTTAAACAATAATCAAGAAAGAAGGAAGGCAAGAAAGATAGGGCAGCGGCTAACAAGGACAAAGACAGCAACACATGTTTCAAGAGTTGAGTTCAAGGGTTTGGTTCCGTTTAATGATCTATTTCTTTAACAATTAACATTAATCTTTCTCGTAAAATATTTAGCATTGGAAGAAAACAAAATCATGCGATAAAATTAAAAATAATAAAGATATTCTTTGAAGTTAGCACTGTACTAGTTGAAAGCAAAAAAAAAAAAAAAAAAATACTAAAATTATTCTGTGTTGTGAAGTAAATTCTAAATTTCTATTTTTTTTCCCTAAACACCTCAATGTCCAAACCAAAAAAAAAAAAAAAAAAAAAAAAAAAAGGTATGAACACTCTTCTAACAAGCAGCTAGTTTTTCTAAATAAAGCACAACTCTCTTGTAGAAAATTTTGTAATGTAAACAAGCAATAATGGCAAGCTCAACAAGTAGTGGGAGCAGCAGAGAAGGTATGGCCAAGGCCATGCTAGCCGATTAGATCTCTCAGGCCGTTTAGTCCTTGTTTTGTTTTGTGCACTGTTTGGAACCATGGCTAAAGCCTCACTGGGTTGTCTTCTCTATGTTCTCATCGACCCAACACCAACGGCCAATTGGACCACCACGTGATGGCAGCAGCGAGCAACGACTCAAACAGATAAGGCTCAAGATATATGGGTCTGGGGTTTAGGCGAAGAAATCCATGGCTAATCCACCTTTCTCTCTCTTCAATCTTATCCAAGGAACCCATGGCCAAAGCTAGAACTTGCACCGCTGCATATTCGTTTGTCATTGCTCTGTTCACCACCACCATTGACGACCAAGGTTCTTTCTTTGGCCTTTGCTAGAACTCATTTGAAACCCTTTGATTCTCTCCTGCTACTTTCAATCTGAGAATGAGATTGGGTTTTATGTTGGGTTTGGTTTTGGGGTTTGTTAATGGTGGGTTTGGGTGAATTTTTCAAAGGGTTTTCTTGTGTTGGATTGTGAATTAAGTTTTGTTTTGATACACATCTTGTTTCTCTACAAAACCCCCCCTCTTTGATCTTGTTTGTTTGAGTTTTTTTTTTTCTGTTATTTTTGTTTTTAGAGGAGGGAGAGATAAAAGTAAAGATAAAATACATTTTACCCCTGGTTTTAATAGAGGTGGATAACAGATAGGTAACGGATTGAAGTTCAGGTGGGCAAAGTGTAAAGTTTTAAACCACGGGTAAGCAAAGTGAAAACGAGTCATACTATAGGTAGATTTACTATAATTATCCCAAAAAATATTGAGTAGTATAGATACTGAATTTCCATATAAATATAACTAATACAAAATTGTAATATAATTGAAAGAGCAGTTAACATGAAGTAGGAGTGCATTTAAAATGTTACTAATTCTGAAGGGTATAAAATTACTATTCTCCCTCCCTTCTTGGTGCTAGCATTTCCCTCCTTGAGTAGAAGCTTCTGTGGTCTTCTTTCTTCCATTTGCTCTTGTTTTGCTTTCCTATGAACTCATGTTTAAAAGTGTTCTAGTTGTTTTCCGTTCATAGAAAGTAATCTTCTTGGACAAATTAGATGCCATTTGAGGCCAAAGAGGGACCCATTCTTAAGGCTAAGAGAAGGACATTTTGAAGGTTCCCTAGAGTTGATAGTAATGGGTGAACTCCGAAAGCCCCCAACATCTTTCTCCTTTTGTTATACCTCTCGAACCGAGGTTTCTCAAAACTTTTCCTATAGATTAGTTAGCTTCTAATTCTCGGATTTCAATGCTTGTTGAGGAATCATGCGTCTTTTTCATTTTTCTTTTACCAAGATCTGTTGGCCGGTTTCTTGGTGGATTCCTTTAAGCTTGCCCTTTTTCTTGATGGGCTTTCTAGCGATCCCATTTAGGGATCCTTTTCTTGGGTCTACTTCTCAAGCAAGGCCTTTTTTTTTTTTTTTTGCTGGGCTTTCTTTTACTCACCCCTTGCAATCTTTCAAACTCTTTTGTAATAGTATTTGGTGGGACTGTGGGTCCTTCAGGTTGGGCTTTTCTTATTGCCATTTTTTGGGTCTTAATGCACATGAAGTTATGTGTACATGAATCCTAAGCCTATGTTTGATTTTATTCACATTGATAGCCCATACAATTTCTGAACATCTGTGCATGTTTTACATTCATGATTTATGGATTTCGTTGCTCTTGAAAACTATGAAATGCTACATATCTCCTACACACTTATGCAAATAAGATCTAATTATTGTCATAGTAATACTACTTTCACAAAAATTTCATAAATTCTAAGTGATGAATTATTATTGATTTTTTGAGTTAACTAATAACGTCACTTTTTTACTCATCAGTGACAACTTTCTATTTATAATTTGTTATGAAAATGTTGTAAACGTAGTATTACTCATTGTTCACATTTTTTTTTTGTGATATACCACGCCCACACAAACTATGGGCACCAACATTTAAAATGAAAATTGTTGATCAAATAAGTTTCTTAAGGTAGAAAAGCCAAATTGCGATTGTGATGTAACCATTGAGTTAGTAAATGAGAATGGCCTTAAATTAGGAGAAGGTTGAGGTGCAATAGGGAGTTTTTATTTGTTTATTTTCGTCTTGCATTTCAAAGTCAGTTTATGTGGTCGAGCGGTGAGAACACTACAAATGTTATTCTACAAATCTTTTTTTTTTTTTAAAGAATGAAAAATAAAATAAAATAAAGATGCTGCTCATAAATAAATTATACTATTATTGACATCAAAATATTATAATTATGCTTAAAAAGATCAAACTTTTAAAGCATTAGAATATGAGATTGCAAAAAATGTTCTATTTTACTATCTAAAAACTTACTTTATCTATTATATCATTTCACTTTACAATGCACTCAACATCCTAGTTTTTATTTTTACATACAACACATTAAAATAATATAAACTACACAGTAAAATAATATAAAAATATACATCTCACTTCTCTCTCTTCATCTCTATTCTCTCTCTAACTTCTATCTCTTTGTTTCTTTCTCTCCCAATCACCCACCACCAAACCCAAACCTAGAACTACCACCAATAACTACAATCGGCACCACCACAATGTTTAATAACCACAACCACCATAATCCTTCCTTCCTTCACATTCTCTTCCTCTTTCCCTCCTTCAAGATACCTTAAGAATTCTCAAAACCCAACAACCCATCTCCATCTGAGTCCAGCAACTCCTCCACTACCTCCACCTCTGTTAGCAAACAGAAAATACACATACAACAACTCCACCACAGCAAATACACATACAACAACGATCCCAAAACCCAAAAAAAAATTTCCCTTTCAATCCCCAAACCCACCAATTTGTTGGAGAAAAAAAAAAAAAAATGAAAAAAAGCAAAAAATAAAAAAAAATAAAAAAATAAAAGACAAATAGTAAACAAAAAATAAGATAGAGATAGAGGAGACAATTTGAGGGACCCACTATGGTGGTGACTCACAACGGCTTTCAGTGGTGGCTCATGATGGTAGGCGAGTGGAGCTATCTTCACCTATAGAGGTTGGATTGGGTTTAAGGGGAGAGCATTTCGGGAGATAGATAGTTGGGACCTACCTAATTGTCACTGGGTGAATTTTTCTCTTAAATTCTTTGCCTTTGATGACCCTAAGTTCTTGACTTAGTCTTAGCCAACACTCCACACACACACTGCAAGAACACTTAAAACAGATTGTTAGGAACACTAGCGCATATCACACACTATGTTTATAGGAAAAACCCCCAACATTTATTGCTCACTCTCAAGAACAAAGGGAACCCTTACAATGTTTAGAAAAATCCACACAAATATCTCAAAGCCAACTACTTAATTTGCTATTGACACTCCCAACAACAAAAGGGTCAAATACACAGAAATAACTGTTACTGGTAGTTGTAACTGCCCGCTGTAGAAATCTCATTTTATACCTGTTAATAATCTTTGGTCATCGGCCCCAATGATGAGCTTAACATATGTCAATCAAGGGTAATCAAAGATTTTACAATAGTTTGGAAGTAATCACAACTCAAAAATGCTCAAATTGCTTTAAAAACGATGTTAAAAAATGACCTTTGCTCATTGTTTAACCAAAACTTTTGATCCACAAAGAATTTTTGAGTGAGTTGTTTTATTGGAATGTAGACATCCTGAGTTTCAATTTGAACATAAATTTTTCTAAATTTGGATTTATGTTGAGTAATTTATGACCGTTTGAAGTCGAGCCAAAAGTGTAGTCAAGGTTTTTGGAAAGCATGCATGCGCATGGTTTAAGCATGCATATGCATGCACAAAAGCTGCGTACGCAGCCATGTTCCTAGACCCTCAGAACATGATTTTTGGGTCCCCAAAACATCATTCTTTGATGGGGGCTGGCCCCTAGACCTTGGGAACATCCAAAAGCCTCTAAAAAGTCACATAAACCCTAATATTAATGTATAAATACTTACTTTATGTCTCCAATAAAAACCCTAATGAGAAAGAGTTTATTTTTTGCCTCCATATTTTATAAAACCCTAATTTTTTTTTTCTAAAACTCCCACACAACACCTTTGCATTTTTTTTTTAAGATTTAAAACCTTTCTTTAGTTAGTTCTAAGGAAGAAATTTTGTTTTCAAGTTTTTTTTTCTAAAAATATTTTCAATTATAATCTTGTTCTTGAGTTGTGATTATTAAAGTATTGTATATTTTATATTATTTTAATGTGTTCTATTGTAAAATAAAAGTTGGGATGCTAGGAATATTGTAAAATGGTATGGTATAATTGGTAAAGTAGCTTTTTGAAATGGTAAAATAAGATAGGATACAATTTTCGGATGGGAATGCTCTTACATTTTGATAGGCGTCAATTTAGTCCTTGTTACTTTTAATTTGGAGTCAAATTAGTTCTTGCTGTTAACTCACTAACGAAAAATGATTATGTGGCAAATAGTGTGCATTGCTAGCACATTTAAAGTTTACATAATACTTGCTTCGTCAATGGACTTAATGCAAAACAAGCAGCGGAAGACCATGATAGGATTTCTATTTACTTTTTTAAAATTGAATGTTAGTCCTTTACCCCCAAAAAAAAAAAAAAACACGCACACACACATCAACTACCATCTCTGTAATTTCTTGCAGTATCTCCCCCAGTCCCCTAATGAAAACTTAAAGCACACAAGCCACAACCCCACACAATACATGCTAGTACAAATCAACACCATTTAGTCCATTTTCCTATTATTATTCTTCTTTAACTAAAACCCCCAAATTCCAAAATTCAAATCCGTCGCCATGGCTGCACCATCGACTAAAATCCCCAAGCTTTGTATTCCACCAACTAGACTGAAACTAAGACTCCATCCATAGGTCTTTTATTTCATACTTTCAGTTTTCACATTTATTGTTAGTTTCTTTAAAACTTTCTCCTCTTTTCCCGTATTTGTGTTAAAATATGTAGTATTCCTTAAAAAAAAAAAAAGTTTTCACATTCCAATAGAAGATTTTCGATGTTTTTGTGTGTTAAGATTGCAAGAAAATGAAAGAAAATAAAAGCGAATTAAATTTTCTGTTTCGGTCTTTGGTAGATTTTATTTTCTTTCATCTTTGGTTTTTGTTTAAGACGTGCATTTTTATTAATTAAAATGATGAGTTGTCAATTTTTAATATTATTATATAAGCCAGGTAAGCTTTAAATGTGCCAATAATGCACACCGTTTGTCATGTAAACATTTTCCGTTAGTGAGTTAACTGTAGAGACTAATTTGACTTCAAATTAAAAATAATAGGGATCAAATTGACTGCTACCAAAATGTAGAGACCAAATTGATTTTCACACCAAGATGTAGAGACTAAAATAGTGTTTTCGCCTTAATGTGTTTTAGATCATATGAAGTTTACATTAAAAATGCACTTATCAGTACATGTGCACCAATAGTTTTGAACTTCACGACATTATTGATGCTCTTTATGCATCAAAAATCTTTTGCTTATTGTGCTGTATGCTGAAGATGTAACTGAGTAAAGAATACCATTCATAGTTAATTTTTTATGGTGTTTATTTGAACATTTCTACAGACATGGTTTTACTTGTGAATGTATCTTTTAGTACCATTGACAACCAAACAAATTCTTTGAAGTGGTGGAGCCAGTATTTAAGTTCCCCGAGGGGGGGGGGGGGGGAATTTATAAGCAATGCATACTGGCACAAACACAAAAAATAACATTAGTATATTTGCTATATATTTTTCTATTAGGGATTCATTTACACATGAATAATTTTTTCATTAAAAATTCCATTAAAAATTCTCATAAAGGATTCTAGTAGTTGGAAAACTCAAGTACAACTCATATGAATATGATATTTTAATATTTTTAAAACAAAATTGTGAACTTACATACACTTGAAAATTCAAAGTTTAACATGAAAACAATATTGACCTTTAGAATTTATTATATAATTATCTTTACATTTTATTGCTTACACAAATTTTATTAGCGAAGAATAAATTACAACATTAGAAATTTGTGATTCTTTTATGATTTTTATCAAGCAATAATAATATTATTTTCAATCTTTTCAATTAAAACTTGTGTTTCTTAATAGTTTTTTTTTAATCTTTTATATATATATATATATATATATATTTTTTTTTTTTGAGCTTTAAAACACATTGATAGACTATTATTGATTTTATTTTTCTTCCATATTTGATGAAGTTTCCATAAAAAAAACAATAGTCCAATGATTATTTTATAAATGAAAAAGAAATACGTAAAGCAAATCCATGCATGAAACAGAACAAGAAAATAAATGGATACAAAAATTAAGATGGGCCAGCCATATGGAGGGGAGGGAACAAATTGATAAAATGACAAAAACCTTGAAACTCACACAACAGCAATTACGCTTAATTGAGCTCTATTTCGTCATATTCCTGTTATTTTTTTTTTTTGATAATCAACCTCAACTAACTTCCATTAATTGAACTCTCATTCAAAAGAATTACATCTCTATGCACTTGGCATTGAATAATGGGTGGAGTCCTCCACCCACACTACACAATCATTGATAAGTTTAGCATTCCTAGCCATAATGTGGGCAGCAAGGTTTCCAGTTCTACAAACATGGTTAACTGTCCATTCTTGGACCTTCTGCCCCAATTGCTTTGCTCCCACAATTATCATTTGGATTGAAGTTGGAGGAGGACCCTTTCCCAGTAGAGCATTGGTCACCACTTGAGCATCTCCTTCTAAAATCACTTGCTTAAGCCCGAGGTCCCCTGCAAGCAGTAAGCCTTCCTCAAAAGCTTTAGCTTCCACCTCCAAAGCTCCTAAAGGCAAATCAAGCTTCTTACTCATTGCTCCCATAAGTTGGCCTTGCGCATTTCTAATCACAACCCCTACCCCACAACTACTTGCCTCCTTGAACACCGCCCCATCCACGTTTACTTTGTACCACCCTTCACGTGGAGGAGTCCATCTCCCCAAACTCGCAGGCCTTGTATGTGTCCGGGCTGTAGTCAGCAAGCTGCATTCCTCCACCAACATTTTTGCTTCCGTTGCGATTGTCCTCCCAGCCTTGCTGCGACCTTCAAACTTTGTAGCGTTCCTATTTTTCCATATACACCATGCTGTGGTGGCAAAGGTCTCCCAACTGATTTCCCTTCCATCCTCCCAAATCTTCCACACAACCTCAATGAAGTCTCGAATTGGTCTTCGAAATTTGGGCAAGGCAAGCTGTGACTCCCTCCAAACAGCCTCTGCCATCTCACAATCCCAGAGAGCATGCCCCGAAGACTCTACCTTTCCACACACCCCACACACATCCTCCATGGGAATTCTTTTAAGGTGTAGGCATATGATTGGAGGTAGCAAACTCATGACATATAAGTAAATCTCTTAAAAAATTTTGGGTGGGCCAGGGGGGCAGTTGCCCCCCCTCGACCCCCCCTGGCTCCGCACCTGGTTATGCAGTCTAAATTATTACTAGTACTACTTGAAACAAAAACATGAGTCCCCACCTAGTGAGAAGCCGGAACCAGTTAGGACTCACCTCTGCCACTTGATCATTGTACAGGATGATCAGTAGCATTATTGGGGTTTACAATGGCAAAACCTTTAATTAAGTTGAAATTAAACCATAATTAACATGATCATCTTACCATTTCTCCTAAGATCACCCGTAGACAAGACATCATCAAATGGATTAGGTGTGAAAAACTTATGGTTAGGGACGGAGCCAGAACTTTAAGTTAGAGCCTAGAGGGGGCAGCTTTACTATTGACTGTGTGTTGTGATTTCAACCTCTGACTTTGCTACTACATAACCGTTCAGATTTATTTATTTATTTATTTATTATTATTATTATTATTTTGTTTTTGTGTAGGTAAGAACAAAATTATTTTTGTTTAGAATTTTTTAAAAGGTAGGGTCATTTATTTTGGATAAAATTGGTTGATTGAACTTATTTTTTTATTTATTTATTTTTTTTTAGTTTTACTATCGGTTATTTTTGTTGTTGAGTTAATTTTTTTTAGGCTTGTATATTTTGTTTAAAATTTTAGATCTATAAATTTTTTTATGGTCACTAAAATGAGGAAAATAATAAAGTTACAAATTTTTTTATAAATTGCTAATATAATAAGTGGTTCTTGGTAAGTTAAAAATGATATAAGTGGTGAGCTTATTTGCGAACCAATAAGAATTTGCGACCAAAACAACTTGTAAAAATGTTGTAAAAAAGTTTGTAAGTGTGGGTTTCAGTTAACTCAACTGATAAAATCTCTGATGGATGAATAAGAGATCTGAGGTTCAATTCTCGCCTACACCAAAAACCAATTGGTGTTTTTGTTTGATGACAAAAAGCTATCAACAAGAGTGGACGTCATAGATTGAAACCCTCTAAAAAAAAATTGTTTGTGAGTATAACATTACTTTTAAAAGAATCAACGATATTGTTTAAGTCGAGCAAAATGTAATTTTATAAACAAAATTGTAGAAATTAGTACACATCTAAATCTATATATTACTAAAAGCTGAAGTGTAGCATTTAAAATTGATACGCTCATGTTACGTCATATCAGTAGCCACGTCATCATTATTTGTTTCCAATTTTTCTTATATATTTTTTAAACATTTTCTTATTTAAGGTGACTTAAAAACTTAATTATTTAAAAATTAAAATATCTTTTAACCATTATATTTATTATTAATTTTCCAAAACCCTTTCTCTCTTTTACCTCTTCATCTTCCCACTACTTTCTACTTTAATATCATTCTTTCTCTACCTTTTTATCTTCCCTTGTCTTGACTCTTCTTATTTTCAACATCTTACTATAAATTTGAAATTTTCTTTTTTCATTCTATGCTTAGATATCTTAATTGATTGAGACCAAACTAGAGAAATGTCTTTCATATTTCCTTGAAAATTCAAAAGGAAAAAAAAAAAAAAAAATTTGACCCACCACTAACGTAACTACATCTATAATTATTTAAGACATCTATGATATCTATTTCTTATTGATAACCATAAAATTTACAACTATCCAAGAACATACAAAATAATAAAGAAAAAATGAACGAAGAAAAAAAGAAATGAAATCAAACGTCAATTAATAACCGTTATTTGGAAAATAAAAGAGTGGTCAAGAGAAGTAAGAAATAAAATAGAGATGACTATATAGAAGACATTGAAAACTTTATAGTGTAATAAAATCAACCATTACATTCACTTAATTAAATCAATAATCAACAATTAAATATAATAATACAAAATTTAAATTTAAAACTAACCAAACTCTAACTAGGGAAATTATATATATAATCATAATCTTCATACACCATGACTTAAAAAAATTTAATGAATAGTTTTACCTCTTATTTAATGTCTATGTTATGCAAATTATCAACCAATAAATATATGATAATGGTAAAAAATGTTATAAGCAAGACTGAAAAATATGATAAAACTATATATAAAAAAAACCTCTTTATAAAGTCTAGGGACTAAAATAGTATTTTATCTAAAAAATTATCACGCGCAATGCGAGTCTGCGACTAGTATATGTAATATAAAATTAAAAAAAAACATAGGGGCCTAGTACAAGGCTCCATCCCTGCCTAGGCCAACTGGTATAAACTTAATACTAACGGCTCCTTCTTAGGTAATCCTAGCAAGGCTAGGGGAGGTTCTGCGTGTGCTATTGGGTCAACATCTAGCGTTATTGCAGAGCTTCGGGCTCTTAGTGATGGACTCAGTCTCTTCAACCAGTTCCATATTCAGTCTCTTAATATTGAATTGGATGCCTCTATGATTGTTAATTTGCTTTGCAATAATAACAGATTCTCTAGAACCTAATCTCCTCTAATTGATGATTGTAGGGCCCTTCTCATCAGGATTCTACATCACAAGATTCAGCACTGCATTCAGGAGGCTAATAGGTGTGCTGACACTTTGGCTTGAATGGGAGCTAGGATGCTTAGGAGGTGTTTGGTAAGCATTTTTAAACAGCAATTTTCAGTTTTTAAACAACATTTTACATATTTTCACGCACTTTTTCACCCACACGTATTTCAAAAAATAATAAACAACAATTTTCAAATTACTTCACCAAACACACCCTTACTGATTTTGTTTCTTTTGTCATTCCCCCTTCTTGTATTTTGGATCAAATTAGGATTTATGCCTTGGGTGCTGTTTACGTAGGTGCTGCAGTAGCAGTGCCATAACTCTTTAGTCTCTTCTATAATATTTTCCAGATTATTGAAAAAAAAAAAAAAAAGACTAGTGTTTGGATTGTGTTTTACGTTGTTTTTTTTTTTTTTTTTTTTAACTAGCGCCTCTTGCACAGTAATCAAAAAAAATATTTTTTATTATTATTTTCAACAATAAATTTTTAATTTTCAGCAAATTAAATAATATCCAAACACACCTATACGAGAATTATTTGATTGTGTCATTTTGGGTTATCGGGTCTAGGCCCATTTTCTGTCTACTTATGGACAGAATGCAGATAGCCTAGATGGGCGAGGTTAAGAGTGCTTATCGACTTCTAGTGGTGAGGACACAAAAAACGCTTCTTCTACAAATCATTGAAAGGGCAAAAAAAAAAAAAAAAAAAAAAAAAAAAAAGAACGAACAAAATAAAAGAATAAAGATGTTGTTTATAGATTACTACACTATTATTAATAATTATTGACATCAAAATATTATTATTATTATGGTTAAAAAGTTGCTAGTTTATAAACTTCTAAAACATCAACAAGATTTAATATACATATGGCGACATTTTGAAGTTCTAGTTTTTTTATTTATGGGTATATTAGAATGTAATTCTCAGTGGATAGATGTATACATCCAAAATCGAGACATCTTGATTCTTGAATACTACTTTCGAAAAAAGAGTGCTAACCCAAATGGAATAAAAAAAGAAAAGTTCTAAGACTCTTTGGGTATCTCCCATATTCCTTCGCTTTCAAGTCAATACTCAAAAGATCGAAGTCAATGCGCTTATTCAAACTAGGAAACTTCCAAGTCCGTTGCAAGAATTACCTGCGCAATTCCAGAGAAACTAAGAGTTACTCTTTTCTTGGCAGATAAGAAGTGTTCATTTCTCGTTATTTGTAATTGTTTTGCTTCTATTCCGTGCGGTTTTTGATTTCTTTGAATGAAAATCTAATTCATCCAAGGAAAATCGTAGTGTTTCTTATCTGGGTTTTCACTTTCAAAGATATTGGACACAGTTATGGCAGCAGCATTTGTTGGAGGGGCCGCGCTGGGGGCATTGTTTGGAGAAGCATTCACGTTATTAGTTATTACATGAAGGAGTTAAGAGTTGGGGAAGCAAAGCTCTTAACTTCAGCTCTACTCTTAAAAGCCTCGCATCCAATCTAGATCGTTTAGCGCCAGAGGTGGAAAAAATTAGAGAACTAAGTGAAGAACTTGATCTCCCAGAAGACTTAACAAAGAGTTTGATCGATCAAATGAACAAGGCCGTGGAACACATTCTCAAATGCTCGAAAATCAAACGGTGGAAGCGCCTTTTCAAAACCAAGTACTTGGATGAACTTACTAAGTTGGACGAAGCAATTGTGAGGTTCATTCAGGTCGATATGCAAGTACACAGCAGAAGGGATATGTTGCAGTTAGTGAAGAGGTTGTCCAGTAAGTCGCCTGTTATGTCGTGTTTGGTTCCTACACCTCCGGAATTCATTGTTGGGTTGAAAGTGCCTTTGGAGAAGTTGAAGTCAATGCTGTTGAAGGAAGAGTCGCTGCTTGTACTCACTGCTCCTGGCGGATGCGGGAAGACCACATTGGTCACAATGCTTTGTCAGGATGAGGACATAAAACGTACTTCAATATCTCAAACTCTCTGTCTTTTGCGTGTGTGTTTAGTTCCTTCCAACTGAAATGTGGTTTAGGAAACAAGTTACTTGTAGTGAAAGTATATGGTTAGAAAAGATCCGTGTAACTTAATTGACATTTTCTGGTGTTTCCAATTCAAATCCCGTTCCCCCCAACTATGAATCATCAGAAAAGAAAGTAAATAGTTAGGTAGTGCCAAAAACAAAATACAGAGAGGAGTTCATTGTTGAATTCTAAAAGTGAACTATTGCTTGAATATTATTCTATATGTTTGGCTATAATTGGAATGAATGATGTTAGGATCTAGATTGGTAATATCTATTGACAATGTAATATGAAAATGGTTTGTAATGTGTTGATTTTATGGTTAAATATTGCTCAGTTTTGAGTCTGTTTTAAAAAACCTGTTTGGGTAGCCTTTTGTTAAGCCTACCTATATATATGCCTAAATCTACGAATTTTAAGAGCAGAGAGGTAGCTCTCTCAAAAAATATCATGAAAACCTTTCCTCTCTATCAAATCCATAAACCCTGTCCCTTCTAGTTCTTGGTTTTTTACCTTTATGACTTATCCTTGATCAAAACCTGAGAAAAGCAATATATTGCTGAAACCACAGAAGTTCCAGCCTTGCATCAGTGCATACAGTGTGATCCTAGAGTTCTGAATTGAATTGTATGCGTCTTTCATGAAAGGGTTGATCTAGAAGAAGCCCAAAAGTTGTGGAGTTGTTGTGGTGACATTAACGAGTTTTTTTCTGGGTCAATAGAGTCTAATCTAAAAGGTTTTGTGAGTAGTTTGTAGACTCCTTTTTAAAGGATATTGTCTTGTTGGGGTATGTTACCCTCTGGAATATTTTTCCTTTGAAATTCTTCTTCGGTTTGGTTTTCCAATTCCTTGCCAAATTGTTGTGTTCTTTATGTTTTCGCTTTACTGATATTGTGTGTGATTTTGTAATTAAGAATAACTCTCACATGTGATTAAACTGATATAAAACTTGCTAACTTTTATTTATTCAGTTGTATTGGTCAAAATGGAAATTTTAGTTTAGGAATCAAGTTATTTATAGTGAAAGTAAACGGTTAGGTAGTGCTGAAAACAAAATGCAGAGAGTTAATAATTAACTCCTAAAATGAGCTATTGCTTGAATATTTATATATTTGGCTATAATTGGAATGAATGAGACTGAATTCACACACACAGATTCAAATTTCAGCAAGTGAAATTGAACTACAGTTTGAAACAAATCTGTCCCATTAGGTAAGATATGCAGGCTGCTTTAGTTCATAGAAATGTTTTTGGTACGTTTCATCCTTTGGAAGTACTGCCTTAGAAGAGTGGTAACAAAAATAATGTTCAAAAAAGAAAAAAACAATTCTCATTTCTTAATGATTGGTGGTGTTTATAAAAATACAAAACTGTTTTTAATCTCACTTCTAATTATTTGCTGGGGTTGGGATTGTGTATTTACTTCTATGAATTTGCCATTATATGTTTGTGTGTATAACGTTATAAGAAATGAAATGTGCCTCAGTCTCTACTTTCTAATTAGTTTTTCTTCTTTTTTTGGATAGGCAAATTTAAGGACAATATTTTTTTTGTCCCCATTTCAAAAACTCCCAACCTGAAGGTCACTATACAAAGACTATTTCAACATGTGAATGAACAGGTACCTGACTTTCAAAGTGATGAAGATGCGGTCAACCACTTGCAGGAATTGAAGAAAAAAATTGGATCAAATCCTTCATTGTTGATCCTGGATGATGTTTGGCGTGGATTTGAACACATTCTTGATAAGTTTAAATTTCATATGTCAAATTCCAAGATTCTAGTGACTTCAAGAACCGCATTTCCAAGATTTAGCTTTACATATAACTTAGAACCATTAAATCTTGAGGATGCAATGGCTCTTTTTTATCACTCAGCATCCCTGAAACGTGGGAGCTCTTGCATTCCAGATGAAGATATAAAAAAGGTACATTGGCAATCTGAGCTATATCTGCAGTAAATACGCATAATTTTATTTGTAGTTTTTACTTTTTGTGTAAGTTTTTATCTTGACGAGTACATAATACAAGATGCACCTGCCAAAATCATGTTTTCATACTTACACATACATTAAAGCTTGGTTGTTTTGTTTTATGAACCAACTGTCCCCAAAACTTGAGTGAAAAGATGGGAAAAAGAGCCATACAAACCATACTTTCATATTCCAAAATATTAATGTGGTTTAAATAACTAAAACATTAGTTAATAAACCCATAACCTTCAGAGAATAACTAAATTTGTTTGGTTCCTTAATTTGCAGATGTTGAAAGGCTGTGGGAGGTTTCCATTGGCCATTGAGTTAATTGGCGGATCACTCTGTGGGCAGCCTGCAAAAGTCCAGCTTAAAAGAGTGGAGAAATGGTCTAGTAATCATTTTAGTTTCAATTCTAATCTGCTAAATTGTCTCCAACGCAGCCTAGAATTTTCAGATGATGAGCTCATCTTGAAAGAATGTTTCATGGACTTAGGTTCATTTCCTGAAGACCAAAGGATCCCTGTTGCTGCCCTCATTGAGATGTGGGCTGAATTATATGAGCTAAGTGAAGATGGCATTGATGCTATTGCCAATTTATATGAACTCACCTTCCAGAATTTGGCTAGTCTTGTGACAATGTATGGTGACCTTATTTCTATAGTCGTCTTCTTCATTTTTGTTTTGTTTTGTTTTTTTGTAGTGTGATTTCTTCGTGTAACTATGGCTAGTTGTAGTTTTAATATGTAAATCTATAATGGCCTAAGGCAAAAAATATTGTAGTACGTTTTATTAACTAGATTAACTTTTGATGACAATAATATATTGTTATAGCTTATTTGATATGTTGATGGCCATTGTAGGATTTTTCATACTGTTGACATGGAACGTGATTGATACAATGAACTAGAAAATTGGAAGCTGTATCATCTTAGAAACAATGATGGATTTGAACTAATCTACCTAGGGAAAGAGGGGGATTTCAAGTTTTATTTTTCCACAACTTTGTTCAGTATCCAAATTTTTTTTTTTTTTTTTTGCTTGTCTTGTAGATGCTTGAATTCAATTATTGTAGATAGAAACTGGTAGTTTTGATTTCTTTCTGTGTTATACTATTTTTTTATTGGATAATAGCAGATTTTTTTTCTTGTCAAGTTTGATGCATTTTAATCTTTCTTTTTGCCCATTCTCCAGTAAAGATGGACGTGAGAGCATCAACTATTACAATGAAGACTTTGTCACGCAACATGATCTTCTTAGAGAGCTAGCTATACATGAGAGCAACCAAGGGCCAATAGGAGAAAGGAAAAGACTGATTCTGAACATAAGTGGAAACACCCCACCGAGTTTGTCCCCAAAACAGAAACAGCAGCTCAGCAATGCCCGCTTATTTTCTATCTCAACTGGTTGGTTCATTCTCTCTCTCACACACACAAACAAATATTATACATTATAAATACATAACCTACAAAATATTTGAGAGCCTTGTCACACTATATAGAATTTTTTTTTGCAGATGAATTGTTCTCATCGAGTTGGTGCAACATTCAAGCACCCAATGTTGAGGTTCTAGTTCTGAACTTTCAGTCAAAGATTTACAGCTTACCTGAGTTTGTGGACAAAATGGATAAACTCAAGGTGGTGATAATCACTAATTATGGTTTCTTCCATGCTGAATTAATAAATTTTCAACTACTCAAGTCTCTATCCAATTTAAAGAGAATCAGATTGGAGAAGGTTTCAATTCCTTCTCTTTTTAAGGCCCCTGTATGGTTGAGGAGTTTGAAGAAATTATCCTTGTTTATGTGCAATTTTGGTGCGGCTTTTGGGAATAGTACCATGAAAGTTAAAGATGCATTGCCAAATCTAATGGAGATAAACATTGACTATTGCAATGATCTAGTGGAATTGCCCGCATGGTTGTGTGATGTTATCCTCCTAAAAACACTAAGCATCAGCAATTGTCATCATCTATCTGGATTGCCTGAAGGAATTGGAATGCTGGTAAATTTAGAAGTGCTTGGGCTTCGGTCTTGTACTGAGTTGTCAAAGTTGCCAGATTCAATTACAAGCCTCCAAAAGTTAAGAATTCTTGACATATCTGACTGCCTAGGCATTAGAAACCTGCCAAAAGACATTGGTGAATTGTGTAATTTGAAAGAGCTCCACATGAAAGGGTACTTTAACTTGAACTTGCGTAATGGGTTGCCACAATCAACCATGAAACTTGAGCAATTGAAGCTTGTGATATGTGATGATGAAGAGAGGGCCAAGTTATGGGAACCTTTCAAGGAAGTTCTCTCCAATCTAGAGGTCAGGATAGTTAAAAAAGAAATCAGCTTGAGCTGGCTCAAGCTCAAATCATGATTTCTGGGAATTGTTTCTTAATGGTGATTTTGGGTTAGGTGGCACTTGGAACTTGGAAGTGAGTTGGCGTTAGCTCTCGAGTTATTACGACATAGGGTCAAGGAATAAGTGCTTTTATATTCTACGGTCACGATTTGGGAGTCCATTGTTTTCTCTTCAGCTTCTGCTTTTGCTTTTGCTTTGAAAAGTTTTTCTTTTTACAGAATATATTCCAATATATGTTACTGGCAAAAATGACTATTTGTGGAAATTTCATATTTTTGCAAAATACTTCTGTTAGAGCATTTACATCAGCTCTTGTAAAATCTTGCATAATGGAAAAAGAAGGTATTTTTACACATTTTGCCACAAAAAGCTCCCACATCAGATCATGCAAAAATGTGCAAAAATGCACATTTGCTACAGTAACCGTGCATATATGCACGGTTACTGTAGCTCGTGCATAGATTATTTTATTCATTCCCGTTCCCTCGTTTTTTTCTCTCTCCTCTCCTTGCTCAACCAACTCAATAACTGTTCATTGCTCAAAAAAAAAAAAAACACACAGACAGTGGATCGGAGCTTGTGGATCGGAGCTAGGGAGATGACGATCGGAGCTTGTGGATCGGAGCTAGGGAGATGACGATCGGAGTGTGGATCGGAGCTTGTAGATCGGAGTGGATCGGAGCGGAGATCGGAGTGGATCGGAGTGAACGGAGCGGAGATCGGAGTGGATCGGAGCTATGGAGATGTGGATCGGAGTGATCGGAGCGGAGATCGGAGTGGATCGGAGTGAACGGAGCGAAGATCGGAGTGGATCGGAGCGGAGATTTTGTGGATCGGAGTGAACGGAGCGGAGATCAGAGTGGATCGGAGCGGAGATTTTGTGGATCGGAGTGATCGGAGCGGAGATCGGAGTGGATCGGAGCGGAGATCGGCGTGCTTGGTTCGGATTGCTTGGATCGGCGTTCTTCTCGCCGTGCTTGGATCGGCGTTCTTCTCGCCGTGCTTGGATCGGAGTTCAGATCGGCGCCGGGCGCCGTGCTCCGTGTTTGGATCGGCGCCGTGCTCCGTGCTTGGATCGGCGTGCTCCGTGAGGCGTGCTTGGATCAAAATTTCAGAGTTTGAAGAGAAGAGAGGAGTTTAGACGGAAGAGAGAGAGGAGAGAAGTTGAGTTAAATGAATGGTTGAGAAGATTCAGAGTTAAAGTCCCGTGAGTGGAGAGAGAGAGAGAGAGAGAGAGAGAAGGGATAAAATAATAGTAAAAAAAAGTGAGAAAATGATTATTTAAATAAAGTAGAGGATAGAATAGATAAACTGATGTGGGTGTCTTGTAAAAATGAGCGTGTAAAATAGAAAAAGTAGGTTTTAGAGGTGTAAAATGCAAAAAATTTTGCACGAGCTGATGCAAATGCTCTTACTGTACGTTGTCTAAGCAGATTATTTGTTTAAAGGTCTTATATATCTGTGCACATCTTGGGAAGATCTATTAGAAATTGTGGGCATAATTGCTTTTTCCATTTTTGGGGTTCATGCCAGAAGCATAAAATGAATATTACAGGAGTTATCTGATTGTGTTATCAGAAACTTTTAAAAGTACATTTTAGGACTTATCATGTAGCAATTTTTGCAAATTCAATTGGCTTCCCTGGTGGGCTGTGGGCAATTTTTGGTAACTTTTAGTGGTTTTGGGGTATATTAGAGTTGGGTGATTTGTAGAAATAATATTTGGATTATAATTGGGTCTAATTGGGTATCCAGTTAATTGGGTTTAATTGGGTTAATACCCATTTAATCCAATTAATAATTCGGTGGGTTTGGGTCTCATTTAAATGGATGGGTTTGGGTGGGCAAATAGGTTTGGGTCTATTTTGCCACTCCTAATTTCATCCAAGGAAAATTGTAGTATTTCTTATCTGGGATATTAGACTTGGACAGAGTTATGTCAATAGCAGCATTTGTTGGAGGGGCTTTGCTGGGAGCAGCGCTTGGAGAAGCATTTTTGCGCGCATGGGGTGTTGCAAGACACTGTTAAGAATTTGAGAGGCAAAGCTCTTGACTACAAATGATACTTTGTTACTAAATTTACCATTAAATTTCATTATCTTCTTTTTGGTGACTAAATGCCTAAGTCGAATATATTGAATGAATTTTTAGTTTACCATTTATTATTTTGCAAGCATTATTAACCAATTTCATATAAGTAAATTACTTGTATTGCAAGATTCATCTTCTAAACAAATTTGTATTAGCTTGAATAATCTTCTTTTTGATCTTAGGTTATGATAAAATGTCTTATCTTTTCATCTTAATAATCAGGATGAAACAAGAAGTGCATATTTACAAAGAGGTTCTTGTCAACCTCTTGGGCATTCCCTAGAAAAGAAATTAGTGCAGCTTTGCATCGATTTAATCCTAACTAGTTTGAAGAATACAAAAATTAATTAGAACAGATCAAAAAAAGGATGATGCATTTTGTTTATATTGTTACTTATTTAGTCTAGATGTTGGTAATTGAATGAGAGATCAATAGTTTAATGATTGCTTGACTGTGTACATTGAAATATATGTAGCTGATAACATTGATAATGAAGTTGATAACATTGTGAATTTTGAAAATTTAACTGTTGAATTTTATATTCCTTATGTTCTTAATTAGCATGCATATCAAATTTATTCAAATAAGATGTTTTTACTATTTGATCAATAAATTTATTTTTTATACACAATTTTAGATTAAAAAAACTTGAAATTGATCTTTGATGACATAACAATTGATATTTGATCTTCTTGAAATTTTGCAAGCATGAAAAATGTAATAAGAACTTGCAATCCAACAATTAGATTTTCAAGATTCACAATCAGTATAAAGATTGTAGTGGGCCTTTTTTATACAATGTTAGGCTGGGCTGCCTCCTGCGGTACTGGTTTCAAGTGTTTTGAGTAAGAGAGTTGAAACCGGTCCAATTGGAACTCACTTTGGTCCGACTTGTGCACAAACTATGCATCCTTTTTACCAGACATTAATCACATTCCCATGGCAGGCAGAGTCGCTGTAGGGAGTTATGGCAGACAGATATAATAAAGATGGCATAAGAAATACTAGACAGAATAAATAAAAGGAAGCTGAAAGAAGCACCCTCGTACACAAAAGGAACAGAAATAAATGGAGAAATAATAATAATGAACTTTCTGAATCAAGGAAGGAAAAATTAGTCTACCACTTCAAGTAATGCTACGGAGCTTGAAATTGAGAAGGGAAACCACTTCCTCAATGCAAATAATCTCCCTAGGAAAAGAAATTAATTGCTTTGAGGGAATGGGCCTAAATTGTTTATGTTCAGTGAGAATCCTTTTTCTTTGTGTACAAAGCAGGGCTTTAGAGGGAGAGAGAAGATCAACCTATTAGTGCATGCCTACCATTCTAAATTCTCTCTTTTTTTTTTTTTTTTTTTTTTTTTTTTTTTTTTTTTTTTACTTAGTGCTTACTCTTACCTTATGATTTTCTCCTGGAAATTCTATTACCATCCTCTTGTCCCCCCTCCTGTGCACGGCAAGGGCCCCTTTTATAGTGCCTATCGTGATTGGTTTTTACTATTTTAGCCTTTAACCACCTTTATCTAGTATGGATGTCCTTGCCGACCACTACTGGTTCGTTAGTCATTCAGCCATTACCACTTACCTGTGCTGGCTGCGCCACTTCCTATTACTAGACAAAGAAGACTATTTTGTTTGTTTATCTGCCGTGGCCCTCCTACCTGTTACGCTGCGGGTGTTCTCTCTCTTTCCATCCCTCATGGCATACACCTAATGGCTCTAGCTCATCCTTGCTTCTTTTGGGCAGCATGTCATTCCAGCAGGACATTTCCCCCTAAAAGAGCCTGAGTAGGAGTCCCGAAATAGGTTTTCCCCTCTCCCCACTGCTAGACCATGCCCTCTTACCTTTGACCTGTGACCTCACCATGCCCTGTATTGGCTGGATACAGGCTGATAACGCCTGGGCATTGCGGGTGCTTCTCTTCCATGTATGTTCAAAGCTTGCCTGTTGCTTCACGCATTTGCCGTGATCTAGAGGCTTGTCTGTACATTCTACCGGTTATTCTTTTGGCTCCTTGTGGTGTGGACTGTTTTTTGATCTCCCATTCTTTATGCCTTGCTTCCTTTAGGACCGGGCTTTGCCGAATTGTGGACTTTCCTTCCTTCAGCCTACTTTTTACTTCTTCCGTAACTTTGCTATCATTTCCTGCCATACCACTCTGTCATCCTGTTGTGATGTTATCTAACCTAATCCTGCTAGGCCTCTTTGGTCTTTCTATTACATTACTTGCGGGCTCTTGTGTCGCATTTGTTTCCTCTTAGGCATCTTTGGTCCATTTGCTTTCCTCGGGTTTCCTTAGCCTTTTTCTCCAACTTCGTATTCCCATGGGCTTTTACTAACTTCTTTGAACTTTCCCGACCCAATTACCTTATTCCTTATCCTTGGAGCTCATGAGCTTGCCATCAAACCCCTTACTTTCTTTGCTTGCATTACTTCTGGCTTGCTGTAGCCCATTCTCACTTTTCTACATCACATACTGCCCATGGATTTGCTACTTTTCTCTTTTCGAGCTCTTTTAGGCCCATTTGTTTCTCAAGGCTCATTTTTTAATTTCATGAGCCTGTGATTCATTATTTTTACCGCTTAGGCTTAATGGTTTTTCTATTCATTTACTAACTCTTTTTTGCCCGTGTTGCTTGGCTTCTTTTTTCTGCTAGGCTCCTAAAATGAGCATCAACAAAGATATTTGAGGAGTTTGTAGTTTTCTTCAAACTAGTTTGGAGAGAAACTTTGTTCATAATAAAACTATCATACAACGATTTCAAAATATGAAAACTTGCAGATTTTTTTATTATTATAAATTTTATGTACTATTTGCGTGTGTTTTCTTTTTTTGTTTTTGTTTTTGTGATGTTGATATATTCAAATTTTATTTTTATTAATTTTTATTTAACTAAATTTTTAATGACCACCCTAAAAAATATTCCTAAAACTGTCACTGCTATCAAAAGACTACTTTGTTATTGGGAAACTTTGATTTTGAATTATAATTTGCATAGTTTAATTTAGGCATATGCCTATTTTTTTTAATTTACATATTTATATTATGATTTCTTGAACTTTTATATATATATATATATATATATATATATATTCCTTAAAATTTGTTATTTAAAAATGCATTTCAACCGATACCCCACTGGTTAAACCAGTGAACTAATAACCCGACTCGTAGATTGGGTTAATGTCCTAGTTGGGGTAAATAACTATGAATCATATGTTTTAATCAATGAATTATTTACAAAAATCAAATTTATATGTACTATATTTAATGTACAAGTTGTGACGCGGCCACAGTTTTAGCGTTTAGTTTTATTTTGGGGTATATTGGAAAGCAATTTTTATTAGGTGATGTGACATTATTTTATTGAATAAACTAAACATGCGTAGCAGACAAATTTATGTATAACTTAAATAAAACTTTAAAGAATAAAATTTAAATTCTAAAACTTTAAGTCATAAAATCCGTGTATACTTTCAACTTTTAACATAAACATTTTTTAGAAACAGAATATTACACGGATGAAATTTAATCTTTTATTATTATTATTTTTTTAATTTTAAAGTAGCAAGTCGCTGAGTGGAGACGCGGTCACGCGGGACACCATTCTTGCTTAGCTTGTAAGCTCTAAGTCTATACTCTATACTTCAAAAAAGACCGAAGTCATTGCGCTCCATTCAAACTCAGTTAGTTGCATGACATTACTTGCGCAATTTCAGAGGAAAAGTATTCATCGATCACTTTACTCTTTTATTTCCCATTGCGCGAAAGAAGTGTACATTCCTCTTCATCTTCAATTGCTTTGCTTTGGATTCTCTGCTCTGTTTCCTTATCATATCTGCAAAAGGAAACGGAGAGAAATAGAAGATTTTGAGATCCCATTTCCAATTTTTCATAGCTTTTTTTTTTTTTTTTTTGCAGGATTATTTTCATTCCTTGATATATCGCACTTGTGTTGATATGATCATATAGCTAGTATGTAATTTTGGTTTCCAGTTTTCCCTGCCAGTTTGCTTGTAATATGTGCTATTTTTCATTTCTTTGAATGAAAATCTAATCCGTCGACCGAGGAAAATTGTATTTCTTATCTGGGTTTTCCAAAGATATTGGACAAATTAAGAAAATCTTTGGCTTGTTTTGTTTTGGCCTATTTGTCAAAGCCAAGTTATGGCAGTTGAATTATTGCTGGGGGCAGCTCTTGGAGAGGCATTCAACATTTTGCATGACGTAGTTAAGAAATATGGAAGTAAAGCCCTTAACTTCAACTCCGCTTTTAAAAGACTCAAACGCAATTTAGATAGATTTGCGCCAGTGATGGAAGAGATAAGAAAAGCAAGCGAAGAACTTGATCTCCCAAAAGAGGAAACAAAGAGCTTGATCGATCAAATTAAGAAGGGCGAGGAGCTCATTCGCAAGTGCTCGACAAACAATTGGTTGCTGCGCATTTTCAAGTACTATGATGAACTTACTAAGCTGAACGAAGCAATTGTGACGTTCATTAAAGTTGACATGAATTTACAGACCAGAAGGGATGTGTTGCGGCTTTTGAAGGCAATGCAGATAAAAAAAGAAACTAGGCCGTCGTGTTCGGTTCCTAAACCCCCAGATTTTATTGTTGGCTTCGATGTGCCTTTGAAGGAGTTGAAGACAAAGTTGTGGGAGGAGTCGCTGCTTCTACTCACTGCTCCTGGAGGATGTGGGAAGACCACATTGGTCAAAATGCTTTGTCAAGATGGTGACATTAAAGGTATGCCAAATTCTTGGTGTGATGCTCAAATTAATTGGATATTGATTAAGTGTGTGTTGTGTGGTTGTGTGCTGAGTCTTAAACTAGATTAGTTCTTTTGAGTTATAGTGCAGATGTCCTTGTAAAATATGAAAAAGGTTTGTAGTGACTTGATAAATTGTTGAAGAACAAGTCATAATTTAAGTAGTAGAAGTTGGGACAGTTTCTCAAGTCTCCCTCTAGCGAGAGTCAACAGATTTTGTTTTCCTGAGTAGAGAGGTTACTGTATCACAGAATATCGTGAATCTCTCTCTCTCTCTCTGTTCCAAATTCATAAACCCTGTTCCTTCTGGTTCTTGGTTTTTACATCTTTATGACTTATCCATGATCAAGAACACTGACAAACCAATATACTGCTGAACCACACAAGTTCCAGCTTTGCACCAGTGCATACAGCGTGATCTTAGGATTCCAGAGTGAAGCGGACGCATCCTGATGAAGAGGCAAATGTAGAAGTCCATAAGTTATTGACTACTTGTGGTGACATCAATGCATTGTCAGTAGAGTCTAATCTCAAAAGTTTATTGAGTAGTATGTGAACTTCTTCTTTTATACTAGTAAATTGTCTAGTCAGGGTATGTTACCCTCAGAGTAGTTTTTTCTTTGAAGAAGTTCTTCGTCGATTTGGTTTTCCAATTTGTTGCATTATTTACTTGTTTGCTTTACTGAAATTGTGTGTGATTTGGCAATTAACACTAACTCTCTACTTGTGATTATAGTATTATACTGATATATTCCATAAAAAAAAAAGTATTATACTGATATAAAACTTGTTAAATTTATTTAAGTGGCATTGGGGTCAAAATAGATATTTCATTTTAGCAAACATGTTATTTCTAGTGAAAGTAAACTGTAAGGTAGTGCCAAAAACTAAATACATAGGAGTTCACTGTTGAATCCTAAAAGGTTGAATATTATGTGTTTTGCTATAATTGGAATGAACAAGATTGCATTCACGCATGCAGATTCAAATTCCTGGAAGTGAAATTGAACTACAGTTTGAAACAAATCTGTCTCATTAGGCAGGATGTTCAGGCCGTTGCTTTAGCCCTTTCAATAGTCATAGGAATGTTTTTGGCACATTTGCTGGTTTCATACTTTGGATTTACTGCCTTAGAAGAGTAGTGACAAAGATAATGTTGAAAAAAAAAGGGCTTCTCATTTCTTAATAATTGGTGGTTTTTCTTAAAAAAAAAAAAAAACAGTTACTTTTTTCTTTAGTCTCACTTCATATTCTTTGCTGGAGTGGGATCGTGTGATTGTTTCTATGTCCTTGCCATTATTTTTGTTTGTGTACAGTAACAGTCAGTGATATAAGAAAATGTACCTTGGTCTCAACTTTCTAACTAGAGTTTTTTTTTTTTTTGGTTGATAGACAAATTTGGGGACAATATTTTTTTTGCCACTATTTCCAACTCTCCCAATCTGAAGGACATTGTACGAACACTATTGAATCATGCGGGTGCTCAGGTGCCTGAGTTTCAAAGTGATGAAGATGCGGTCAACCACCTGCAGGAGCTACCAAAAAGAATTGGATCAAATCCTACGTTGTTAATCCTAGATGATGTCTGGCCAGGATCAGAAACCCTTCTCGAGAAGTTTACATTTCATATGCCAAATTTCAAGATTCTAGTGACCACAAGAACTGCATTTACAAGATTTAGCTCATATGAGTTAAAACCGTTAGATGCTAAGGATGCAATGACTCTTTTTCGCCACTCAACCCTGCAAGACGGGAGCTCTTGCATTCCAGATGACATTCCAGATGAATATATAGATAAGGTACTTTGGCAATCTGTGATATATATGCATTCAACAGGCTTAATTTTATTTGCACTTACTTTGTGTAAGGTATGTATATGAATGAAGAAATACCTCTAGAAATCATGTTTTCATACGTACATATACATTAAAGCTTGGTTTTCCTTTTTTTTTTTTTTTAATTTATTTATGAATTGTCCCCAAAACTTGAGCAAAAAGATGGGGGGAAAAGTCATACGAACCATGGTTTCATATTCCAAACTATTAATGTGGTTTAAATAGCTAAAACACTAAATAAACCCTGTAACCTTAAAAGAGTAACAAATGTTATTTGGTTCCATAAATTGCAGATGTTGAAAGGCTGTGGGGGGTTTCCACTAGCCCTTGAAGTGATTGGTGGATCATTCCGTGGGCAGAGTGCAGAGGTTCAGCTCAGTAGATTGAGGAACTGGTCTATTGACGACATTATGTCCAATATTGATCTGCATAAATGTCTCCAAAGAAGCCTAGAATTTTCAGGTCCTGAGGTCAAATTCAAAAAGTTTTTCACGGATTTAGGTTCATTTCCTGAAGACCGAAGGACCTACGCTGCTGCCCTCATTGATATGTGGGCAGAATTATATAATCTAGGTGAAGATGGCGTTGATGCTATTGCCATTTTACAGGAACTCAACATTCGGCATCTGGCTAGTCTTGTGATGACAACGTATGGTGACTTTTTATTTCAATAATCTGATTTTTCATACCATTGATGTGGTTGGTGATTATTACAAAGAGCTTAAAAGAAGGAAAGTTGTACAGGGATTTCAACTACTCTACCAAGGGAAAGAATGGGTTTCCAACTTCTATTTGTCTGGAAAAAAAATTGTTGCTTGTCTTGTAGATGTTTGAATTCAATTATTGTAGATGGAAACTGATAGTATTTATTTTCCTTAGCTGTGTTATTATATTTTTATGTTGGATGATAATGGAATTTTTTTCGTATGTGAAGTTTGATGTTTTTAAATCTTTCTAAGCTTCTATTTTTTGTCCATTCCCCAGGAAAGATGCAAGTGAGTTTAGCAGGTATTACAATGAAGACTTTGTCACACAACATGATCTTCTTAGAGAGCTAGCTATATCTGAGAGTAAGCAAGAGCCAATAGAAAAAATGCAAAGACTGATTATGGACATAAGAGAAAACGCCCTACCACTCTGGTACACAGAACAAAATCAACAACCCACCAATGCTCGCCTAATTTCTATGTCAACTGGTTGGTTCATTCTCTCTCTCACACACACACACACACACACACGAACACATACAACATACATATACTATATATAACCTACAAAACCCTGTCACACTGTATAGAACTCTTTTCGCAGATGAATTGTTCACATCAAGTTGGTGCAACATTCAAGCACCCAATGTTGAGGTTCTAGTTCTGAACTTTCAGTCAAAGATTTACAGCTTACCTGACTTTGTGGAGAAAATGGATAAACTCAAGGCGGTGATAATCACTAATTATGGTTTCTTTATTGCCGAATTAATAAATTTTCAACTACTCAAGTCTCTATCCAATTTAAAGAGAATCAGATTAGAGAAGGTTTCAATTCCTTCCCTTTTCAAGGCCCCTATATGGTTGAGGAGTTTGAAGAAATTGTCCTTGTTCATGTGCAGTTTTGGTCTGGCTTTTGGGAATAGTACTATGAAAGTTAAAGATGCATTGCCAAATCTAATGGAGATAAACATTGACTATTGCAATGATCTAGTGGAATTGCCTGCATGGTTGTGTGATGTTATCCTCCTAGAAAAACTTAGCATCACCAATTGTCATCGTCTGTCTGCATTGCCCAAAGGAATTGAAATGCTGGAAAATTTAAAAGTGCTTAGGCTTAGATCCTGTACTGAGTTGTCAGAGTTGCCAGATTCAATTAAAAGCCTCCAAAAGTTAAGATTTCTTGACATATCTGACTGCCTTGGCATTAGAAACTTGCCAAAAGATATTGGCGAATTGCGAAATTTAGAAGAGCTCCACATGAAAGGGTACTTGAACTTGAACTTGCGTAATGGGTTGCCACAATCAACCATGAAACTTGAGCAATTGAAGCTTGTGATATGTGACGATGAAGAGAGGGCCAAGTTATGGGAACCTTTCAAGGAAGTTCTCACCAATCTAGAGGTCAGGATAGTTAAAAAAGAAATCAGCTTGAGCTGGCTCAAGCTCAAATCATGATTTCTGGGAATTGTTTCCTAATGGTGATTTTGGGTTAGGCGGTACTTGGAAGTGAGTTGGCGTTAGCTCTCGAGTTATTACGATAAGGGGTCAAGGAATAAGTGCTTTTATATTCTACGGTCGCTATTTGGGAGTCCATTTGTTTCTCTTCTGCTTCTGCTTTTTGCTTCTGCTTTGAGAAGTCTTTCTTTTTACAGAATATATTCCAATATATGTTATTGGCAAAAATGACTATTTGTGGAAATTTCATATTTTTGAAAAATACTTCTGTACGTTGTCTATGCAGATTTATTTTTTAAAGGTCTTATATATCTATGCACGTCTTGGGAAGATCTATGGCCAAAATTGGCAATTAACCGCATTTGCCCAACTATATAGTTAGTAGGCACTGTTTAGAAACTATATTTTTTATTAATATTTCGAGTATAAAATACTCGATTTTATAAATTGAGTCTCAAAAACTCAGTTTTCATGTTCTAATCACGTCTAATTTGGCGTTTTTTCCACGTGACGTTCACCTGGAAATCAAGTCTCTAAGACTCGAGTTATATCTTGACCCTTTAAGTATCGATTTGTATGTAACGTAGTTGATCCACATGGAAGCTACCTGGAAACCGAGTCTCTAAGACTCAATTTCATATAGGGCTTTTTCAAAATTAAACGCCTCTCCGGTCTAACGCCTCTCCACTCTCACTCACCCTCTCACTCTAACCCGGACCCTCTCCACTCTCACGCCACTCTCACGCCTCTCACTCACCCTTTCACTCTCACACAGACCCTCTTCACTCTCACTTAGTCTCCACTCTCAAGCACCCTCTCCACTCTCAGTCAGTCTCCACTTTCACGCACCTCCACTCTCACAACCTTCTCCAGTTCTCTCAGGTGTGATTTCTTCTCCCAAACCCACTTTTAAAGTACATTTTCGGTTGTTTTTCTTATTGTGTGATTTTTTCATATGGGTTTGTTTGCGTTTATCTGCTCCTAAAATGTTTTTTGTTTGTTTGTTTGTTTTTTTTTAGGTTGGGTTTTACAGAATCATAGCATTTGAGATTGTGTGTTTTGTTTTGTTTTACCTAGATTTCTATTGTTGGTAAAGAATGTAGGAGAATGTCTAATTTTTATTGATATTGCTATTGGGTCCTTGTCTTTTACTCTCTTTTTTTTCCCTTCCGTTTTTGTTCCTTATTATTTGGATTTCTCACATTCATGGTTTTGGCAGGAGTATCAATTTCATAATTTTAGTATTTTTTCTTTATTTCATAAATATTTGATTGATACTGATTGGTCACCATATATAGTGTCTGTTGTATCCTTCTTTGGTTTCATAAAGGTCTTTTGAATAAGACTAATTACTTGGTGGGCTTTTGTTGATTCTCTTTTACTAAATATTATTACTTATCAAAAAACAAAGTTATAAAAACGTTTTTACGAAATTTATTGTTATTGTCATTATTTTTTTCCCAAAAAACCAAGCTTAAAGTGCCATAGATGACGCACCATCAGAATGGAAAAACTAATAGTCTTGAATCTATCTAGTTACTTAAAAATAAATAAACACTAATAGGGCATGCCTGTGTTACTGTAAAACATACCTTTGTGTTCTGCATTATTCTCAGTTGGGGTTGCACTGAAACAGCTTCAAGATAAACACAGAATGCCCATAAAATCCTATTGACGATATGATGCTGCGTTGTGGGATGAATTAATAATGATAGCACGGCACAAGGTAGCAATTGCATCAAGAAAAAACACATCATAGATCAAATTAAGTTACCAATCCATAAAATTTATGGAGGAAACAATACTAAAGAAATATCAATAAAAAAAAAGCATATAAAAAAACTGATCAGATTTTGAAGCTTTGAACTGTTTTCTCAATTTCTCACCCTAAACACTATACAATGAAAAATCTAACCATTTTGAATTATCAAGATAGAATAAAACAACATCTACACATAAAGGTCATACAAAGGGCACACGACTCTCCACTTATAAGGGCCCTTTCAAATAGGAATTAGGAATTATAAGTTATCTTGTTTGGATGTAGATTAGGCTTGCATTTATTGTATATTGCGGGAGTGCCACTTTGTTGAATTTTTTGTTTTTCGAGAATCTTTGTTAGATTGTTTTTGTTTTCAATAATATCTATTACATGCTAATTGCTTATCATTCTTATGCAGTATGGCTACTGCAAATGCTGGACAGATTGACCATACACAGCCTGGCCCCATTGACAAGTCGGTGTTGACTTTGCAGGCCGACCATCGGTCAGAAGCTATTTGAAATGGGCAGGTAAAACACAACACTAAAGATTTAACCAATTTAGATTTGAAACCTATGGCCAGTGGCATGAACATGCTTACTTCACATGCCGTTTTTTTAAATGCTTTCTATATATGGATTGCACTTGGTTTGACTACCTATTCTAATGGAAACTACTTACTCCCAATTTAAATTTAAATGTCTTGGTTTGAAATAATATGATTATTGATAGGAAGAAGAAAGATGTAGTGATTTTTTGAAAATGTCATTTACTTTATTTTAGAGGTGGCACAACTTTTATAAGAACTAGTCGCATACCCGCGTGTTATGCGTGATAATTTTTTTGGATGGTCTCATTAAATATTTTATTAATACTATAATTTTAGTTATTAACCATTGGTTTTTCATTAGTTTTTAAGTTAATAAAAATCTTAAATATACCTTTTGTTTACCTTTACACACACACACACACACACACACACACACACACACACACACACATATCTATCTATCTATCTATCTATCTATATATATATATATATATATATATATAGTGAATCTTTACACATACCTTTAAAAAAACTATACATATTCCACTTTTTTGGATGCATAAAATTATAGATTACTACTTTATAATGATATTGGCTAATTAATTATATATATATTTTTTAGTGATCTCATTTGTAACGCTTTTTACCATTATCATATATTTAATAACTGATGATTTACATAACAAAGACGATAAATGAGAGGTAGCATTGCTCATTAGATTTTCGAAAGTAATAGTGTATGAAAATTATATATATATATATATATATATATTATAAATAAGGTTAAATGAAATGTCAAAAAATAAATTTTTAAATTTTCTCACTTTATTTCTTATGTAATTTCAATTACTGTCAGAAAACATCTCTTTTTTAGTTATAATTAATATGGTTTTCATAGTTAGAGTTTGATTAGTTTTAAATTTAAATTTAGTATTATGATTGTATTTAATTGTTGATTGTTGATTTAATTTTTTAAGTAAATTTAACGGTTTATGTTATTACACTGTAAAGTTTTTAATGTTCTCTACATGGTAATCTCTATTTTATTTTTTACTACTCCTTACAACCTCTTTGTTTTCCAATCAATGATTACTAATTAACCCACGTTTGATTTTTTTTTCTTTATCTACTCTTTATTACTTTGTATTGGTTTTTTTTTTTATACCATATCTCTCTCTCTCTCTCTCACATTGGCAACTTATCGTTTTCCAAAATTTGATGATGATTCTATGACATTAAATATACATTATTAGTTTTTTTTTTTTAATTTAGTGTTTCAAACTTGATTTGTTTTGTATTTCATTATTCCTTTGATGCATTGGGTATGAGAATGAGTGTTTCCTTATCATTACTCCACTTAATATGGACAATTTTATTTATTTAATTTAAGCAAAATATTATATTATAAATTTTTTAAAATAAAAAAAAGAGTGGAAATATAAATAATTTAATAATATATGTGGGAAATGTGGCTGAATTTAAATGTTGAATAAAATGATATGAGAAAAAAAAATAAAAAATAGAATACATAACAATAAACAATAACTTATCCAAATAATTTTATGTAATATAATAATAGTACATTCTTATATACTCTTTTTAATTATTTATAATGCAATATGATAATATTTAACAATCAAAGTCATAGAAAAATAAAAAATAAACTTAAAACACAAAACTAAATCCCCTCAACTAAAATAGAGTTCTAAAGAATAAAAAACTTTATCGAGCTAAAATAGAGATGCACGAAAAATAAAAATAAAAATCCACCAAAAAATTGAGGGAGAAAGAATGAGAAATAACCACTTTTTTGTGAGAAAAAATTATGTAAAGAATGGAAGAGTGAATGATAAATTTATACTAAGAGGATGATAAAAAAAATCAACAAAATAAAGGAAGATAAAAGGAAAGAGGAAAAATGATATCAAGGTAGAATGTTTGGGGAGATGAAAATGTAAAGAGAATGAGAAAGGTTGGAGAAAGTGTAAATGTTAAAAAAAATGAGTACAATTTGATGAGCACAATTTTATTTTATTTGAATTTAAGTAAAATATTACATTTTAAATTTTTTAAAACAAAAAGAGAGAGAAAATATAAATAATTTAATGATAAGGTGGATGTGGTTGAATTTCAATATTGAGTAAAATAGAAAAGAAGAAAAAAAAAAGAAAAAAAATTAAAAGATATAAAAATAAACACTAAATTACCCAAATTATGCTATGTAATGGAATACTATTTTATCTTTATCTACTATCTTTAATTTTTTATAATAATAATAATAATAATAATAATAATAATAATAATAATAATCCACCAAACTAATAAAACACAAAACTAAATTGTATCAACCTAAATTAGAGTTCTTAAAAATACAAAAATTTATTAACCTAAAGCAGAGATGCAATAAAAAATAAAAATCCACCAAAACATTGAGAGAGAGAGAGAGAGAGAGAGAGAGAGAGAGAGAGAGAGAGAGAGAGAGCGAGAGCCTTTTTGTAAGAGAAAACTATGCAAAGAATGAAAAAGAGTGACAAATTTATAGTAAAAGGGAAGGAATAAGAAGAGTTAAAGGAAGATGAAGGGAAAGATGAATAGCAACATTAAAGTAGAAGGTAGTGGAGAGATGAAAAGGTAAAGGAAGAAGAAAGGTTGAAAAAAATGTAAATATTAAAAAAAATAAGTGAATGTAAAAAAAAATTATAGGAAAATTAGAAATAAAAAAGAAATATATATAGATGTTAAAACCAACAAAGATTAATATGTAAAATCAATAATCTATTTATATATATATTTGAAAAAAATAGGAATAAATACTAAATAATAATTATGTGGCGACTGACATGGCGATAAGATGGCACAACGGGAGCCCAGTATCAATAAATGCCACGCTTCAGCTTTTAGTAATATATTGTTAGAAATCCGATGGTTTCTAATAGGAATGAATAGGAATTATAGGGGGATGGATGAGAATTGTAGGGAAATTGACTTAATTCAAGGTAATCACCCACTAGAGAGAGAGAGAGAGAGAGAGAGAGAGAGATACACTAATGCACTGAGAAGTTGATTTATTCTTCAATTGATATCTCATGTTAGATTACAATCATTTATTTATAGGAGACTAGCTCTAATCTCAATGGCCCACATGGCCTCATCCTATTGGTTCTATTATTCCTTATTTGCATTAATAATTCCAACATGTGCTAAATGTGATTAACATGCTTGGAATTATAACTAATTAACTAAATCTCAATACAACAATTATTATCCATATGCTTATAGCATTCCTAACATTTCCCTCCCCTTGAAAACATCTTGCCTACAAGGTGTTGTTGTGAAATATCATCTTCATCAAAGGAGATCTTCCAATGGACCAATACCGTAGTGACATTTTGATCACCATATTCATGCATTTCTCTTTGACAAGCAGTCCCGTGCACATGAAGGTTTCTTCTTTATAGATCTTCAAACTTTGCTCGAATTCTTGACCCTTCAATGGTTCTTCAATCTTCAAGGTCTCCTTGGTTCTTTGAACTTTGAAATGTTCTTGTATCCTCAAGACCTCATTTGATTCCAAAACCATTAAAGTTGTTGGTGTTTATATCTTGGATTCTTGGATCACTGACACTTGGATTGCCAATTCTTGAATCATAGACTCTTGAATGGAAGCCTCCATTGGTGCATCAAGAATTGGTTCTTAGAAGATCATCATCACCTTCTTTGTTAATTCTTTCAACTGAACTTCAAGAACAGCGTGTACATTTATATCATCATCCACTTTAACACAAATATCAACATCTCAGCTTGCAATAACAGTAGTAGATTCTTGGAACTTAATTTGTTCTTATCTGAGCACGAGCAATCTCTTCATTAGCTAGAAGGTCAGCCAGCCGAATGGAGGGACAAGGAGGAACTGAAATTTTCATAGGAGGATATACATGTTGAACCTAAGCCAACTCCCGATTGCCACGATACCAGTACCTCCCATGGCCACACTCAAACAACACTTGGCAACCATTTAGCTCCAGAGCTTATTCACACTCAGCATACTCCTCACATCCAAGCCGAGGATTCAAAGACATCTAAAAATCACAAAGAACCAAGAATGAAAAGAAGACCAAACCATAATCAAATCACAAAAACCCTTAAACACAAAATCCCACGAAAAAAAAAACTCACATCAGTGACAAATAAATTGTCAATCACCATACGCCAAACTTCCGAAGAATGCTTGGAAGGCGTTGACAAACGGTATTTGGGCAACCAACAGAGAAATCTAGGATACATGCCATTAACATCATCCCGAACTTGCGAATCGACCCCAAAATATTCATACATCCAAACTTGAAAAATTAACATACATCATTATGACATAGCCAAAATGACTTTCCAAAACCCACATTGTAATAATACCATGTGCACGTTTCATTTCCCAGGCATTGGTGAAGTAATTTTGACACCTTACGATTTCTTTGTTATCACTGGCTTAAGATTGGGTGCTGAAAGAATCAAGGTCAATGATTTCCTTACTCCAAAAATTGCATTATAATAATAAAAATAATAATATAAATTTATATATATGATGTGATAAATTTTATATTATTTAATGAGTACAAATAAATCTATTTCTTACATATTATGTAACAAGGGTGTAATAGTCAATTTATATAAATTACATTTTTTATCCTTCCCTTTTTCTCTCCAACCAAACAAAAGAGTTTTCTACTCTCTCACTTTTCCACCCTTCCAACCGAACATACAATAAGGAAAACTAAATATTTTTCATCCTCCCATTTTTCCACTCCTCTAACCGAACGGACTCTTAATGTGAAACTAGATGTTGAGCTTATGAAGAAAGAAATTGGTAACCCCAATGATATAGATGTTACGGTAGTTGATTGCAAAAATAGCCTGAAGGAAATTCCTTTAGTAAGGATCCATCATTGCTATAGAGAGACTAATAAGTGCCCAGATGCTCTAGCTTGACGTGGCGCTTGCTTAAGCCAAAATTTCTCTATCTTTATTCATCCTCCTCTTGATGTTGCTTTTCTTCTTAGTCTAGACTCAGAACAATGTATGATCGCTTTATACCTTCTCTTTTAGAGGCTGTTTAGTTTTCTTAATGCCAAATCCTTTCAACCAAAAAAATATTTATTTTTTATTTTTCCCTAAATGAGAAAATGTGCCAGATTTTAAGAGATCAAAACCTAAGGAATGATGGAAGGGAATAAAAATATATTATTGGGTCTGGGGCCCATGTTGCCTGGTCTATGCACACTTAATTCTCCCTTATTATGATGCAGATTGTATAGCCTTGATCAAATTTGAGCCATAGACATGGTCAAGCTTTGAGAGATGCAACTAAACAACTGCTAGCAGAATTTACACAAGCCTTGTTAAAATCTTTTTACTCTAGATGAGGGTCAGTTTGGGTACATGTCAGCAGATTCACATGTACGCCTAGCCTAACCTAACCTAACTTACCTATATTTAATATATATTTTTAAAATATATTATATAATTTTATTATTTACTCTTTTGTTTAACAATTGAGTTGCGATAGAATGATAAAATAATAAAACTAATTCATATTTAGTTTGATTCTCAACTGAATTGGATTGAATTATTTGATATCTTACTAACTAAATGATAATTTTTAAAATATATTATATAATTTTATTATTTACTCTTTTGTTTAACAATTGAGTTGCGATAGAATGATAAAATAATAAAACTAATTCATATTTATTTTGATTGTCAACTGAATTGAATTGAACTATTTGATATCTTACTAACTAAATGAAATATCATTTAGTTTGATTATTTGTGTTGGTTTGATGCACTACCAAAATAGTTTGTATTGGATTGGTACGATGCTTAGGTTTATTAGGTTATAAATTTGTTCTTATTTGTGTTGGTATTGTACTATTACTCAATTTTTTTTAAAAAAAAAAAAAAAATTCTAGTCCAGGAGGGTTGGGTTGGATCCCTATAATGAGTTGGGTAGTGTTTGGTTGAATTTTTTTTTAACCCAACCAAAGGTAAGTCGAAATGTAAAAACCCCTCAACCCAACTCATGCACATCCCATGTTAGTAAGTTTTCAATATTTTTATTGGCATAACTTTATTCATGTAAAATGTTAGGGCAGCATAATGCAATTAATAATGCACTTGCTAGAAAAGATCTAGAAGCTCATGATTTGACTGTTTTAATGGAAGATCTCCCATCAGATCTTGTTCTTCGACATGATTTGAGTTAATATTAAAAGGCTTGTGAGAAGACCTACATTCTTTGTTTTCGGTAAATAGACCTACATTCATTATCTAGTTACTACCAACATTTCGCCAAATACTAAGCCAACAACACTCTTTTTGAATGCTTATATATATGAATAGCTAAGTTGATGATGGGAATGGGATTGTATGTATGTGCCTTGAATAGTGTATACTGTATACCGGACATGGCTAAGTTGACTATTTTCACCCACCTTGGATACATTCTATCATGAGCTTTCGTTATTTGGAGTTTTGAAGTACCAAAACGATTTAAATAAAAAGTAGAACAAGAAAAAAACGAATCACTAATCCACCCTTATCCAATTTTGTAATTACCAAAAGAAAAATAAATTAAATTCTTAGTGCTCAGCTAGGACCATCATAAATAAACTAATTAGACCTCCACTAAACTACTGGAAAATAAAAAAAAAATTAAAAAAATCCAAAAACTTCTAATGATGTTAAAAAGATCTACTGACTTCTTTTTTTAATCGACTGAAGCAGATTTAGCTAGACCATCTTGGTAGTTGGTAGTAGTACTCTTAGGAGGCCATGACCTTTTGCCGCCTGATTTCTTTCTGAGCAATGACATAGTTCTTCCAAAGAGTAGTGACTTCTCTTTGTGTTTCCAAGTCACTCTTCCTCTTTGACACAAGACCATTGTTTCCATTCTCTTCAACTTCACTAGTAACTTTTGGGGGCAATTTGTCAAGCTCATGGAGAACCGTAGTGATGTCATGCACAAGTCGCTCAGCAAGGGTGCGTGAGAACTCGGCTCTAATCACAACACGGAGCACAATCACATGCTGAGCACCAGCGGGCATGGGATATGCAGGCACAATCCAACCAAACCTTCGTAACATTTCGGACACCACAAACTCATCGTGACCTCCCTTCTTGTTCTTGAGAGAAAATGCCACCACAGGAACTCCATCATCCTTGGACAAAATCTCAAAGCGTCCAGTCTTCTCTAAGCCTTCCTTTAGGACCATTGCATTTTCGTGACAATTTTCCATGATATTCTTGTACCCCTATTAAACATGTACAAGTTTTTTGCATTAGGAAGGTTATAAATTAAATTTGAAGTTCATCTACATAGTTATTGTAATTTATTAGGCTCACCTCCTGGCCCAAGCGGATTAGTTGATAATACTGTGCAATAATTTGACTTGAACCTGCATATATTTTAGCAAGTAAGAAATAATTTATATTTTGTTGATGAATAAAACTAGGATGGCATCTATATTAAAAGTAAAAAGACCGGTCACCTTTAGAGAAATTGAGGGTAAAGGTGGATTGCTCAGCTCCAAGGTACTTAATGTGGAAGATGAGTTCGTCAGGGAGGTCATCTTTGCTTCTCCAAATATTCCACCCAATTCCAGCATAAACAAGCCCATACTTATGGCCACTAACATTGATGCTCTTCACTAGTGGAAGTCGGAAATCCCATTCTAGTTCTGGATAAATGAATGGTGCAATAAATCCACCACTGGCCGCATCAACATGAATTGGGGTATCCCATCTACCAAAAATTAAGCAAAAAAATCACAAAATCAATTAGCTTATTAGATTTCAACCAATGATGAATGTTGAACTAATTAAGGAGTTAAAGTGGTATATACCCAGTTTGCTTGTTCTTTTCTAGTAGGAGATCATTTAAGAGCTTGACATCTTCAAATTCTCCATTGTAAGTAGAGCCCAAGATAGCAGCAACGCATATGGTGTTTTCATCCACCATTTCAACAGCTTTGGCAGGGTCCATTACATAGTATCCTTCCCTCACATTCACTTCCTTCAGTTCCACCTCAAAGTACCTAGCAAATTTCTCCCAGCATACCTACCAAAACCAATCCAAATAAAGAATTTATTATATATATAATCGATAACTCTAAACTTTACTAGTTTCTACTAGTATTAAATTTATTGATACACCTAAATTCTTGGGGGGAATGATACATATAGCATTATATATACCTGAACATTGGCACCAGTGACAATGTTGGGCTTGTCGAAGGGTTTTCCTTCAACCTTCCTCTTATTTTGCCATTTCCTCTTGAATGCAAGGCCAGCTAGCATTATAGCTTCGGATGATCCTACAGTTCCCACTCCAATTGCATCCTCAGACTCTCCTAATGGAGTATGAAACAAACGTGCTATCATGTTCACGCACCGATTCTGTACAAACAAATCATATATACAATCTCCATTAAAATAAAATTCATATATACAATCATTGTCATGGATGGTCTCGGTAACAAAAGACATTTAGTTTTAAATTTTCAAAACACAAATTGAAATTGAAAAAATTAAAAAAATTATAAATACACCTTTTAAGAGAACTATATATTACTGAGAATTTGAGGACAACTTTTGACTTTCCGTTCAAAATTCCACGTTTTTTTTCCTTTTCTTTTTTCTTCTTCTTCTACTCAACTTTCTTTTACCAGGACCGTGAGAAAGCTTCAAGCCTTCAACCCAATCCCTAAACCTGAAACCCCGGTCCACTGTTTTTATTTCTTAATTTCAAAAAGTTTAGACTTTAGAGGCACTATGAGAAAATGCTACCCCAATGGTTTGTGCCACATTAGTTTTTAATGTTTCACAATTTTATATGTCATTATTTTAATATTTTTTTAAAAATTGAATTTCTCTATTTAAATTCTTCATTAGTATATTTGAAGATTATATTTTATTTCTTTATGAAAGAATATATAGTTACATTTACAAATACAATCACAATAAATAACTATTAATCACTACCATAATTATCAAAATGCATATTTTAAAAATAAAATAAAATAAAAAAAATCATATTATGTTAAATTTATGCACACTACACCAATTTGAATAAACTAGTGGCAATTATTTGCACATAATAAAAAATAGTGTTAACTGTAAATTCATATAAACCAATCAAAATTTAAAATATTAAATAATTATAAAAATAAGTTGTCCTAAACAAGCCGTACCCCTTTTGGACAACACTTCACATGACAGGAAAACACTAAAAAGAATTTTTTTGCTGAGAACACGAAAAAGAAATTAAACCATATAGAAAATAAACCTAACATAATAAGAAAAGCAAGCACAATTTTTGACTTAGTAAAACTATTACAACTTTGTACTAAAGTTTTGGGATATTGACTTTTGACTTCAGGTGTTGAAGAGAGAAGACTGAGTACTCATTTTTTTTCCCTACTTGATAGTAGTTCACGCTAACTTAGGAGAAACCGTCGTGTGTGTATGCACTTGAGAGAGAGAGAGAGAGAGAGAGAGAGAGAGAGAGAGAGAGAGAGAGATTTATACATGAAGTTCAGTGGTAACAGGGTACTCATCCATGTCGACATAATTCTTGTTGATGGACTCCATGACTAGTTTGTCACACTCGGGCTCCATCAATGTAGTGACAAAGGAAGCCAAGTTCAACTTTGGCTTACAATCAAGCAGCAACTCATCGTGTATGATTTGGTAAGCAGCCTCCTTCGGTATCGAGCTCTCTGGCATCTTATACCTGTGCATACATTCCATTCAAACAATTTTTGTTTTAGTTCATAGTGCCCATGAAAGATTATCATAACTAAATAAAACAAACAAACTACAACAACAATAAAGAAGAATATGATGATGGTATTGAATATAAATAGTTATATACCTAGGGAGTGAATCCCGGACATAGCGAGAGGCTGAGGTTGCAAGCACTGAGAGATCAGACTCAGAAGCTGGCCTTGAGAGCACCATGGTTGATGATGCACAAACGCAAGACAAAAAAAAGAGAGAAGAAAGTTGGTACTTTGTTCGGACAATATGTATTTATAGTGGCAAAATTTGTAGGGTTTCGAGTTTTGCTTGGAGAAGAGGTGAATACCCTTCAAGGTAAATATATATTTATATTTATACTCACCATTTATTGCAAAACATGTCCTTTTTTAATTACTTAGAAGAGAAAACAAATTCAGAAAGTTAAATTATTTTTTTCCAAAAAAAAAAACAAGTAAACAAAGAAATTGAATTTCACAAATTGACAACGAAAATATGTTGAAACAGGTCAACCAATCATACGACATGCAAGTGGGTCCCAAATTCCTTTTGTGGACCATACTCTTCAGAAGTTCTTGTTTTATTTTTGCCTTACATAGTTATTTAGGTCTGTCTTTGGGCACCCACAGGAAAGAACGAGAATACAATTACTGAAAGAAGGGACACTGCCGTTAAAAATAATAAGGTTTTAAGTATTTCTTGGACAAGGCGAATATGTAATAAGGGGAAGGGTATTGAGCAAGCATCAAGGATTTGTTTGGTGTGGTGGTCCTTTTTCGCAACTGCAGGCTGGGCTGTCTCCTGCCACATTATGGCCCAAAAGTTCTAAGTAAGAGAGTCAAGACTAGCCTGACCGCAACACACCACAAGCCAGCTTGTGCACAAACTAGAGCCCATTTGCTAAAACTCTGATCACATGCCCATGGCAGAGAAAACTGTTATAAAAAAATTATGGTAGACAGGTGTGATATGAAAATAATAAGAAGAATATGCTTACTGTCAGCCAGAAAACAGAAAATACCAAATCATGATCTAAATCATGATCTTAATAAAGGAAGAAGTAATGCAGCAATATAAATGCAATGTAAATAAGATGCTAACAATAAAGAAAAGAAAATCACAGTAATGCTTGATCAATAAAATAAAGGAAGAATGGTCGGTATACCGTGCTTGATTTTCCTGGGAGTAATCTCACAAGAAAATCCTGTCACAGAAATTACCCACTTTAAGATAAAGGGCCTAAATGGCTTATTCTCAAATTCGTTAATCCTTACTGGGGGGTAGGCTTTTAGAGGGAGAGAAAGGAATAGCCTATTGGTACATGCCTACTATCGCACTCTTGCTTATTCTCTCTTTTCTGTCTAATTCCTTTTTCCTTTCTAAGTTTTTTCTCTATCTTTCACTCCCTTTCTTACTTCTTTTTCTCTCTATTCTCTCTTGTTCTTGCTCCCTTGTTTTGTTGTTTTTTCTGCGCATGGCCGAGGCCCCTTTATACTGCCTACCGCGACGGGTTTTTACTATTTTTCCCTTTAACCGCTTTTGTCCTGGTGTAGGTGTCCTTCCCAGACCATCTATTGGTCTGTCAGTTGCCCAGCCATCACCACTTACCTGTGCTGGCTGTGCCACGTCCCATTCTTAGACAAATAGTCTTATTTTGTTTGCTTGCTGTCCGTGGCATTCCCATCCGGATAAAGGTGGGCATTCTCTCTCCCTATCCCTCATGGCATGCACCTAGTCATTTCAACTCATCTTTCCCTCTTTTAGGTGGTATGTCATCCCAGCAAGACATTTCCCCCAAAGGAGTTTATGTGTGTTCATGGCTTATCTGCTGTTCATGTGCTTGTCATGACCTGAGGGCTCATCTGCACATTCTGCTACTCGTTCTTGACCTCCTATGGCGTGACTGAGTCTGAACTTTCATTCTTTATGTCTTACTTATTTCCTTGATTGCGGGCCTTTCCTTCTCCAATCCGTTCCTTACCCTCTTTTGCGGGTCGATTAATACTTCTGACATGCCATCTTGATATTCCTACCATGCTATTATTTGACTTGTGCTTGCTGGGCCTCTTTTGGGCCTACTGTATGCTTTCCCTTTGCTCGATTCAAGTAACCCAGCACTATCATTGGACTTGTACTCATGCTGTTTTGGGCTTTTTTGGCCCATTTCATCGCTTTCAGGCTTCCTTGGCCCATTTCATTCTTTTAGGCATCCTCGGCCTGTTGCATTTCCTTGGGCATCCCCAGCCCATTCCAATTCTTCATTCCTATGGGCTTTTGCTAATTCTTTTGGGCTTCCTCGGCCCAAATTACCATATCCTTCACTTTCGGGGTTTATGGGTGTTTTCACCCCTATTTACTTAATTCTTTCCTTTGGGCTTTTTTTAGCCAATTCTTGCTTGCTTCCTGTTTCTCATAATGCCCATGGATTTACTACTTCTTTCTTCGGGCTCCTTTGGGCTCATTTGCTTTCTTTGAGATCTTTTTGCTATTTTATTAGGCCTATGGTCCATTATTCCTACCATTCGTACTTAATGGTTTTCTTTCAATTTACTAACTCTTTTTCTTCCATATTATTGGGCTTCTTCCTACTATTAGGCCTCTTTGCCAAAGTGGGCATCAACATTCAGCCCCCTGAGCATATGAAGTGCTCTTGCAGTTCATATGCGAACAAAGAGTCTCTTCCTCTTCTCTTCTCTTCTCTCTGCCTTTTCTTCTCCCTTTTTTTTTTCTTTTGCGGTCTTTTTCGAACAATGGGCCCCGCTTTGTTTTTCTTTCTTACCGTGAACAGTATTATCTCTTCGAATTTCCCAGTTTAGCAGTTATTCTGAAACACAACTTTTACTTCATTAATTCCATGCCTTATCCGATGGATGACCCATTGCATCCTTTCATGTTATTGTTAATGTCATTAGTACTTAAGCAAATTCCTTTCACGTCACTGACACAAAATACCTTTTTATTTTCCTTTTTTTCACCGCGTCATCTCCCTCAGACACCTTCACCCATTCCTTCCAATCAATCATCCTACCATGACACAAGCGAAAGGCCAAGGTTGTTTCCCCCATAAGGGAAAAGAGATTGCCTCCGACGATTCTGCCACCAAAAATGTAGGCGAAGATGCTCCTTACTTCAAATCAAAGCGCTTAGATAAGGAAGAAGGACGCCGCGACCCGGATAATGAATGCGCTCCTCTCATCGATCCTTGGTACGATACCCATGCCCATTTTCCGAAGGTGTCCAGCGAGTACTTACCTCCGCCACCGAGTTGCGTATGGCTTTATATTTGCCGTCACAACACAAAGGTGTCTTAGGCCTCTTTAGCTTCTTCGCCAAGGTACTTCACTCCCCGATCTCATCATTCGCCAAGGTACTTCACTCCCCGTGCCCACTTTGGGTTGGAAAAAAGACGACGAGTTGTCTGACAAGGGTTTCATGGCGGCGTTATAGCGGGCCGATGTGTTGAAGGCCATTGTCTCATCACATTACTTGTCCAACTATAGGGACTTGTTCAATCTCCTCCATTTGGTCCTCCGATGGTGCACCGCTACTGGCAGATCGGGATGATTTCATTTGAGCAGGAGTTGCTAGGCAATCATGGGTTTTCTCTCATTCCTCTTGATGGCCTTCATGCAGTCATTTCTGCCAACCCTCGATTGCTTCTTCCCACTAAGTCTGTGGTGGCGTATGCTAGGAAGCAGAGTTGATCTGCTATATTTGAGTGGGATGTGAAAGGGAAGGGGTGGTACTTGTAAGCTGGTTAGTACCCCACTTCCATATCCTCATCACTAAAAGTGATCTCATTTGCCTCCTGTAAGAGGGCCTTGTCATCTGTGACTTTTGCTATCAATCACTCTATTCCTACCTTGGAGGCGATGCTCACCAAAGCCTCTTTGGCTATCCTTCACTCATTTTCTGTGAGCCCCAACTGATCAAACAAGTTCTTGAACCTGAAACTTTTCTGCAAGGTGGTAATTGCTGTGGCAGGTAGGGCCAGCCTTTCCTCATTGTTTTCCCTTGGATCTACGCAAATGACAATTGCTACTATACCCTTCCCTTTGTGGTTCGAGAGTGGGCTTCTTTGGACTTATGGCTGGGATAGCTCTAAAGTCCCTTCTTTGATTCTTCGATGCACCAGTCTGCGAAGCACCCTCTATACCCTCCTCGGTAGAAACGTGGGTCTCTCCGTTCTTCTTCCATGGGCTCTTTAGAAACTTGATTAGGCTCAAAAACTCCATCTGCTATGTAGGACTTCCTTAGCCCATTTCATTCTTTTAGGCATCCCCATCCCATTCCAATTCTTCATTCTCATGGGCTTTTGCTAATTCTTTTGGGCTTACCCGGCCCAAATTACCATATCCTTCACTTTCGGGGTTTATGGGTGTTTCCACCAACCCCTATTTACTTAATTCTTTCCTTTGGACTCCTTTTGGCCCATTCTTGCTTGCTTCCTATTTTTCATAATGCCCATGGGTTTACTACTTCTTTCTTCGGGCTTCTTTAGGCTCGTTTGCTTTCTTTGAGGCCATTTTGCTATTTTGTTGGGCCTATGGTCCATTATTCCTTCCATTTAGGCTTAATAGTTTTCTTTCAATTTACTAACTCTTTTTCTCCAATATTGTTGGGCTTTTTCCTACTATTGGGCCACCTTGCCAAAGTGGGCATCAACATTTGGGTGTAGGGAATTTACTGAATTTTAATTTATTGCTAAACCCCCATTAATTGAATAAATATTTTCCATTTTTAACTAGCCTAAATATTACTAGGCTCAAATCATAGATAGAGTCTTTATCTGGGTTCCAATTTGCTTAACTGGTAAAGTCTCTGATAGTTAAATAAGAGATCTAAGATTCAATTCTCACATATACCAAAAACTGATTGGTATCTTGGTCTGATGATGAAGAGCTATCATTAGGAGCGAACGCCATAGGTTGACACTCTCTCAAAAAAAAGATGAAGGCTCTTTCTAAATCAAAGCACCACAGCACTTTTATTTATTTTTAATTGAATAAGTTTCTGTTTAACTACTATTTATTTTTATTTACACATTGTTGATGCTCATTTTGCGAGCTCAGCAGAAAGAAGAAACCCAGCAACACGGGTAGAAAAGAGTTAGTATGTGGATAAAAAAAAATCATTAAGCCCAAGCGGTAGGAATAATGGATCACAAGCTCATGAAATCAACAAATGGGTCTTTAGGAGCAAATGGGCCTAAAAGAGCGCGGAAAGAGAAAAGTAGCAAACCCATGGGCAGTATGTGATGTAAAAAAGTGAGAATGGGCCACAGCAAACCCAAAGTAATACAAGCAAAGAAATTAAGGGTTTGATGGCAAGCCCATGAGCCCCAAGGATGAGGAATAAGGTAATTGGGCCGGGGAAGCCCAAAGAAGTTAGTAAAAGCCCATGGGAATACAGAGTTGGGAAAAGGGCCAAGAAAGCCCAAGGAAAGCAAATGGGCCAAGGATGCCCAAGAGGAAACAAATGGGACACAGGAGCCGACAAATAATGTAATAGAAAGACCAATGACCATACCTAGTCGTTGGGAGAAGAATAAACGACAGGCCCAAAGAGGCCTAGTAGGATTGGGTTAGATAATATCACAGCAAGATAACAGAATGCTATGGCGGGAAATGATAGCAAAGCTACAGAAGGAGTAAAAAACAGAGTGGGCTGAAGGAAGGAAAGCCCACAATCCAGCAAAGCCCAATCCCAAAGGAAGCAAAGCATAAAGAATGGGAGATCAGAAAATAGTCTACGCCATAAGAAGCCAAAAAAAATGACCAGTAGAATGTGCGGACAAGCCTCCAGATCACAGCAAACGCATGAGTAGCAAGCAAGCTTTGAACATACATAGAAGAGAAGCACGCGCAACGCCCAAACGTCATCAGCCTGTACCCAGCCAATACAGGGCGTGGTGAGATCACGGGTAAGAGGTAAGAGGGCATTGTCTGGCGGTGGGGAGAGGGGAAAACCTATTTCGAGGCTCCTACTTAGGCTCTTTTGGGGGAAATGTCTTGCTGGGATGACATGCCGCCCAAAAGAAGTAAGGATGAGTTGGAGCCACTAGGTGCATGTCATGAGGTATAGAGAGAAGGAGCAATCGCACTGTAACATAGGAGGTCCATGGCAGACAAACAAACAAAATAGCCTTCTTTGTCTGGTAATGAGAAGTGGCGCAGCCAACACAGGTAAGTGGTGATGGCTAAATGACTGACGAACCAGTAGTGTTCGGCAAGGACATCCATACCAGAAAAAGGTGGTTAACGGCTAAAATAGTTAACACCAGTCACGACAGGCACTATAAAAGGGGCCCTTGTCGTGTACAGCGAGAAGAAGGGGATCACGGTAATAGAATCTCTTGGAGAAAATCATAAAACAGGAGTAAGCACTAAGAAAGAAACGGGAAAAAACAAAAGGAAAAAGAGAGAACTTAGAATGGCAAGCATGCACCAATAGGTTGATCTCCTCTCTCCCTCTAAAGCCCTACTCTCTATCAAAGAAAAAGGATACTCATTGAACATAAACCATTTAGGTCCATTCCCTCAAAGCAATTAATTTCTTTTCCTAGGGAGATTATTTGCATTAAGGAAGTGGTTTCCCTTCTCGGTTTCAAGCTCCGTAGCCTTACTTGACGTGGCAGACTGATTTTTCCTTCCTTGATTTAGGAAGTCCATTATTATTATTTCCCCATTTATTTCTGTTCCTTTTGTGTATAGGGGTGCGTCTTGCCGCTTCCTTTTATTCATTCTATCTAGCATTTCTTGTGCTATCTTTATTATATTTGCCTACCATAACTCCAGCGACTCTGCCTACCATGGGAATGTGATCAAAGTCTGGTAAAAAGGAGGCATAATTTGTACACAAGCCGAACCAAAGTGAGTTGCAGTTGGACCGGTCTCAACTCCCTTACTCAGAACACTTTGGCCTAGTATCGCAGGAGGCAGCTCAACCCAACATTGTATAAAAAATGCCCACTACACACATTATGAGTTTTTTTTAAAACTTTTTTTTTATAGAGTTTCAACTTATAGCGTCCGCTTCTTTTTGCTCTTTATTATCAGACCAAGACACCGATCGGGGGATTGAACTTCAAATCTCTTATTCAACAATCAAAAACTTTACTAGTTGAACTACTTGGAATCTACATTATGGTTTATCAAAAAATATCCACATTATAAATTTAATGAAAAAAAGGTGAACAAAATAACTTTAAGGTAAAATGCAAAATTAAAATAAAATAAAAACATGGGGCTTGGGTCAATTGCAAACTAACTCCCTCCAAAAAAAAAAAAAAAAAAAAAACTCTAGAATTTTAAGAATTGACCAAATTGACCTTTAGATCTTAATTCATTTCACTATTAATGACAGAAAATTTTCATGATTTGTGTATGTATTATTTTTAGAATGATTTTTTTTGTTGTAGTAAAATGGTCACATTCATACCACTTGACCATTTTATGTCAATTAAGTTAATGGAGTTAAGAAAAATGGGTTAAGTTTGACAATTCTTAAACCCCAAGAGTCACAAAACAAAATTGATAAGATAAGGGCCAGTTACTAATTGACCCAAACCTTCTATCACTTCTATAAAAAAAAAAAAAAAAAACAATTGATCCAAACCCTTGGAGTCTTTTTTACATTTTTCTTTTTTGCCATAACTTTAAGATAGTAGTTTTTCATACCTCCAAAAATGTTACACTAGGTTGGAAATAGCATAAATCACAAAATATAGCCAATGGGCCCAAAAATCATTTACATCAAATCATGAACCGCACAAGCATTATAGCTTATGCAAAACATTTTTTTCATTTATTGTTTCTTTGCTTTAGCCAGCCCCATCCTCTCTCTCTCTCTCTCAAACAACAATAAAACCAATGACCCTGCCTGTTGAGTCTCTAACAATTAGACATGGCAAAATGGGTCGGAATTTTCTTACCCGACTCGAAAAATACCCGACCTGAACTTGATATTTTAACCTGAAGCAAAAATGGGTTGACCCTTGACCCGACTCGTGTTTTTTGTGGGTTAACCCGACCCGCGACCCGAACCATTTTTTAAACTTTTTTTTTTGGTAAAAAAAAATAATAAAATTAAGACAATATTGTTTTGATTGTTTGTTGTGAGCTTTAAGGAAACAATTGAGACATTTACATAACTCCATGCAAATGAATTGAAAGATGAATGGTTGAACATTCTATAATGAGTAAAGATTTTTAGATATCAAATAGCAAAGTACATGCCAAAATAATTTGGTTACAGTAGAGTAAAAAACATAGATTTAAAATTGTAAACATGTGTGAGAAACATTCATAAGTGTGAACATAGTGAAGCCAAAGTATCAAATTAGCATAAATTATGAATGTTTAGACCTATTTTTTAACAATTTATGTCCAAAATAAACGGTTTTTCAAAATAAATTATGATATTTCCTAGAGTGTGTGTTGCTTAATAATGATATGATATTCATAAAAGAGACCATGTATAAATAAGTAAAAAATCAAACTTTAATGTATATTCTCAAATTGAAATAGATTACCAACCACAATTGATAATAGATTATAAAATTAATTTTCAAAATTGTAAATTTCTTATATGTTTTTATTCTTTGTCAAATGAGTTATCCAATAAGTCATTTGTAATTTCGTTTTATATTTTGGGATGTTGATATTGTGTAAAAATAAAACTTGTGTATTTGTTTTACTTATCTCTGTTATTTTGTTTTAGGTAGCAATGTTGGGATTTGCATAATTTTAAAATTATTGAATAAGTATTAATAAGTTTAACTGAATTCATTCTTGATATAATAAGTGGTGAATTCAAAGTAATGCATTTTACATCAAGTAATTTATTGCATGACTTTCCAAATTACAAATACAAGTTGTTTTCTTTATTAAAAAAAAAATCATGTGAAAAATACAGGTCGACCCAACCCGCAACCCGTAACCCGATTGGCCCAAACCCATTTTAACCAGCTTAAAATGACCCGTTTTTGATGCACAACCCGTTTAACCCACTGCTCGACTGACCTGACCTGACTCGCCTGTTTTGCCATGTCTACTAACAATAACACCAATTCCTACCGATTGTATTCATTTAAAAAGTCACTTATTCTACTTCGCATAACCATATTATCAATATACCCTACTTTAAAAAAAAAAATTGATTGTCTTTGTCCATACCATTGTTATTGGTAAAATTTGCGCAAAAAGGTTAGTTATGCCAAAAAATTCTTCCAAAACCTGATACCCACTGTAACTATAGAAGGAATTCTCCAGCCATCAAAAAGGGTTTTGAGAAAACCAACATTCATTATCTAGCTAGTTACTACTTACTACAAACATTTTTGAGGACCTCATAACACACTACCTCTTCGACCTTAACCTGCCTTACAACTAGGACTTTAGCCAAATGCTAAGCCAACATAAGTTTTTTGAATTGATCAAACAATTCTCACAAGAATACTTTGACATCACCTTCAATAGCTCATCTATTTGATCTCCTCTTAGGCAACAAGTTGTTGACACCCATTTTTGACAAAGGCCCAAACAACAAAAAACCCCAATAGCGAAGGAAGATGAAGGAGGAAAATAATGAAAGAAACATGATAGAAGGAAATGGGTCATGGGTGCCCAAGATAAGAGGTAAAAGCTCAATGGACTAATATGGCAAGAAGTGACAACTAGCAAGCCCATGGGCACAACAATATGTAAAAGTTAAGCAAAAAGGCCATAAGAGCCCAAGGAAAGAGGTAAAAACCTAATGGGCCAATATGGCAGGAAGGGAAAGCCAGCAGGTCCATAGTCACAACAAGAGGTAAAAGTAAAGCAAATGGGCCATAAGAGCCCAAGGAAAGAGGTAAAAGCCCAACGGACCGATATGGCAGGAATTAACAGCCAGCAAGCCCATAGGCACAAAAGAGGTAAAAGTGAAGTAAATGGGCTATAAGGCAAACCCAAAAGCCCATACCCTTTTTCGTAGAAGATAAACACGAGCAAAAAAGACACACAGCAAAACAAAACAAGGCTAGTCTGCTATGGGAAAAACGGCGTGGGAAAGAAAGAAAGCAAACAGAGGGTAGTGGAGCAAGCACACAAGGGCCAAAACAACACCAACTTGTACCCACAGTCAAGGGATTTAGAGGGTGTGATTTGGTGGGGGGGGGGGGGGGGGGAGGGAGGTAGCCTATTTTAGGTTTCTAACGATAGCCTCTTTTGGGAAAATTCCTTGCTAGGATGGCATTTTGCCCAAAAGAGATGGTAGACAGTTGGGCCCCCCTGATGCATACCATATAGGTAGGTACTGAGAGACCCAGTAGCCGTAGATGGAAAAGGGGGGAGAAAGGGAGGAATAATCCACAGCAAGAAAATAACAAAAGACTAAGAGAGAAAGAATGTAGAGAAAGAAGAAAGAACGTAAGAGGTAAAGAGAGGAGAGAAAACACTATAGAAGTAGGGGCAGACATCAATAAGTTATCTTTTTTTTTTTCCTCTTAGCAAATCCACTCTTTAGAATCCCAAAAATGGTAACAGGCAGCCATTTAAGCCCATTCTCCAAAATGCATAATTTTGATAGCAAAAGCCTATGACAAGTTTGTTTAAGTTGGGGTTCGAGATCCTTCTTGGTTCACTTTTTGCGGAAAGATCTGACCCATGACTCTGATTGCGGATACATATAATCCTCCTCAATAGAAATCATATTTGTTGTATCAGTTGTTCTGCTATGATATCTTCTAATATATTTGTTGTATTAGTTGTTTTGCTGTATTAGTTGTTCTATCGTAGTATCTTATATTATATTTGCTGCATCAGTTGTTCTGTTGTGGCATCTTCTATTATATTTGTCATATTAGTTGTTTTGCCTTGGTACCTTTTATTATATTTGTTGTATCAGTTGTTCTACTGTGACATCTTCTATTATATTTGTCGTATTAGTTGTTTTGTCATGGTACTTTTTATTATATTTGTTATATTATGCGTTCTACTGTGGCAACTTTTATTATGTTTGTTGTATTAATTAGTTTGCAGCAGCACCCTGTAGCATATTTGCTGTGCCAACTGTCCTGACCACAGCCCAACGCTCTGCCTTATGTGTTTCGTTGTTTGCATCCTTGGAGTGGTTGGCTTGTGCACAAACTAGCATGTAGCATGGTCTTGCTAAGGAATTAGGCCAGCCCCAATTTCCAACCCACGATTTAACGGGCCTGAACATAGCAGAACGGGCCCTGGCCTATCAACACAAAAGGCATCCATAGACCGCATCCTAATTCACCTAAGAATGGGGCTTTTGTTTTGAAGTTTTGATTTTGATTGTTTTCTATGATTCTATTATTGAAGTTCCAAAAACATTCTAAAATAAAATAAAGAACATCAAAAAAGGCCAATCACTAATTCACTCTGGGATAATTCAAAGCTACTTTAGTAATACTAGTAACTACCAGAAGAAAAAGAAAATAATTTATTAATAGTCAATCTTTAATTGTCATTTTATTAGCTTGGTAGCCAAAATGGGGGAGAACCAACACTCATAAACTAATTAGAGCTCCACAAAACTACTGGGAAAAAAAAATAAATAAAACAAACACGGAAGCAAAATTTTCAAATGATGTTAAATAGTTCTGACTTTTTTTAAATCGACTTAAGCAGAGTTAGCTACCATCTTCATAATACTCTTAGGAGGCCATGACCTTTTGCCTCTTGATTTCTTTCTGAGCACTAACATAGTTCATCCAATAAGTAGTGATTTCTTTTTGTGTTTCCAAATCACTCTTTCTCTTGGACACAACACCACTGCTCCCATTCTCTTCAACATTGACATGAACTTCTTTACTTTCACTGTTAACTTTTGGGGGCAACTTTTCAAGCTCATGGAGAACCGCAGTGATGTCATGCACAAGACGCTCAGCAAGGGTGCGTGAGAACTCTGCCCTTATCACAACACGAAGCACAATCACATGTTGAGCATCTGCTGGCATTGGATATGCAGGCACAATCCAACCATACCTACGCAACATTTCAGAGACCTCAAACTCATCGTGACCGCCTTTCTTGTTCTTAAGAGAAAAGGCCACCACTGGAACTCCATCATCCTTGGACAAAATCTCAAAGCAACCGGTCTTCTCTAAGCCTTCCTTTAGAACCATGGCATTTTCGTGACAATTTTCCATGATATTCTTGTACCCCTATTAAACATGTACAAGGTTTTTTGCATCAGGTATTTATGTTACAAAGTTAATTTGAAGTTCATACTCAATATTATGTTATTGTAATTGAATGATAATAGGCCTAGTACTGTTTTTAAATTAAGAAGTAAATTTTTAGACACAAAACCAAAAAATAATTGAGAAATTTATTTATGATGTTGTTGAAGTAATATTAATTAAGCTTTTGTAATTTCTTAGTCTCACCTCCTCGCCCAAGCGGATCAGTTGATAATACTGAGCAATAATTTGACTTGAACCTGCATATATAAAGCAAGTAAGAAATATTTTATATTTTGTTGATGACTAAAAACTAGGATGGTATCTACATTAAAAATGAAGAAGTAATCAGACTGATCACCTTTAGAGAAATTGAGGGTAAAGGTGGATTGCTCAGCTCCAAGGTACTTAATGTGGAAGATGAGTTCTTCAGGGAGGTCATCTTTGCTTCTCCAAATATTCCACCCAATTCCAGCATAAACAAGCCCATACTTATGGCCACTAACATTGATGCTCTTCACTAGTGGAAGTCGGAAATCCCATTCGAGTTCTGGATAAATGAATGGTGCAATAAATCCACCACTTGCCGCATCAACATGAATTGGAGTATCCCATCTATCAAAAATTAAGCAAATAAATCACAAAATCAATTAGTTTTCAACAAATGATGAAAGTTGAACTTATTAAGGAGTGAAGTGATACATACCCAGTTTGCTTGTTCTTTTCCAGCAAGAGATCATTTAAGAGCTTGACATCTTCAAATTCTCCATTGTAAGTAGAGCCCAAGATAGCTGCAACACATATGGTGTTTTCATCCACCATTTCGACAGCTTTGGCAGGGTCCATTACATAGTATCCTTCCGTCACCTTCACTTCCTTCAACTCCACCTCAAAGTACCGAGCAAATTTCTCCCAGCATACCTATACCAAGGCCAACCCATATAAAGAATTTATTATAGATATAATCAGTAACTCTAAACTTTACTAGTTTCCAATACCATTAGATTTTTGTTACACATAAATTCTTGTCAAATTAATTATACTATCATATTTACTAAATGTTGGGCATGATACATATAGCATTATATATACCTGAACATTGGCACCAGTGACAATGTTGGGCTTGTCAAAGGGTTTTCCATCAGCCTTCCTCTTATTTTGCCATTTCCTCTTGAATGCAAGGCCTGCTAGCATTATAGCTTCCGATGATCCTACAGTTCCCACTCCAATAGCATCCTCAGACTTTCCTAACGGAGTATGAAATAGACGTGCTATCATGTTCACGCACCGATTCTGTAAAAACAAATCATATATAAAATCTCCATTAAAATAAATTCATATGTACAATCATTGTCAAGAATGGTATTTGTAAGAAAAGAGATTTAGTTTCAAATTTTCAAAACATAAATTAAAACAAAGACATATATATATATATATATATATATATATATATAGCAAACCCATGAAAAAAATTATTAGAAAAAAAAAAGTTTCGTAAATTTGGCATATGACACTATATCCCAATGCTTAATATATGAAATATCAGCAACCAATGCTTAAGATGCAATCAATCTTTAGTGGACACTTATGTCTATTTATTAATCATGCACAATATTTCCTATCACTCCATGGGAAGGGAAAGGTTATATAACTATTATGATTTTTTTTATATAACTATTTTTTTTATTAATATTTTTATATAACTATGTACTACATAAGAAGGTTTTAAGTAAGAGTTTAAATATTAAATAAAATATATAATAGATCAAAAAAGTAAAACATATTTAATTTTATATAAATTATAGACTACGGATGAAGGGATGGGCCGAAAATAAATTAATATAATGGAGTAAAGTAAAACTAACGCCTAAAGGTAGAAGTAGAACAAAGGTTAATATAATGGAGTAAAGTAAAACTAAAGCAAAGTAAAACTAAAGCCTAAAGGTGGAAGTAGAACAAAGGTTAATATAATGGAGTAAAGTAAAACTAAAGCCTAAAGGTGGAAGTAGAACAAAGGTATCATACCACAACAACTGTTGTTGACAATTTGACAAAAACTTTTGACATTTCGCTGAAAAATCGATCTTTGGTGTTTCTTTTGCTCTTTCTTCTACTCAATATTCTTTTACCAAATACTATGAGAAAGATTCAACCCAATCCCCAAACCTAAAACCCCCCATGAACTGCTTTAAAGGGACTATGAAAAAAAGCTTCAACCCAATGCCAAAACCCGCATCCACTGTTTCATTATTTGAATTTCAAGAAGTTTAAAGAGAAAATAATAATAATATAATTTATAACTTTTTAAATAATTATTGAATAAACACGTACGTGGTACAATATACATAATAAAAATAGTGTTAACAAATATTATGTAAACCAATCAAAACTTAAAATTTTAAGTAATTATGAAATAATTTTTCCGTAACATCACTTTATTTTCATGAGTCTCCCTGCTCTCATGTCCCTTTTGGACAACAATTTCCTTCCACTACAATTAAACCATATAGAAAATAAGGCTATCACAATATATAACAATAGAACAATTTGGCTTAGCAAAACTTATAATTTATAACTTATAATTTTACAATTAAAATACACACGGAGAAAATTGACTTTTGACTTCAGGTTCAAAGTTTCCTAGTTGATAATATTTCACGCCATCCTACTCGAAACTCCGTCAACCCAACTTTCAACAGTGCATGTGCACACAGCACACCTGTGTGTTTGTGTAATACACAGAGAGAGAGAGAGAGAGAGAGAGAGAGAGAGAGAGAGAGAGAACTATACATGAAGCTCAGTGGTAACTGGGTACTCATCCATGTCAACATAATTCTTGTTGATGGACTCCATGATCAGCTTGTCACACTCAGGCTCCATCAACGTGGTGACGAAGGAAGCCAAGTTCAACTTTGGCTTGAAATCAAGCAACAACTCATCGTGTATGATTTGGTAAGCTGCCTCCTTTGGTATTGAATTCTCTGGCATCTCATACCTACATAAAGTTCCATTAAAACGAATCTTCTGAGTTCATATTGCCATCATAACTAAAATAAATAAGCAAATAACAATAACAACATAGAAGAAGAAGAAGAAGAAGAAGAAGAGGAAGAAGAAGAAGAAGAAGAAGAAAAACATAATTGATTGATGATGGGATTGTATATATGTACCTAGGGAGTGAATCCCGGACATAGCGAGAGGCAGAAGTTGCAAGCATCGAGATATCAGAATCAGAAGCTCGTTTTGAGAGCGCCATTGTTGATGATCAACAAAATACAAGACAAAAGCAAAAGAGAGAAGAAACTTAATTAGTACTTGGTTTTGTGTTTTGAGAGCACCAAGGGACAATGTTTATATAGGGGCCGGGGAGAGAGATTTGTAGCAGGGTTTCGGGTTGCTTGGAGTCTTGGACAAGAACCTAAGAAGGGTAAAAGTATATTCTCGCCATTTATTATTATTACAAAGAAATATGCTACATCCATAACATTTTTACAATATTTTTACAATAAATTATAGGTGGTTAGTTGTTGTTAGTTCAAATTTGAACTTAACACTTAGATTACTTTTTTGTCCCAACAATAACAACCTGCCACTTAAGATTTGTTGTAAAAATATTGTAAAAATGTTATAAACATATCATTTCTCTATTACAAAACATGTTCTTTTTTCTTAATAATTACTTAGAAGAGAAAGCAAAGCAGGAAGTTGAATTAATTATTCTTTTCTTTTCTTATTTTTTTTTTTTTTCAAAAAAGTGCAAACAAATTAAGACATTGAATTACTCAAATTGACCGTGTAAATGTGTAACAGGTCAACCTTTAATCAGGGAACGTGAAATTCATCAACTGGTTCCCAAACACCTTTCGTGGGCCATACTCTTTGTGAGGCTCAAGTTTTGTTTGTGTTGCCATACATAGTTTTTAAGGACCGTCTTTGGGCACCCACAGGAATGGAATGAATTAGGAATGAAATTACGGGAAAAGGGGCCACCGCCCTCAACAAATTAATCAGGGTGTGGTTTCAGAATTTCTAGGACAAGAGGAATCATTAATAAGGAATCACTAATAGGGAAGGGTATAAAGCAAGCTAAGGATTTGTTTGGATGCTCAGAATTTATTCCTCTACCACTCACTAAACCCTCCTTAATCTTGCCTTATCGCTAATTAACACCTCATTAATTTAATAAATATTTTTCTTTTGATGAAAATTATTTTCCATTTTTAATCAGATCAAGTAAATATAACTAAGCTTTATAAAGCTAACAATAGATGGAGCCTCTCAAAGCACTAAAGCACTTGTTTTTTAACAAAATAAGTTTCAGTTTGACTGCTACTTACTTAATTTCCATTACACTACTATGACTCTATATGAGCTTCACTATAAATAAATAAATAAATAAAAATATAAATAAAATACTTTATGTGTTTAATGGGAATGCATATATATAAGAGAGAATATAATAATTTTTAAAGGTATAAATAGTATCGTAAGACTTATTTTTAATAAAAAAAAGTGTTGAAAAGTGAAATTTATAGGACCGTAAACCGTGTATATATACACTGTTCATGCAAGAAAAGTCCACAAGTAGGGTTATAAAAAAAAAAAAAAAAAAAAAAAAAAAAAACTGAAAACGATGGACGGACGTGGACGTGTTTCTAAACCAGCACTATAATATAAAACATTTTTTACAATATTTTTCAGAATATTTAAATTTGTCACTTTCTATTTACCTTGTTCTAGATAGAGAAATTTAGAATATATTTTGTAATATATATCTTCTGAAAGGAACACGTGAATCTCAGTTTTGTATTCTTGGAACACGTGAATCTCAGTTTATTATTTTGTGTGTACGTGTGTCTCTTTTTTTTCTGAATAGTTTATTAATGAGTGTATTTTCATAGGAAAAAATTTTATTAATGTGCAGTAAAAAAATATTCTGGAAAATAAAAGCAAATGCGTTTTTCGTTTTTTACGTCCCTTGGCTGATTGTGTGTGTGTCATGGCTTGCGCTTATTAGAGAGCAGCCACGGAAGTGTTTTTCAAACTTACGAATATTTCAATTTCAAAAACTTCGACAAACCTAGCATATATATATACACGTAAGTGCGTGGTAATCTAAAATCTCCCTTATTAAGGAATTAATTGAAATAAATAAAAAAACATGCATGAACACAAAAAAGAATCTTGAACTATAACTTAGCTTTTACAAAGACAGAATTTCGTTTTGGGTGCACCTTTTTATCTCGTTCTAGATTTTTGTTCTTTTATTTTTAATATTTCATAATAATCTGAAAAGGTCAGATTGTTTTATTCCTCTCGGTGTGAAAAGTTGAGATCGTTCAGGTTGTTTTATCTCTATCGTTCTAGATGAAGAAAAGAATATTTTGAGGAAAATTCCAAGATGTGGTGAAGAAAGTCAAAGATATCACTAACTGCAACGCCATTATTTTTCTGAAATGCCTTCCTCTCTCTTTCATGCCGTTAGTGGCACACTTTCGTTAGGTTCCTTTCCTCAACTTTTGTGTGTGTATATATATATTTTCGTAATTTCATAATACTTTAAAATAACAATAAAATTAGTGAAATGTTATGACCATAACATTTTCACAACAAATCTAAAATAATATGTTGTTACTAGTCGTTACGTGTGGACAAAAGAAGAATTTTGGTGGTGAATTAAAATTAAAACTAGTAACAACTTTATATCTAGAATTTGTTGTGAAAATATTATAGATGTAGCACTTCTTATAAAATTATTTAAAAAATTAACTCCACTGTTTTATATTTAATATTGATAAATAGAAACTTTTTTTAAGGCCCTAATTACTAATTAGTTCAAGAGTTCAAAAATTACCCCGCTTTTGACTCTAGTCTTGTCTTATCTTGTCATGTATTACTACAGCCATGAGCCATCAGTACAAAAAATTAAAAGGCAATGAGGCATCCAACCACAAAAGTTCATATAAAATTGTGTTGTTGAACGATTTTGTGATTTGCCAAGCTGATACAGATGTATTATGTTTTTCTTTAAATCAATTTGATAAATAAAAAAATCATCTCCAACCTACTGTGTGCTCATTTTAATAATTATTTGTGTATATTAATCATGTAAGCAATTAAGACATTTATACAAATCACGAAACTAATAAACAAATCTGGCTAAAAGAAAACATACACAATTATAACTCTATACATTAATTAAGGAATTAATTTTTATTTTATTTGCATTCAATTGAAGACCTTTAATTAGGTTGTTTCTACTTTAAAAAAAGAAATCAAATAGTGGTTACCCTTCTAATAGGAAAAAAAAAGTATATATCTTATGAAATAGTATCATAAGATCTCTCTCTCACGAGAAACTGTATTTTGTACCCATCACATAGGGGTATTAAGACGTAAACTCCTTGCATGTTGGGTCCATCTATATGTGAAAGAGGAGTTACATATGTTGATGCGCATGTTATCCTTTTTCCTCTCTCACGACATGCAACTTGAAAAAAATTTCCAATATAATTAATTATTTTGTGTAAAAATTATATATAATATTCATTTTACATGGGATAAATAAGCTCATACTCTCTCTTTAGTCTGTTAAGTCTTTTTGTTTCAATAATCTCAATCTTCTAAGATTCTTAGAACCGCTTGTGAGATTGATTGTGTTTCTTTTCTCCAATTTTAATAAACATGAAGGTTATCAATACACCCACAAAAAAAAAAAAAAAAATATATATATATATATATATATATAAATCAACGAAGTCAATACCATACCGGTACCGGCCGTACCGGTACATATATCGGTATCGAAATGTCAACGTTTCGTACCAGTTTAAATACAGGTCATACCAGCCGATTTCGGGCAATACCGGCTGCTACCGGGCGTACCGGCCGATACAGAAAAAAAACTTTTTTTTTTTTATAGTTTTGTAATTTTTGAATTTTTGTAAGAGTAAAATGGTAACTTATTTGCATTAACTTATTAGTATTATTTGTTTTCTTAATATGCAATAAATAATTAAGCTTTCTATTTATATATATATATATATATATATTTTTTAATTGATGCTAAAGTCTAGAACCATGAATAATTTGTTCTAAATTAAAGTAATGTTTTATGGTAAACTTTTATATTTATTATAATACGCACACGTATATAAAATAGCGGTAAACTTAAAACGGTACACTGGTATTGACTGGTACTGAAATATATCGTTCCACTAGTCAAACCGATACAGCCTCCAGTACGAGATTGACTCCGTTGACATAAATAAATAAACAAGCCCATAAGTGTGGAAGCCACCCTCTCGTGAGAGGGAAGTTGCATGCATGTGAAAGTTCTGTGCCACCTTGTAATGCTTTTTTTTCCCCTTCTTCTTTTGAGTACCTTTTCATACCATCATGCGAAAGTTCTGTGCCACCTTATAATGCTCTTTTTTCCCCCTTCTTCTTCTGGGTACCTTTTCATACCATCAACGCGGGTACCTTTTGGATAGTTCCAATTATGAACAATACAGTCGCATTCTCACTTTTTAAGAAAGAGAGAGTGATGAGTAAGAAAGATGAAGGAAAAGAGGAGACGAAGGTGAGAAGCATAAGGAAAGAATAAGCAAATTCAGCGAACTAATTCTAAAACTTAGATGAAACGTACGTGGTTCATTTTGCCATCAATTCAAAGTTGGAGAGGTCTGATTGTATTATACCTTTTTTAAATTTTTATTTCTTCTTAAAACATTTCATATACTAAGTAATAAATATTCCTATATTCTATTTCTTTTATATATTCTTTTTATTCTCTCCTTATGCCATGTGCACAACCATTTTACTCTTTTATTTTCATTAGAATTATGCCCGTGCAATACACGGCTTAATCAAGAATAATGTGTAAATTAAAGAAATTTTTTATTAATTTAATTAAAATTAAATAATAAAAATAAAGTAATTTTTTACACTGTGTTATATAACGAATGCATATTGTGTAAGATTAAGGCTTTTATAGAATAAAAAAATCAAATATAAGTCTCGTAATGGAAGATTATAGATAACTATAATTCTTTTTCTTTTGTTTTCTTAATGAATGCATATTGTGTAAGACTAAGTTTTTAATATAATAATAATAAAAAAATTAAATATAAGTCTAGTAATGGAAGATGATAGATAACTAAGTATATAACTCTTTTTCTTTTCTTTTCTTTTCTTTTTTCTTTTTTTCTTTTTTTTTTTTTTGAGAAAAAAAAGGTATTAAGGGAGTTTGCATAATATATATTAAACTTCAAAGCTCAAGTAATCACCATTGCATATATAAATGCAAAAACCTTGAATTCAATGATTATAAAGAATCCAAAAATAATAATTGAAAGCATATTTAGGTGGTAACCTTAATTCAATAGTCAAGAACAATCCGGATTACTAAACTTTAAAAAATGAAAGTTGAGAAACTCACATGAGAATTCAATTTTTGTCTTTGAAAGATGGGGAGGAGACACCAAAACTTGGGCGAGTTTCACCCTACTAAAGAAAAAAGAGGGTTTATATATACACAAAAACTTCAAGATTTTTTTTAATAAAAAAATCTAATTAAAGTTAAAACCTTGGCAATAAGTTTGCATTGATAATTGAAAATAACTTTAAGATATGATGAGAATTGAGAAGTAAATAAGTTCATTAGCATTGAGATATGATGAGAATTGAGAAGGTAAACATGCTATAATAATTAAACAAAAACCTATTCAATTGATTATAATAAAAAAATCATAGTATACAAATATATACCTTTGTATGTGCTGTAGATAGAAGAAAGGAAGACTAAACCAAAAAAACCATACACTAGGTTGGAGAATGAAAAAAAAAAAAAAAAAACCATGTATATATATACACTCCACCTAAAAGGAAACCAAACAAAAATCAAATATCCTAAACTTCTTGAAGTCTATGTTAATATAGAGTTTTGAAGAAACCAAATTGCATGCAAAAAATTTTAGATAACAACAAAAAATTATATATTACACTTGATATATCACCATATGCTACATACCATTATGCGTGCTATTCAAACTCATTAATTAATTTGGGACTCTAATTCTATCGTTTAAACTTTTTTGTTATGGGACATTTAAAATTTTTATAAGAAAAAAAAAACCTAATTTTATATCATATGTATCAAACTTTTCTTCTACATGTCAAATTTTTATCTTCACCAACAAATTTTTTTTTTTTGGTAGATATATACAGTTTTTTGGAGAAAAAAGAAGAAGTTTGATACCGATTAAGATAATTTACAATGATTAAGTCTCCCTTAAGTACAGTGGTTGTGTGACACCAACTAACTAAATTGATTTAAAAAAAAAAAGTTTAATGAATTTTCTGCAATTTGGTGCAACTACTAATTAATTAGTGCAACTACCGCTTCTAAGCCCAACTTTTATTATATAGTATATAATATCTACAACTTTTTATCTAAAGACCTTTTACACAAAAAAGTCCAATTAAAATTCTATTACAAAAATTCTTGGTGAAATCATATACTATACTATATGATAAAGTTATACTTAGAAGTCATGGTTGTGCCAAGTGGCTACTCTCACTAATTAATAAATTAATTTTATATCATTTGTTATGATATATTTCCTCAAATTAAGGGGTAATATTTAACAACGGTTTAATTTAGGTAAAATTAATTTTATCATTTAAATTTTATTCAAACTAAAAGTCTATTATAAAAAATTCTAAATTTAAATCCCAAACAACAATCTATGTTTTCTTTCTAAAAAAGAAAACCCAACGTTTTGACTTTTACAATCAAACTATAAGTTTATTATTAATATTTTAAGAACATCTAATAGTAAATTAATTTTATATTATTTGTTATGATATATTTTCTCAAATTAAGAGATAATATTTAACAATTATTTAATTTAAATAAAACTTTATCATTTAGGCTCCAACAAATTAAAATTCTATTCAAAACAAAAATTCTATTATCAAAATTTTCTAAACTTAAAATTTTCTACAAATATAAATTCTATTCAAACTAAAAAACTATAATTAAATATTCTAAATTTAAATCCCAGACAACAACCCATGCTTTCTTTCTTTAAAAATAAGTATTTTGACTTCTACCACAACTAAAAATCTATTATCAACATTTTAAGAACAACTAATCATATCATCATATATATTATATACTACATAATAAAAATTGGACTTAAAAGCAATGAATGCACCAAGTGACTACTGTCACTAATCAATAAATTAATTTTATATTATTTTTTAAGATATATTTTCTCAAATTAAAGGATAATATTTAACAACTGTTTAATTTAGGTAAAAATTTATCATTTAAATTTCAACAAATTTAAATTCTATTCAAATTAAAATTCTATTATAAAAAAAATTCTAAACTTAAATCTCAAACAACACTCCACGTTTTCTTTCTTAAAAAAAAAAAAAACCACCTTTTGACTTTTACTCCAATTAAAAGTTTATTATCAATATTTTAAGATTAAACAATTAGTAAATTAATTATATATTTTTTGTTAAGATATATTTCTTTATATCAAGGGAAAATATTTAACAATTGTTTAATTTAGATAAAACTTTTTCATTAAAACTTCAACAAATTTAAATTATATTCAAACTAAAAGTTTATTATCAAAAATTTCTAAACTTAAATATTTCAATAAATTTAAATTTTATTCAAACTAAAAGTCTATTATAAAATAAATAAATAAATAAATAAAAATCTAAACTTAAATCACAGACAACAACCCACGTTTTCTTTCTTAAAAAAAAAACACTCCTTTTGACTTTTACTCCAACTAAAAATCTATTATCAACATTTTAAAAACAACTAATTAGTAAATTAATTTTATATTCTTTGTTAAAGAAATATTATGTTCGTAACAATTTTACAACACTTTCGTATCAAATCATACATGGCAAGTTATTATGGATTGTTATTGTTGGGCAAAAAATTAATTTCAATGAAATGTTTCCATTAGAACCAATAACAACTTACCACCTGTAGTTTGTTGTGAAAATATTGTGGTAGTAGCACTTCTCTTATTTGTTATGATATATTTCTTCAAATTAAGGGACAACATCTAATAACTGCTTAATTTAAATTTTTTTTTTTTTTTTTGAGAAGAACTGCTTAATTTAAATAAAACTAAAAGTTTATCATCAAAATTTTTTAAACTTAAATCTCACACAACTTACGTTTTTTTTTTCCTCGAGTTGCATCTTATTAAATTAATATTTTATTAGGATACTAGTCTCATCACATACGCTTTGCATGTGCCATGAGACATTTTTTTTTTTTTTTTGTCTAGCGTCATAATTTTTTTTCCTTTAAAAAAAAAAAATTGGATAAGTTTGTTTTGAAGATATAGATTAGTAGGAGAGTGTCCTATTTTGTAAGTATTTTAAGTGGAGTTTGAGATATATTTTTAATGGGTTGTTCTCAAGATTTTTTCCTGTTAAACGTAAGATTTAAGGGTATTTTTGAATCACATAAAAATCCAATCCAAATAAAAGAATCCTCTTACAGATAGTATAGATTAAGTTACAAGACTCTTGGCTAAAGGATAAGATTTAACAATAATTTAATTTAGATAAAACTTTATCATCTAAGTTTTAGAAATTTAAATTATATTCCAACTAATAGATGATCCAAGGGTTAATGATTTTTTTTTTTTTTTTTGAGAGAATACAAGGGTTAATGATTGAATTTGGGTTTTAGTTTAAAACGCCCTTTCAATTTGTATATTCATGTTTGGATATATATGATTTTTTCTTTTTTGTTGGATATGATATTGTTAATTTTTCTTAGAGATAATTATAATATGTTGCTAATTCCATAATTTGAACCCTTTCCTTCTTAGATCCCCAAGTACTAGGTGCATGGAGAAGGTGCCCTAGTGCTAGGAGAGACGTCAAGTTAGCTACAAGGTTCTGGGTAAGATATGATTTTATTAATGATGGTAAGTAAATATGTGTTATATATCGAGGTTTAGATATTATCAGAAGATCAAAATTGTAACTTGTGAGTGGTTATAGAGAAAACAAAAGAAAATATATTTTTTTTAAGAAAAGAAAGAAAATACAATTGGTTGATGAGCAAATTCACTTTTGTAGAGAAAACTTTGAATAAGAAGAAAGAGAAAATTGAGAGGTAAATTTGTCCATAAAATCTATTTTGGATTGAAACTTAAACGGTTTCAATTAAGTCCAATTTTTTTATAGGGTATAAATGTAGCCATAAAGACTTTTTTTTACCCTTTTTTTTTTAGAAACCAGACCCGAAGGTCAAATATTATTGAAAGGAAGAAAAAGTGAACAACTACAAAGAGTCGTGTGACCAGGGGAGCTATATCATCAAGAATGGCATTACTCTAGACCTGTAGCTCACTACAAGACTTAGATCTTCTAGCTAAAAAAAATGCAACTGAATTGCCTATACATTTTACATGAAAAAAGCTACAAAAATGAAAATCACCCGGAAAAACAATAACATCGTGGCTAAACCACAAAGGGGTATATTGTAATTTACCTTTTATTTTAATGTTTGGACTTTGGACACAAATTTAATTTTGAGTAAATTATATTTTTGGTCCCTTAGGTATGTTTGGATTGGCTGCTATGACTATGTGTTGAGCAAAATATTGAACAAAAAAAAGGAGAAAAAGAGAAAATTAAAAAAAAAATGCAAATCAATATTTTCTGGAATGTTTAAAACACATAGTAGTACTACATCATTTTGAACTTAGATGGCATTAGCAAACCAAGTTAGTTATGGAAGTATAACTTTAAAAGCAGATTCAAACATTAAGGACTAAAAAATCCATAATGGGATGTGCTTACATCACGTGGCTTAAAAAAATTACCCCAAATTTAGAGAGTGTACTTTATATTTTAATTTTGGGTAAATTGTAAATTACACCCCTAAAATTTGGAGGTAATTGGATTTTACACTCTAAAATTTCAGAATTTGAATTTTACCCCCTGAAATTTGGAATGTTTGGATTTTATACTATGACGTTTCAGAACTTGAATTTTACCCCCTTAAAGTTTAGAGTTATTTGGATTTTACACCCCAAAATTCTAAAACTTTAGGGTGTGAAATCTAAACACTCCAAATATTTAGGGAGTAAAATCCAAATACTCCTAAAATATAAGGGGTAAAATCTAAATTCTGAAATATCAGGATGTAAAATCCAAACATCACCAAACTTCAGGGGGGTAAAATTCAAATTTTGAAACTTCAAAGTGTAAAATCCAATCACTCCCAAACTTTAGAGGTCTCTAAAGTTTAGAGTTGTTTGGATTTTACACCCCAAAATTTTAAAACTTTATGATGTGAAATTCAAACACCTCAAAAATTAAGGAAGTAAAATCCAAACACTCCTTATAGGGGGTAAAATTTAAATTCTAAAACATCAGGATGTAAAATCCAAACATTACCAAACTTCAGGAGGTAAAATTTAAATTCTGAAACTTCATGGTGTAAAATCCAATCACTCCCAAACTTTAGAGGTATAATTTGCAATTTACTCTTTAATTTTAAAAAAATTTAAATGGGCTTTATTATTTATTATTAAATAATTAAATTATCTATTACAATTTTTCATTGGGTCTTATAAGTAGTGCTTATGCCATATGAGATATGACTCAATGTAAATGTACACAAATGATAACTTGCTTGCTCTTGTCATGTGATTCACTAATTATTAAGATAGTTTATTTCAAGTGAAACATAAATACAAAATTTCAAAACATTTCAAGATACAGCTCTAATTAAAGTTCTACTCTCAAAAATTTTAAGAAATTTAAGGAAGTTTCTATTTATTTTATAAATTACTTAATGTTTTTCATATTTTTTTATTTTAATACTATTTTTAAACGTTGTGATTCTATTATGTAATTTAAGATAATTTTTATTATCTATTTTATTCTTCAATTTTAATGAAATTTGTAATTCTTTTTTAACTTATATATAATTTGTATTTCATTTCTACATCATATGGCAAACCACTAGTTACTATTATTTTTTATATTTTATTTAAGAAAAAAGACACTAGAATATTATCATGATTTTTCAATTGAATCAAAATAAAAGATCATCAGATAAACAAAGAAATAAACTACGATTTGATTTAAATCATAAAACATGCGAAGAGGAAATCCGAATTCCAAACCTACTTATGTTGAAAAATTTTGTGAACCGAAAGGGGAAGAGCATTTGACATTCAAGGGTGTTGTCAAAAGAAGAGAAAATCTAGAAAAAAAAGAAAAGAAATCCAAGCTAGGTTTGAAACAGTGAAAGCAATTATGACTTAAGAGCCTGAGCCCATGGTAATAACACTACAATATACAGTAATATGTCAAAAAATACCCGACAGCTTCAAAGTTTGAAAAGCATTTTATTTTCTAGAGGTGGTTGAAAAACAAAACCAGTGACTTGAGCAGGGACGCGGCGAATCTACTTTCTGATCTCTGACTGGACTTTCAACTTTGAACTGCTAAGATAAAATATACAAAGGAATTTTAAAAAATAAAACTAGGACCAAAACAGGTCAAAGGTAAACATCGTGGAACCTGTCTTCTTGGATTCTTTCTTGGTCCGCAGTCCAACAACAACAAATTATACCCATTCAAATGTTCCAACAGTGCACGTCTAGAATTTTACTGCATCAAATCCACGTGCATGCATACCAAATAACATTTCCCTTTGCTTTTGAGTTTTCACACACTGGTGGACCGGTGGAATACCACCTCTTTCATGGTGATTGGTGGAATTAACTACTTGGGGGTTTGGTAACGTTGGTGTTTGTATTTTTTTTTTTTTGAAATATGTGCGATCCAAATTGCACGCATTAAGCCGGATTTTGATGTAATTCCTCTTTTCGGTGGATAAACTTTTCTGCCCATAGACAAGCAAGTATAGAAATAACTAACAAAACTGTATCTCCAGATTCAGAAAAATGGAGTGTATATTAATTTAGGTTTGATTTGAGGAAAAAGAGATGCAAATAGAAATGGGTTGTTCTGGGTCTGTTTAAACTTTAAACCAATATGTAATTTTAAAAGAATATAAAAAGATAACACATCACTTAAAAATTGATAGGCTATTGCTGATCTATTTGACACACAGACAAGAAAACTAATGAAAGTTGATGGATGAACCAGTAATTCTCTTTCTTTTGTTTTTTTTTTTTTTTTTTAATTTTAATTTTAAAGACCAACAATACCCACTTGAAACTTTATAGAGTTAAAACGCTCAACTGATAAATTTTAGGATTAATTGTGTATGTCGATCCTAATTATAATATACCTATGTTGTACTATATTACGTAATGTGTGCCCATTGTGTAGGTTTAGATCTTTGAATTCACCTCTGCAAAAGCTACCACTATTGGCCACAAGTAGATCTAGCAAATGGTCGGGTTAATTAAGCCTGAGAAAAAAATTAGTCAACCCATTTAGGTTGTTAGTGGGTTGGGTGTCAACCCAAATTTTTGCCGAATGCAAAAATATCATAAAAAAATAAATGTCAAAATAAAAAAATACTGAAATATAAAAGTTAAATAATAAATAAATTTTTAAGTTTACACCATTTAAAGTTCACCAATAATATACATCACCATAAATTTTAGGTGATTTGCCATAAAATGCCCAAATATAACGTAATTTTGGTTTTTAAAAAATTTATTGCATTAAAAATTTTTAAAAAAATAATTAGATTTTTTATTTAAAAAAAAAAAAAGGAACAATAAGTGCCCGTAGATCTGGTGACATTCTCAAGCAACAGAGATGCATTCCTTCAACTCTTGTCCTCTTAGATATAGACCTTGTCCCACTTGGTGATAATGACAGAAATATTGGTCCACTTGCAGTAAATGAGACTGAAAATAATAATGATCTTATAGGTTTTTTTTTTTTTTTTTTTTTTTTTTTTTTTTTTGAGAGAGTTTCAACATATAACATCCGCTCCTGATGATAACTCTTTATTATCAGACCAAAACACCAATCAGTTTTTAATGTAGGCAGATCTTATTCAACCATCAGAGACATTATCGGTTGAACTAACTGGAACTCACGATGATCTTATAATTTTTATTGTAGAAATTTGAGGGGTTTAAACCAATGCTCAAAGCCTTTTATCACACTAAAGAATGTAGGGATGTTTCAATTTAAGCTACTTGATACTTTCTTTGAATCTTGGGATCAAACTAGAAAGAAAACTTTCTAGTGACTGCTATTTGATTTAATGTATTCATTACTTTAATTTGAATGATTGACGTCACATTATTTTTTTAATCTAACCATATAAGCTAGTAAATCACTCTAAATTTAAAGTGATTTACTAGCTTATATAATTAGATTAAAAAAATAATGTTTAAAAACGAGATGGATCACGGGTCAAACAAGTTGACCCAACTCATCCTAAAAAAAAGAGTCAGGTACAAGTTAACCCATTTTTTCTGAAAATAAAAAATTCTAGGAATTGGGTCAAGTATTTTAATTCAAGTTCAAGTCGGGTTAATGGGTTCAGGCCTAATTTTGTCAAGTATAGTCATAAGACTAATGTCACTAATCCCATAATTTACTTGTTTTATCCCCCAAAAAGAAGACGACTAATAAAAAATTTTCCTTCATAGGAATCTTTTTTTTTTTTTTTTAAAGGACAAGTAAGTGGACAACATTTGAATTTGAGAGATAGAGGTGAACAATTAGATAGATACCCAAACTTGAAAAGGGCCCCACAAAAAGCAAGTTTGTAAGAAAAAAAATGTGCACTAGTTAGTTGGTGCAATGGGTTGGCCCACAAATTACATTGTTCTAACACATTTAAATAAATAAATAAATAAATAATCAAAAACTTCACTCCATTGTTTATTATCGCTAGTTTAATTTCTCCATGCTTAAATTTCATTATTCAACTATTAATGAAGCCAACAAAATGTCACCATATTATAGTTCAAACTGTCTCAGTCTTTTTCCTCTCCTATAATCTGTAGAAAGACTGTCTCAAGGTGTAGGTGTTGCTAATTCAGAACATGAACATTCAAAGTCATGTAATAAGTTTGCCACATCTAAATATGAAAAGACATCTTGATCTACCTTAATCTACAAAATCCTGAAATTAGCACACAAACCATTCACTTAAAAACCAACAACTTTTAAGTATGACACTACATATTTAATTGGAAAATCAGCAACTTGAGCTTATCTGCAAAAATTAGTAAATTAAGATGGAAGCACAAAGTGCCCAAATAATTCAATAAAACAAACTATTCAATAGTTTGAGAGATAGAGGTGAACAATTAGATAGATACCCAAACCTGTAATAAATATTTGTGTATATGGGTTCCATCATATTAAAGTATTTCTTCGAATACTTTGAGTGGAATTGAGAAAAAAAAAAAATTAGGATTGAGAAACCGAATAGTACCCTTTAATAAAAATTGAATTATTAGTCTTCCAATGAGAGAGTAGCATAAAAAATACAAATATTTGTGTATTCCTCTTTCTCTTATATTTCACAATTGAAATCGAACTAACCGGGCCCATCACCAAAAAACGAAAGATATATGGGATGGTTTTTTATTTTTTAGTTTTAAAGAAGACATTGATAAAAATAGCAATGGAATATAAAAACAACATGCACAATAGAGACGTAGAAGTTGCTTGGGCCAAAATGTTGCCTTATTCTAAAAGCCAAGATTGGGCCTGAATCAAGACACTATATTATAAGCCGAGCTCGTTTGAAGACAATGGCATAAAAGAGAAAATTAAACGCCCAATTTCGACTATAAAAAAATAATAAAATAAAATAAAAAAAAATTTCAGATTAAATTCAAACCCAAATTTGTAATGGTAGTGAAGTGAGTTCTAAATTGCGTGAGAAAAAGCCCCTTAGTTGTTTTGGTTTATGCCATGGTAGCAATACACTATCATTGTGTTTTTGAGTATATCAATAAAACCAACACAACACCGAGCAGGTGCAAAAGATAGGGAAACATTCACTAACATCTTGTATTGTAATGGCATGCAATCTATTATCTTTGTCATGCGTTCTTTATGTATAATGTAGCTCTTCCTTAATTATACTCTCACAGTGCATTGACACTTGTGTAAGTGACTTGATAAGTGCAATTTGTTTATATTGTGTTTCTTCAATGAATTTGGGATTGGTGACATATTAGCCTAATTTTTCTAGGATTTTATCTCATGCGAAGTTTCATTAGTAAAATCAATTACTTGTATCAAACTGCATTTTTAAACTAGATCCATGATAATAATATCAATGTATCAAATTTAGCTGAACTTTAGGCAATCTTGTGATTAGTTGTACAAGTCGTTGCTTCTTCTAATAGATATTGTATTGATGTATTTTTCTTTATACTTGTGCAGATATAGGATTGGTGGCAAAAAGACGGTTTTTATGGTGCTACTTGAACTCAAATCATTTTTTGTAAAGTATGGAAGACATCATGTATGTGTATATATATATATATATATATATATATATATGGTTGTAATCACTGTGTGAATAACTTGGTTCAATGGTTTTAAAAGTATAATGGTTCTTTATTTCATTTTTAGATTGTATGGATGCTTTTTTTATGGATGCAGTTGGGAATGAATAGATGATTTGTTTACAATCAGTGACGAAATATTTCATCACCTTATATGGTCAAATAAAAAAAATTACAAATAAAAAATCATTGGTGACAAATTTATTTCATCATTGAAAATAAGCTTTAGTGACGAAAATATCATTTTTTATTAGTGACAAAAAAATTTCATCACCTATTATTTTTTTATTGAAGACGAAAAATTTTTGTCACCAGAACATTCAATGACTAGGTTTAGGTGACGTATATAGTTTTATCGCCATATGTCTTTGGCAACAAAATAAAGACATATTGTGACAAAAGGTTTCGTTACCATACCCCACTTTTGTTGTAATCAATCCTTTGACACTTCAAATTGCTTTCTGCTATAAAAATTTAATACTACAATACACTGAACTCTCTCATATTGTGTAAGAAACTATGAGTCTGCTTTTTTTCTTTTCAACAATGGCTCATTGGTCTACTATGCTTCCTAAACATATTTTAGTTCTTATTGCCAGCCTTATAGCTCTCTACAAGGATTTTATTATTGTTTTCGGTGGAGTTTGTCGATCATGGTGATTTGAATGCAAAAAGACATCACAGATTCCATGTCTTACGCTTGCAGAAAAGGAATAGGAAGCGACTTGCATGGCTTCTTCAGTCTCTCCAATGGCATGATTCACCAAGTCTTGCAGAAAAGAAGTGTTTTTCATCACAAGGATGGGTTATTACTGTAGGAACAGCCCTCAGCCTTAATCTTTTGCATCCTTTTACACGGCTTCAAAAAGAGCTTCCGCATATGAGCAATCTTTTTCATGAATACCTTTATGAACCCAATGATTTCTCGTTCGATAATTTTTTCTCCAAGTTTGTGTTATCTACGAGCCTATCTCAAACATCAGACTATGTTGTCATGGCCATGTATGTTGTCATGGCCAAGTTTGTGTTCTCCAAGTTTTGTGTTATCTACGAGCCTATCTCAAACATCAGACTATGTTGTCATGGCCATGTATGGGAGTGGGCGTTATTTGGCCTTTTGCCGACCAGCTGATAAGTCGTGGACCAAAATTAGACTGGTTTTTGGGGCTTCTTCATTTAATGTTGTTTACTATAACAACAAATTTTATTGTGTTGAATTGATGCTTGGGGAAGATTTTTCACCTGCGACATTGGAGGCCCAAATCCTACTTAAACATATCATCATGTGACAACGCTTCTTAAGGAATTGGCTGGGGCATGTGGTTGTTGTCTCGAACAGTTATACTTGGTGGAATCATCAAGCTCTTTGTTGCTATTTTCACAACAAGGAGTATGTTTACGGCCTGCGAGGGAAGGGATTGACAAATTAATGGACTTGGATTTACGATGATCTATTTCTAGAGGACTCAAATTCAAGGGAACCTAGAATTGACAATGACTTATGGAACTACAGAGTTCAGACTTCACAGAGTCTTTGAGGTGGATTTAGGAGGTGGCAAGTGGAATGAGTTGAAGAGTTTAGGCAATAGAGCCCTCTTCTTGGGACATAATTCTTCCATATCTATTGAGGCATCTGATTTCTCGGGATGTAGAGCTAATTGTATTTATTTTACCGATAGTTATTCTGATACATATTGGTCAATACCTGGTGGAGGAAGTAGGAATATGGGCATCTACAACATGCTAGATGGAAGCATCGAACCACACTACCAAGGTGAATCTCTTTCTCGCATTACACCACTTATGTGGGTTGCCCCTAGTTTTCGAATGATCCTTTGCAAGGAAAAACTGAGTATTAGATCGAGTTTGCACTTTTTATCTATTTTGTTTTTCTTGTAGTTTTTTAATCGTATTGCTCTTCTAGTAATATGCATTGGATTTGGCTAGCTTATATGAATTTCAATCATTTTCTTTTGTTTGCTAATTCAATATTTTCATTAATTACTACTTTTTTTAATGTCCTACTTTTCTTCTTCTTAGTTTATGCATCTTGAGTAATAAACTAACCTGGCATCATAAGTATTTTAACCTGTTTTGCATATTTATTTGGAATGAATGATAGTTTTCTCTATTTTAATTGTACACTAATGCTTTTGGAGATTGGAACTTGCTTGGGTCTATTATAATGATTATAGGTCAGTAAAGCATTGGGCATAGATTGTCTAAAATAAGGTAAGGGATGAATATAAATAACCAAAATGAAAAAAAAAAAAAAAAAACCCAAAAATCTATCCACATATAATTTTTACTTATTTTTCTCCCAAGATTGGTTTTAGCTAGAATTGTTCCCTATCTTTAGGGTCTGTTTGAATGGAGAGATGGAAAAGTGAGAGGATAGAAACTAGGGAGGGGATGAAAAAGTAGGAAAATAGATTTAAGTTTTCTCTCATGGTATTTGGTTGGGAGGATATAAAAATTGAGGAATAGAAAAACTCTTTTGTTTAGTTGAGAAGAAAAATGAGAGAATAAAAAATAGTGTAGAAATTTACTATTATATCCCTATTAGATAAAACAAAATGTAATATATTATATTTTTATTAAAAATTGTGTATGAATGAATACTTCATAAAAAGACAACAACAAAAAAAAAGCACAAGAAGTTCAGAATGAAAACTATTTTCTTAAAAAAAAATTAACAAACAAGTCAAAAAAAAAAAAAGGATAAAATCTTGAACTGGCTAGGTGAAGAGCAGAGAGGAAAAGCAACGTGGCTGTCACTAGGTTAAGAGCAAAGAAGAAAAGGACAAATTATTTTTTCAAAATGGAGTGGTAATTACGTCCAAAAAGGACCAAGAGCTTTTGTTCCTCATTTTTACTCTCATTTTATCTCCAATTTGGGGAGATGAAGTTTTGGTGGGGCCGAAGAGAAAACAGCTGAGCCCCACTAATTTTTTTTCCCTTCCTCTTTCCAACCAAACACTCTTCTGGCCTACTTTCTCTCCTAATTTCCACTCTTCTTTTATCATTCTCCCCAAAATCACTCCAACCAAACATGGTATAAGGGAGCACTTACATAAATATTTTTATTTATTTATTTTTGTGTCTTGGTATTGTAATAAAGTAGAGTGGGTGTTTTGAAAAGTAATGAATAATGCATAATAAATGAAGAAATAATATTTAAATAAAACAAGGTTTGGTGAAAAGTAAAAGTGATTAGCTGAAATTGGAAAAAGTAAGTTCTTATTCTAAAATAGGAAAAAAATTTAAAAAACTTGCTACAATGCCACCAAAAATCTTTTTCAAAATAAGATTTTAAAAAGTATATTATATAAATTTTTTTTATATTGCATATTTATTTATGGTAATTTAAAGACTATTTCAAATCTCCATTTCATTTTATTTTAGTAGGAATAATTTATATAATTAAATGAAATGCTTATAAAGAGATGATATTAGTAATATATATATATATATATATGGTTGAGTTCAAGTTATACTTGGTGTAACTCTAAGTGATGTTACACCACCCAATAACTTGGTAATAAATCTATAATTTGAAAATTTCACCGTTAAATTACATGTTCTATATGTTTCAAACATGCATGCCAATTTTCATACTAATCAAATGTTATTTACTATTCTATTCATAAACTCATCTTTGATACATTATTTTAAACTACAAAAACTCGAATTTATACAATTGATAGATGACATGATTATTGATATTTGATTACCTTGAAATTTTGCAAGCATGGAGAATATACAAAGATAATGTAATCTAATGGTCGATTTGTCAAAATTTACATCCAATTAAAAAATATTGATTAGTGTAACATTGCTTAAAGTTACACCAAGTATAAATTGAACCCAACCTATATATATAGTTAGCAATTAATATTATACTATATATAGTCAGCAATTATTTAGGATATCATTCAAATATGACAATTTATTTTGTTTTTAGAAAAGAAAAATTTTTCTATCTATGATGCCAAAAAAACAGAACAATTTTAATACATTGAAACAAAAAATACTATATATAAAATATTTAAATAAAACTCAAATATTCAAAAGAGGCAATCATGGAGAGAACCATTATGCATAAAGCAAAAAAGTATGAAAGTAGAAAAGTAGTCCCGTGAGACTTAAGGGAACCTCAAGGCAACCAATATAAAACCTTAATCAAAGGCCAATCTTAGGACTAAGCACAGTGCTCAAAAACTACAACATGTCAATACAAATGAAATGAAAACAATGGGAAAGGGACAATGATAAAGTTAAAGATAGCTGATTTCTAAGGACCATATTGTCATAGCAGCTAGAACATGCGAGCACAAAGTCATTATTATAATGCAACTCAAACCAGTCAAAAATAGAACAATTATTATGTCAACAACTAATCAAAGAAAACCACAGTTTGCCTCATTTGTGCTGCATTTTATCAAACACGCTATGCATTATTGTTGCAACCACTCCCCGCATATAATGCGATCAAAAAACTACCCACAAATCCATTCAACTTAAAACACATCAACTAAATCCTTTCATAGACTAAGTTACCCAAACTTTTAACAACAATTCATATCTAATCTAATCAGGTAGGAGACATCCAAACTTTTAACAACAGTAATCATTGTGCATCACGCTATGTCAAGGCCTTCGATTAGAGAGATCATCTCAATACCTTCAAGGTTAAACATTGTCCTAAATAGATATTTTAAATTCAAATATTTATAATATCGCAAATAACAGTTAACAGATTTTTTTTTTGATGAGTAACAGTTAACAGATTTATAGGCATATAAAATAAGAAATTTGATAAACCACAAACCATAAGTAGCATGTACATTGTACAATAATCTAGGTAAAATACGAGTTCTAGAACTCAAGCCAAATCTAGCTGTTTGGAAGCAGTAACTACAATTTCATAGTAACTACTATGCTCTCTTTGCTAGTGATACAATGTTGAAGCCCAATTATTATTGTATGGCTATACGTTTGACACCCCTAACTCACCATATGACCCTTGGTTTTTACTAAGGGTCACAATATTGCAAAAGGAAAATAACCTGATGCTCTTAAAATTGAATTCATATGCACTATCATTCAAGAATACCTTGCAGATGAAATGCAAGCTTGTTACTGGTCACCTATGTAAAAAATAGAAAATTGGATTGGTTAAAACAATACATCATACTAGGAATAGAAAGATAACAAAATTTGGAATATGTATATGATACCATTGAAAGATCACTATCACAAAGGGAGGCTTCAAGGCAAATGCTACAAATATTATTGCAGGCTTCCTCGATCCACCCACCACAAAAGCCACAGCTTACATCAAATTGGCCTTCGACATCTTGATCTCCTTCATCCCTGGAACCTAGAAAATCAAATTTCAGGACTAATTGACAATTTGTATATATTGCCAACTGATGAGGGATTTTTCCTCATCAGCCAAGTTTATGGCGGAGGAGCTTGTAGTAGTGGTACACATTGGCAAGCCCCAGAGGCATATAAAGCCATGTGGAGGGCGCTCTCTAGCCGATGTGGGATTGTTGCAAATAAGCATGCCCACCCAAAGCATTGGCTAGGGAGATAAAGCGCCAGGGGCCTGGCTCCCCCTCCGCCATAAACTTGGCTGATGAGGAAAAATCCCTCATCAGAAAAGCGCCTTTTGAAGGGAAGGGCGAAGCATCACCCTCAGAAGGTTTATCCCGCCGGCGGAGCCACGAGCACCGGGGGTTTATCCCTGTTCAGAGCCGCGAGGGGTTGACAGGGCGCTCCCACATGATGTTTGGGTACCTCGGGGGCCATCATGTGCACCATCTCACACACAACTGATGGGGAAAATACCAAGTGAAGGTGCCGTCACCCATCGCCTAGGTGACGGCACTGTAGGGGTGACGGCCCCGTTTCATCATACCAGACCGTATCTGACCGTATCTCCAGCCGGCTCTGACGCCGTCGTCCATGCGCCGACGGGGTGTATGGATGACGGGGGAACGCTAAAAGGACTGACATGCCTTGTCAGGCACGCCAAACGCTGAGATAGATATCTTGCACCCCACGCCATAGGGCATGGCTCCAGAGAGGAAAGGTTCCGTAAAGAACACGCATTAGGGCATGGCCCCGATCAGAGTTTATCTCCCCCGACACGCCAAAGTCCCAGCTCTACACTACTATAAATACCCCCGACCCTCATGAAAAAGGTACGCATGTTCTCTACCCCGACTCTAGCACTCTGGAGTTGTGAGCAATACTAACTTGACCGTCGGAGGGTCGTTGGCCGGTACCACACCGGTACTTCCCTTTGAGGTTCTTTCTACTTGTGCAGGTGTACCCAGAACGCGCGAAGACCCTACGATTCACTGAGGGTGATTTTCGGCATCATCAGTTGGCGCCGTCTGTGGGGAAGGCTGTGCACGTACTTAGGCTGTGTTCTGTGCTTTCCGGACGAAGAGTTGTATGGTACTCACGCGTTCGAAGGTTACCACCATGAACGATCAAGACAACGGACAACGCACCACGGCCCTCGAGAGACAGGTCCAGACTCTGGTGGCCGCGGTGGAGCGCCTCACAAAGTGCAACAATGACTTGGAAGAACAACTATTGCGAAGGGACGCGACGGCAGGCAACCATGGAGAGAATGAGGAAGACAGTGCTCGGGAGAGAGGCCATGGAGGCCCGGAAGGGAGCAACGCACTGACCCAACCCGAAGGGCAGGGGACAAACCGTCCGTCGGCATCTAACAATGATCCGCCCAGCACTACCGAGGAGCTGCGGTTGATGAGGGAGCGTATGGACTTTATGATGAACGCCCTCAAGGGACGAGTGTCCAGTGACCTCGACGACCTCGTCCACCGCACAGACTCTCCATTCACCACGCACGTCATCATGTTCCCAACGCCGCCGAAGTTCCGCATGCCCCAGATAGAAAGCTACGATGGATCCAAAGATCCACTAGACCACCTGGAGTCCTTCAAGACGCTAATGCACCTGCATGGCGTGCCGGACGAAATTATGTGCCGGGCATTCCCGGCGACGCTAAAGGGGGCGGCAAGGACTTGGTTCGGCAGGCTGATCCCCGGCTCTGTCGGTACCTTCAGGGAGTTGAGTGCTCAGTTCACTACGCACTTCATCGGAGGACACAGGTACAAGAAGTCCACCGCGTGCTTGATGAACATCAGACAGCGGGAGGACGAGACGCTCAGGTCCTATATAGCCCGCTTCAACAGGGAGGCACTTTCGATCGATGGAGCGGACGATAAGATACAGGTTGCCGCATTCACTAATGGACTGAAGGAGGGCAAATTCTTGTTCTCTCTATACAAGAATGACCCGAAGACGATGTCGGAGGTATTTTACAGGGCGACGAAGTATATGAATGTGGAAGACGCATTACAGGCTCGGGGGGAGAGACCTCCCAAAAGGCGGGAAAGGCACGAGGACGTCAAGCAGGATAAGGGGCGAAAGAAACCCCGGACGGAGGGCCGAGACAGCAGGCGACCGCAACCCCCTGCCGAAAAGTTCACAAGCTTCACCCCGCTGACGGCCCCGGTCGACCAGGTCCTGATGGAAATAAAAGACGAGGGGTCCCTGACGTTTCCAGGAAAAATGAAGGGGAACCCTGATAGACGACCCAAAGACAAATACTGCCGCTTCCACCGAGACCACGGCCACGACACCGCCGATTGTTACGACTTGAAGCAGCAGATTGAGGCCCTGATTAGACAGGGGAAGTTGCAAAGGTTCGTCAGCCGAGAGAGGACAGAAGCGCCTCGCCAGGAACCGGCCCCCCGCCGGGACAATAAGCGCCCTCGACCGCCCATAGGAGATATAAGGATGATTGTCGGGAGTACGGCAGCCGTCGGATCGACAAAGAAAGCCCGGAAAGCCTATCTCAGGGCAGTGCAAAACGTTCAGGCAGCGGGCGCCGCCCAGAAGAAGTCGCGCTTCAGCGGCCCCACTATTGAGTTCACTGAGGAAGACGCCCAACGCCTTCATCATCCGCACGATGATGCCCTTGTTGTCAACATCCGGGTGGGAGACTATAACACCTACTGGGTCCTGATCGATAATGGTAGTTCCGCGGACATCCTCTACTACCCGGCATTTCAACAGATGCGGACCGGCAGGGAGCGCTTGGTCCCTACCAATGCCCCGCTTGTTGGGTTTGGAGGGATGAGAGTTCAACCCCTCGGCGCCGTCACCCTGCCAGTCACGATTGGAGAGTATCCTCGGCAGGTCACTAAAGACGTCACTTTCCTCGTCGTCGACTGTTCGTCCGCCTACAATGCTATCATAGGGCGGCCCACCCTTAACGCTTGGAAGGCTGTGACGTCAACCTACCACCTGATGGTCAAGTTCCCCACCGAGTATGGTGTGGGGGAGTTATGGGGAGACCAGGTCGCTGCGCGAGAATGCTACGTAGCGATGGTAGAAGCAGACAGCCACCTGCCGGCACTCAATATAGAGCAGCGGGTGGGGGCAGAACCCGCGGAAGAGCTCGAGGAAATAGCACTCGACGAGTCCAGGCCAGAGAGGACCACCAGAATTGGAGCCCTCACCAGCCCGGTGGCCCGCCAGGCGCTCGTAACTTTCCTCCGGAAAAACCAGGATGTGTTCGCTTGGAGTCACGAAGACATGCCTGGAATTGACCCTTCAGTCATGGTGCACAAGCTGAACGTGTCTCCCACTTTCCGGCCAGTCCGTCAGAAGAAGCGGGTGTTCGCCCCGGAACGAGACCGGGCGGTGGCAGAAGAGGTTGGCAAGCTGCTAGAAGCGGATTTCATCCGAGAAGTGTACTATCCCGACTGGTTGGCCAATGTGGTGATGGTCAAGAAGGCAAGCGGGAAGTGGCGCATGTGTGTAGACTTCACCGACCTGAACAAGGCGTGCCCCAAAGATAGCTACCCCCTCCCGCGGGTCGACACACTGGTAGACTCTACAGCTCAACACCAGCTGCTGAGCTTCATGGATGCCTTTTCAGGGTATAATCAGATCCGGATGGACATGGTTGACCAAGAGAAGACTTCATTCGTCACCAGCCAGGGTCTCTTCTGTTACAAGGTAATGCCATTCGGACTGAAAAATGCGGGCGCCACATACCAGAGACTCATGAACAAAATGTTCGCCCACCAAATAGGGAGGAACGTTCAGGTATATGTCGATGACATGTTGGTAAAAACCAGAAGGAAGGGAGACCACCTGAGGGACCTAGAAGAGACATTCGACACGCTCCGTTCCTATAACATGAAGCTCAATCCGGCGAAGTGTGCATTTGGGGTGGCAGCGGGAAAGTTCCTAGGCTTCATGGTGTCCCAAAGGGGTATCGAGGCCAACCCTGATAAGATTCAGGCCATAGTGGGAATGGCGCCCCCGAAGAACACTAAGGAGGTACAAAGCTTGAATGGGAAGGTAGCCGCCCTGAACCGGTTTGTATCAAGGGCGACAGATAAGTGTCTACCCTTTTTCCGCACGCTGAAGAAGTCATTTGAGTGGACGGGCGAATGCCAAAAGGCGTTCGAGGAACTGAAAGCCTACCTCTCCTCGCCCCCGCTACTGAGCCCCTCGCAACCAGGGGAGGAGCTCTTCCTTTACCTGGCCGTCTCCCCGGCAGCTGTCAGTGCGGCCTTGATTAGAGAAGAAGACAAGGTCCAAAAGCCTGTGTATTACGTCAGCTGGGCGTTCCGCGGAGCAGAAGAGAGGTACCCGCCAATGGAGAAGCTTGCCTTTGCCTTGATTACCGCGGCCCGCAAGCTTAAACCATACTTCCAAGCTCATACCATAGTTGTCTTAACCGACAAACCTCTACGACGAGCGATGCACAATCCCGAAGCGGCCGGTCGTCTGGCCTTGTGGGCAATCGAATTGACCGAGTTCGACGTCAGATACCGCCCGCGCACCTCCATGAAGGGGCAGGCCGTCGCTGACTTTATCGCCGAATTCACAAGCGGCGAGGACCGGGGGGCAGACGAGGACCCTTCGTGGACCGTACATTCGGATGGATCGTCGACAAGACAGGCCGGAGGGATAGGTGTCGTACTTCGCTCCCCCGAAGGAGATCAGATCGAGTGTATGATTCGTCTAGATTTCCCCACTACAAACAATGAGGCGGAGTATGAAGCGTTGATAGCGGGGATCGACCTCGCCAAAGCAGCAGGGGCCACCAAAGTGGTAGCCTACTGCGATTCCCAGGTCGTCGTTAACCAGGTGAGCGGAGACTATGAGTGTAGAGGCGACAGAATGAGGAAGTATCTAGACCAAGCGAAGAGAAGGGTGGATGACCTCAGGGCTGACGTGATCCAAATACCTAGAGAAGAAAATGAGCAGGCCGACCGCCTTGCCAAAGCCGCATCTTCAGCGCACGTGACTGCCCCGGACAATGTGCTTTCTTTTGTACAAACGACGCCACTAATAGACATTGTCATCGTGCAGGAAATAGGCTCCGAAGGTGACTGGACCACGCCACTAGTCTCCTACCTGAAGGATGGCGCTCTGCCAGATGAGAAGGAAACCGCCAGAAGGATGAAGGTCCGAGCCGCGAGGTTCGTACTGATGGAAGGCGTCCTGTACAAGAGGGCCTTCTCTCGCCCGTACTTGAGGTGTTTGAGCCCCGGAGAAGCCGACTATGTCATGAGGGAAATCCACGAGGGAGTTTGTGGAAATCACTCGGGATCTCGATCACTAGCGCATAAGTTGATTCGGGCCGGATACTACTGGCCCACCATGCAGAAAGATGCCCAAGCCTACGTCAAAGCTTGCGACAAATGCCAGAGGTTCAGCAACGTTATCCGACAGCCGCCCGCAGAGCTAACTCCCATGACAGCCCCGTGGCCTTTTGCTCAGTGGGGACTAGACATTATGGGTCCATTTCCGACGGCTATGCGGCAACTGAAGTTCATGGTAGTAGGCATAGACTACTTCACAAAGTGGGTAGAAGCTGAGGCTCTGGCCACCATCACTGAGAAGAACGTGCGGAGCTTTGTCTGGAAGTCCATCATATGCAGATTCGGAATCCCTAGGGTCCTAGTCTCGGACAATGGCAAACAATTCGACAACGGCCCCTTTCGAGAGTTCTGCTCCCAGCTGGGGATAAAAAACCACTACTCCTCCCCCGCCCACCCGCAAGCTAATGGACAAGTCGAAGTTACGAACCGATCCTTGCTGAAGATTATCAAGACTCGGCTCGAGGGGGCAAAGGGGATATGGCCAGAGGAGCTACCCAGCGTACTTTGGGCGTACAGGACGACGGCAAGGACCCCAACAGGAGAAACTCCATTCCGGCTCACCTACGGAAGCGAAGCAGTCATCCCGGCCGAAGTAGGACTCTCGACTTACCGAGTGAATGTTTACGACGAAGGCAGGAATGATGAGGCATTGCACCTACGGCTGGACCTAATTGACGAAGACAGAGCAGTGGCTGAACAAAGACTCGCGCGATACCAAGATCGCATGGCCAAGCACTACAACTCCCGGGTCAAGCACAGGGACTTCCGAGCCGGAGACCTCGTTCTGAGAAGAGTCATGGGCGCTACTAGAGACCCTACCCAAGGAAAGCTCGGCCCCAACTGGGAAGGGCCCTACCGAGTCACGTCGTGGCATCGAAGAGGCACCTACCACTTGGAAACGCTGGAAGGACAGACACTACCCCATCCGTGGAACGCCAAGCACCTACGAAAGTACTACCAATGAGAAAAGAGCGACAGCTCCTATCTTTATTTGCCTAAATGTATAGGGCCCAATGGGCACCCTTTTTCCTTAAAATTGATACATGTTTCAGGAGTTTATTCAATCTCTCTTGCACTGTGCCTGGCTCTTAAAACAGGTATACCAAGGCGACGTCTAAAGCTACATGGCACAAGAGCGTCATGCACCCAAGCTGACGGCTCAAAAGCCAACCTAAAAGCTACAAGGCGTAGGAGCGTCAGGCACCCAAGCCGACGACTCAAAAGCCAATCTAAAAGCTACAAGGCATAAGAGCGTCAGGTACCCAAGCTGACGGCTCAAAAGCCAACCTAAAATCTACAAGGCATAAGAGCGTCCAGCGCCCAAGCTGACGGCTCGGAAGCCGACCTAAAATCTACAAGGCGTAAAGGCGTCAAGCACCGAAGCTGACGGCCTAAAAGCCAAAAATCTACAAGGCATAAGAGCGTCCAGCTCCCAAGCTGACGGCTCGGAAGCCGACCTAAAATCTACAAGGCGTAAAGGCGTCAAGCACCCAAGCTGACGGCCTAAAAGCCAAAAATCTACAAGGCATAAGAGCGTCCAGCGCCCAAGCTGACGGCTCGGAAGCCGACCTAAAATCTACAAGGCGTAAGAGCGTCCAGCGCCCAAGCTGACGGCTCATAAGCCAATCCGAAATCTACAAGGCATAAACGCCTGTTAAGCGCCAAGATAAAGGCCCTCAAAACGACGGCGCTATCCTAAAAGGGTTTATATTCCAAATCCGAAAATAGGCCAAGCCTTCAGGCTGACGGTTCTTAAGGTGACGGCTCTAAAAGAATTCTACCCTAATTTAACAAAGCGCGAGCTCGTCAGATGCAAAAATTAGCAATCACATCCTAAAATATTCACAAGGCATTATCCAATGCTGACGACCCCTTTGGAAGGTCGTGACGGTAAAAAAAAAAGGGAAAAAGAAAGCATAAAGTCCCAAGTAGAGTCACCGTGAAACAAGAAGAAGAAAACCGTGCATGGTCAATAAAAGCAACTCGTTGCAAATTATATAAATAAGACCAATAAATTACAAAGATCTTGTCCATACAAAAGCCCTCAAAATGACAGGGCACCTGGTACAAAAAAAAAAAGAGAAGGAAAAGGAAAGTTCTACAATAATTAAGCAGCGGGGACATCTGGTTCAGCCTCGTCACCCTTGGGATCTCGGACCTCGTTGGCAGGAAACCCCTCTGGACTTGAAAGATCGGTTGACGGAGCTGTCGAGGCTGCAGACTTGTCCAGGGCGGGCTGAGCAAGGACGACACCGTCACCCCTGGTAGGGATCTCAGACTCGCCGAGGTCGTCATCCTCCACGAAGACGGTGTCGACCATGGGCGTCGACGGCACAGGGTCATCCATCGAAACCCGTGACAAGTCGAGGTGCGGGAAGAGAGACTTTACCTGTTTAAGGCAATCCTCGAACCCGTCACCATAGTACACGGCACAAGAGTCGATAAACGCCTGGGACGTCTTGAATTCCGCCACGGCATCACTTTTTGCCGTCTCCACCTGTCCTAGGAGTGATGTCAGCTCCTTCTCAGCCGTCACCCTAGCTTCTCGTTCCCGCTCGGCCTGACGGGTTCCCTCCTCGAGCTTCTCGTTCAGCTCTTTGATCTCCCCGTTCAGGGTACGGGATGCTTCCTTGTACTGTTCAAGCCCGTCGGTCAGATTGGCGATGCGCTTCTTCTGACGGGCCAGAAGTTCCTCGTTCTTAGACCCCTTGACCTGAATGGCCCTCATGCGGACCACGGCCTGTGACACAGAATTCCCTTCAGTATAGAGATATAAAAAGATGACGGCACAAATAATGAAGGAGGCGCATACCCTGGCAAGATCAAAAAGGCCCGAGTCTCCTAGCTCCTGCACGGACTGATTGGCGCAGGAATCAGCCTCCTCCTTCCCGAGTATGGAGTCCAACTGCTCCAAGGCGTACCCCTTGTGTGTAAGGACGCAGCGCCCCTCCTCTGGGATGACGGGACCCCGCGCCGACATCAGTCCCTTGCTGACCCCGTGCTTGGGCGACGGGAGCTTTGAGGAGTGGGCCCCAGGAGCGACAGCCACTTTCTTTGACGGGCGGTCTTCAGCCCCGTCATTCTTCCTCTTCGGCACGCCCTTTGGAATGGACGCCGACACTCCCTCCTTGCCTTTTCCCTCTTCCTTCTTGCGGGCGGCGGCAGCCCGGACTTGAGCCCTCAGCCTGGCTGACTCCATCTCTGCAGGACGAGGACACAATGTAAAAATGCAAGTGGAAGAGACGGAGTGGGTGGGTCGGTCATACTTACGTTGACGGGACAAATTGTGCAGACGGCGCGCCTCTTCCGTTGGCTCAGGTCCCCCACAGTAGGCGTAGAGGGCGTCGGGCGTAATCAAGTCACGGCACTTCCTCTCCTCTAAGGGAATCCCCGTCACCTTGAGAATGAAGGCTTTCTGCTCCCCTGTGACCGCCGGACGGGAGAAAGCTGAAAAAGAAAAGAACGAACGGGTTAGAACTTTGACACAAATGGACTTATGTACAAGGCTGATGGTGACGACCTGATTCCCTGACGTGAGCCCAGGTGTTGTCAAAGCCCTGAGGGATTGACCCCCACTCTTCCTGACGGCATACCCAATTAGTCCCTTCTACAAAAAAGTACCTGCCCTTCCATTTCCTGTTGGAGTCGGGCATGTCTGACACTAACCGCAACTCCTTCTTCCTCGCGGAAAAATGGTAAATCCCCCTAGACGAGGCAATTTGGTGTGGACGGTAACACCAAAAGAACTCGTCGAGGGTTAGCTGACGGTGCCCGCCACTTAGACTCCCCCACAGTATCTCGGAGCCAATGAACACCCTCCAGGCGTTGGGGGCAATCTGACTGACGGATACTCCAAGGTAGTTTGCCAGCTGACGGTGGAGCGCCGTCAGAGGCAGCCTCAACCCTGCCGCGAACATGGCGTCATACATGCCAACGTCCGCGGTCTTCCCGGAGTAACACCTCTCCTTCTCCAAGGGAAGACGGATCGGGATATCGTCTGGAATTTGGTAACGAGCCCGCAGCAAGTTGAAAACTTTGTCCGTCATCGAAGGAAGAAAATGATTAACCGTCCATTCTTTGGGAAGGATGAACGGACGGTCGTCCCCCGAGCCTCCCGACGTGCTCTCCGAGTTTTCACCTCCTGACGACCCCCTATTACTCCCGCTCTCCCTTGCGTCGTCACCTCCGCCTTTCCTTATTACTCCGTCATCGTCCCCTCCCTCCTCGTCGCACGACTGAATCAACGATTCATCCTCTGACGACAAGGAAAAGTCATCTCCTGACTCGTGGCCCCGCTGATAAACCTCGTCGTAGCCCGCTCCGTCGCGGACTGACGACTGTTCGCTTGACGTCTCCTCAGACATCTTACTACCTACAAGCGACGGGGTCGATCTAAGAGCCTGAGTGACGGCCTTCCCAAAAACCTAAAAGCCCGATATGCAGCTAGACCGAAGGAATAAAAAGGGGGGGGGGGGAAAGAGAGAATGGGGGGAGTGACTCACCAAGTAACGGAAGAAGTGCGAGGGAGGCCGACGGTGTCAGACAGCAAGCAAGAATCAGAAAGCAATTGTGATCTCCTGGAAGTGACGGTTTCTCTCTCGCCAGCGAAATTAGAATAACAGGAGAAAAATGAGGGAAAACGGAGGTATATATATAGGAAGCTTGGAGCGCGGAAGACGAAGCGGCCTTCCCGTCCAGCTGCTTTCCAGTCCCTCCACGACACGTGTCCCGACACTAGGTCTGCTCGAGATGACTAGCCATTAATGCCTTGTCCGCCACACGCTGTACTCCCCAATCCGTCAGGCTCGACCGACGGGATTAAGGAGTAGGGGGCAACTGATGGGGAAAATACCAAGTGAAGGTGCCGTCACCCATCGCCTAGGTGACGGCACTGTAGGGGTGACGGCCCCGTTTCATCATACCAGACCGTATCTGACCGTATCTCCAGCCGGCTCTGACGCCGTCGTCCATGCGCCGACGGGGTGTATGGATGACGGGGGAACGCTAAAAGGACTGACATGCCTTGTCAGGCATGCCAAACGCTGAGATAGATATCTTGCACCCCACGCCATAGGGCATGGCTCCAGAGAGGAAAGGTTCCGTAAAGAACACGCATTAGGGCATGGCCCCGATCAGAGTTTATCTCTCCCGACACGCCAAAGTCCCAGCTCTACACTACTATAAATACCCCCGACCCTCATGAAAAAGGTACGCATGTTCTCTACCCCGACTCTAGCACTCTGGAGTTGTGAGCAATACTAACTTGACTGTCGGAGGGTCGTTGGCCGGTACCACACCGGTACTTCCCTTTGAGGTTCTTTCTACTTGTGCAGGTGTACCCAGAACGCGCGAAGACCCTACGATTCACTGAGGGTGATTTTCGGCATCATCACCAACTATCATCTAAGAATGAAATTATTATGCCTTTCAAAAACAAAAAGGAAAGTAAAGACCAAATGTTCTATGTATCATATTTGAAATTCATCACCGAGAAAGAATATTAAACCTATTGGAAATTCGTTAATAGGTATCAGTGCAGGTAATTGATACGTTAAAAGGCCCATATTAATAATAGAAAAAAAAAATAAAAAAAAACATCTGAAATATAGGATTAAATTAAATCAAGATGATTAAATACCAAAATTTCCTTCTGCTTTGAATAAATTAAGCATAATTTAAGATGAAATAAAAATTGCAAAGTAGAAATACAATTAGATCTTTCAAAAACTATATAGAAACAAAAATGTAATCAAAAGAAATTAAGATACTATCACTTAACTAGGAAGAATTATTTAAAATATGTTTTCTTCTGTTTAAATGATGAGAAATTTATCCTTCTTTCATTTTTCATCCTCTTATGACAAACACAAATTTAGAAAAAGGAAACTCAGCTTCAACTTTCATTCCTTCTAAATTATTCCAAGTATTAATATAATAATTTCCCCTTAGATACCCTATCCATATGCTTAGCTTAAATTTAGAAATACCATTTCCCTAAGTATATACATCTTATATTAAAATAACTATTTTGAAACACAGTTGTCACATATAGTAAAAATTTTCAAGCCAAGTCCTAAAGCCCATCTAATATATTTTAAAAAGAAATGAAATTTTTTGTTGTGGCATAAGTTTCATGAATGTTTTAACTTTTAACCTCTGTCTTAATGCCTATGAGCCCATCTAATGTATTTCAAAAAGAGGAAAAAAATATTGTGGCATAAGTTTTACAAAGGTGTCAATGTCAACAGTGAAATCAATGACTCATTTTAGGTAATTAGAAAAAAAAAAATAGAATTATTTTACCAATATAAATTTCAGTCTCATACTGTATAGCAGTTGTCCTCAGCCTCGACAATAATAGAAAAAAATGCCCAAAACCAATTTAATCCAAAGGGGGAAAAAAGAGAGTTATTTTAGCAATATAAATTTAAGTTTCATTTCACTCCATTACTTGAACATGTTAGAAGAGAGTTCACTATTCTAATATGTTTTTATAATTGTAACATGATAGTACTCGGTAGTTGATCTTTTGTCTTAATGAGTATTATGTAAAGGTCATGAACTTTTGTCTTAATGAGTATTATGTAAAGGTCATGAATTTTGAAGAAAGGATACCATACAATTCAGCGTGATCTAAAATCTATCAACTAACATATCTGGACCTAGTATTTAGCACTTTAATAAGAAATAACATAACAAGGCCTAGAAGCACATAGCACTTTAATATCTGTATCTCTAGTAAGCTGAAAGTGTTGTACATAGATCTACATTTGTTTATGAAATGAAAATTAATAAAGAATTGGAAGAAAATTTAAGAGCAATATTTTATATATAAAATATAAAACTTTTAAGTGGTCATTCGTACAGAAGATATATATGAGATACATGGCAAATGAAAGTCGATCTAAGCTGTGTTACAAAGTGAGGCAATAAAAATATTGTGTGGAGTTTGTGGTGTGGTATTAGAACTTCAGTCTCTCTTTCTTGTCATTGGCGCGGAGCGCGGCATTCGAATTTAGAAAGCCGCAAATCAGTAAAAAGCCGAAATCACGGAATCCCTATGCGGTTGCTCCTGTATTTGGTTGGATGGGAGATAGGTTGGTGGGCCGTCTATTAATAACAAAAACGTGCTTTTCTTAATAATTTGCAGAATAAAAGTCGGTCTTTTTTTTCCTCTTTTTTTTTTTTTTGGTACAAAATAAAAATTATACTCTAATTTTTTTTTTTTTTGAGAAATATACTCTTAACTTAAATCTAAGTATAGATATGTGTAGAATATTTTTTTAGAGACTTGAACTTTAATCCTTATTCCTTACATCTCGCAAGCATTTATATTTGTGGAGTGACTATCAAACTAAGGGTGTACGATGGTAAAAGTCGTCACTTTAAAAAGTCTAGAATTGATCGGTAAAAGCTATTAAATTATAGGGTAAACTACCTTATTCTTTATACCATATTTTAATTTAGTCTCTAACATTTCAATTGTGTCAATTTAGCCTATAACATTTTAATACAGTGTCAATTTAGTTCCTATTGTTAGTTACCTTTTGGATGAAAATTGCTGACATGACTAACGACTAAAATAAAAAATTAGTTTCCATAGATGTGGCAATAAACTAATTTTTTATTTTATTTTGGTTGTCTAGCAATAAACTAATTTTTTATTTTGGTTGTTTGCCACGTTAGCAATTTTCATCAAACAACAATGGTAGAGACTATATTGACATGGTATTGAAATGATAGAGATCAAATTGACACAATTGAAAAGTTTGAGACTAAATTAAAATATTATGTAAATGATAGAGACTATATATGTAGTTTACCCAAAAAAATTATTTTAATATGAGTTTAGTATTGTGATAGTCAAGATTTTAAATAGCTGTATATTTTTTTTTAGAAATTTTTTTAGAGAGTTCAACCTATGGCATCTACTCCTAATGATAGTTCTTTATCATCAGACCAAAACTTCAATTGGTTTTTGATGTAAGTGTGGATTGAACCCAGATCTCTTATTCAATCATTAGAGACTTTACCAGTTGAGCTAACTAGAACCCACTGCTGATGCTCATTTTGAAGCCCAATAGCAGGAAGAGGCCCAAAAATATGAGCAGAGAAGAGTTAGTGGATGGTTAGAAGAACCATTAAGCCTAGATGGCAAGAGCAGTGGTTCGTAAGCCCATAAAGTACATAAACGGGTATCGAGGAAAGCAAATAGGCCTAAAGGAGCACAGAAAAAGAAGTAGAAACTCATGAGCATTATGTAATGTAGCAAAGTAAGAATGGGCCACAACAGACATGAAGTAATGAAGTAAGAAAGTAAGGGGTTGATGGGAAGCCTATAAGCTCCAAGGATGAGGAATAAGGTAATTGGGCCAGAGAAGCCCAAGGGAGTTAGTAAAAGCCCATGGGTATGAAAATGGGCCAAGTATGCCCAAGAAAAGTAAATGGGTCAAAGATGCTCAAGAAGAAAGAAACGAGACAAAAGAACCCACAAGCAATGAAATGGGTCAAGAAAAAGCCCAAAGTAGCATGAGTATAAAATCAATGACCATATTGAGTCAATAGGAGAAGAATTAGCAGTAGGCCCGAAGAGGCCCAACAGGCACAGGTCAAATAACACCACAACGGGAACAGTAAATTAGTATGGCTAAAAACGGCAACAAAATTACGAAAAAAGCAAAGAATGAGTTCAAGAAGGGAAAAGCCCACAATCAAGTAAGGTCTACCCCTTGAAAGAAGCAAGCTGTAAGGAATGAGAAATCAGAAAGCAGTTCACGCCATAAAGGGTCAAGGATGAGTGGCAGAATGCATAAACGAGCCTCCAGAACATAGCAAACGCATGAGCAGCGGACAAGTTTTGGGCGTACATAGAAGTGGAGCATGCGCAAGGCCCAGACATCACCAACTTGTACCCAGCCAATACAGGAAGTGGTGGGTCATAGGTTAGAGATAACAGAGGGTGTGGTCTGGTGGTGGGGAGAGGGGAAAGCCTATGTTGGGGTTCCCGCTTAGGTTCTTTTGGGAGAAATGTCTTGCTGGAATGACATACTACCCGAAAAAAGCAAGGATAAGCTGGAATCGCTAGGTGCATGCCATGAGGAATAGGAAGAGAGAACACCTACACCGTGGCGGATAAGGATGCCACAGTGAGCAAGCAAACAATATAATCTTCTTTTTCTGGTGATGGGGAGTGACGCAGCCAATACAGGTAAGTAGTTGCAGCTGGACAGTTGACAAACCAGTGGTGGTCGGCAAGGACACCCAGACCAGAAAAAGGTAGTTAAAGGCTAAAATGGTAAAAGTCAGTCACGGCAGGTAGTATATAAAGGACCCTTGCCATGCACAGTAGGGGGATCATCATCATGGCAATAGTAACCTTTGGGAGAGAATCACAACACTGCTAGATAGGTAAGCACTGAGAAAAGAAAAGAGAAGAAAAAAAAAAGAATTAGAAATAACAAAACAGGGAAAAAAAGGGAGAATCAGGAAGAGAAAATGGAGAGTGTAGAATGGTAGACATGCACCAATAGGCTAATCTATTCTCTCCCTCTAAAAGACTACCCTCTGTTAGAGAGGAAAAAAAAAAAAAAAAAAGGGACTCATTTGGGCACAAGTCATTCAGGCCTGTTCCCTCAGAGTGGGTAATTTTCATGACAAGATCATCCTATGAAGTTGGCCATGTTGAGGAAGTGGTTTCCTCCTTAACCTTACCCCCGTAGCACAATCAAACATGGCAAATTAGTCTTTCATTCTTCGGATTTCTTACTTATTGTTATTACTCCTCATCTCATCTTTGTAACCTCACTCAGAATGTGTTTTCTTTACCTCTTTTTTTTTTTTTTTTTTTTTTTTTTTTTTTTTTTTGACTTAGGATTTCTCGCTTGTCTTGCCTTAACAATAACTTACTTCTTTCACTATTGTTTTATTATATTTGTTTGCTATAACCCTTTTATAGCAACTATGTCTACCGTGGGCATGTGATTAAAGTTTCGGCAAATGGAGCATAGTTTGCACACAAGCCGGTTCAAGGTGAGTTACAATTGGACTGGTTCCAACTCTCCTATCTAGAATATTTAGGCCACAATATAGCAGGAGATAGTCTAACCCTAAATCACAAAAGGCCCACCACACCTACTAAATAGCTGTATATAAAAGCTAAAAACTAAACAGGAAAACTGACACCAAACACATATATAGTTTCATAATAATACTTGTTATTTATTATTATTAATGTATTCTTGTCAATAGTAACTATTCTTTTAATTAGCATAATCATGAAGCTCAAAATGATTATTAAAAAAAAAATCAGATACATTCCAATAATCCAAATTTAAATTATACTAAATGACATTAAAAGAAAGAAAAAAAAAAAAAAAAAACAAAACAAAAATGACAAGTAATAATACTTACAACCTATAAATGGATTTAGCAATATTGTCACTGTAAATATCTCGTGTTTTGTTTATTACTACTTCCTACTTCACTATCATGTTCTGCCACGTGAATTGAATTACGGACAGAAACGTTGAACTCTTCATCATCCCTTTTATGTACATACTAGGGCCGGCCCTATAAATTTTAGGGCATAAGGCAAGAACTAAAATGAGGCTTTTTAAAAAAAATGAGGATTTAAAAAAAAAAAAAATATATATATATATATATATTCTAAATTCTTTTGAAGTTCATTATCAAGATTTGTTGTATTGCAAAATTGAACATCATTGTTATCTTGCAATTGTATTGTTTCATTATCTTCTAACTTTTTTTGGTAAATTTCTTGCTTATTTGTGACATTTTCATCTAAATTTTGTATTGTATTTTGTTTATTACTAATAACAAATTTATCCTTCAATCATTTTTCAGACTCAATTAATTTTTCTTCTTTTATTTTTTTTAAGTTTTTCATATCCAGATACATATTTTATAATAAACCTTTCTAATTAAACAATATATTTATAAATACTAGAATAAAAAATAACTTTTAAGTGTAAAGCAATAGAACTTGATGTATATAAAAAGTATTATTGTAGTTTCACCGAACAATAACACCTGCATTATATTACCTATAACTAAAATATACATATATAAAAAAGCAAGATTTAAAAAAAAAAAAAAAAAAAAAAAAAACAAGCCCAGCCAAAATAGAATTTCAAGTGTCGAAGCTCAGCCTGACAAGAATAAACCAAGCCCAGCCAAAACAGACCCTATTACGGAGGTATCACCTATAACATAAAAATAAAAATAAATAAATAAAAAACAAACGCAAGCTTTTAAAAAAAAAAAAAAAAACTACTACAAGTCTTCAAGGCACAACGGCCAGCCAGAATAGAATGTAGAAGTAGGTCCAGCCAGCAACAGATAAGAAACAAAACAAAAGGAAAGAGAACAAAAAGTCAAGAACACATCTGCATAATCAAAAGAAAGAGAACAAAACTATACCTCAGTTGGTCAGTCCTCAGTTCAGATTAGAGTCTTTAGATGTGATTGGATGATTATTTCAGATCGGAGGAAGCCAGTAGAGAGAGAATGAGAGAGGTGGGGAGCAGAGCTGAGATTTGAGAGAAAGAGGCAGAGAGTAAGAATGAGAAATAGAGACCCCAATAATTTTAGGGATTTGATATTTTTTATTTATTGTAATTTGTGATTGTTTTGTGGTTAATTTCTTTGACCAGACTTTGTAGTCTATCTTGTTGAATTTTAGTTTATTTAAAGAATAATGATGTTATTTTTGAGACAATTGATTTTGTTTAGACCCAAGAATTTTTTGTGATATCAATATTTAACAAGATATACCAGAAATTTTGTTCTTTAGTTGCAAGGATGTGCCAAGTTTTTTTTAAATTCATCTTAAACTAATTTTTTTCCCCTACCTACCCCTACTTGTTCAAACTTTTGGGGTCTTCCTTCCACTTGGGGGCCTTAGGTAATAGCCTAATTGGCCTATTGGAAGGGCCGACCTGTGTACATTGATAAAGTTACGAAGAGCCTACAAGTTTTTGGATATGAAATGGAAAAGATGGTGTTCCCCCCTAAAAAGTCACCAAGTATTCTTCCACACGCCAAAAGAGTGATTTTGAAGTGACGAGTGAGCATGGCTAAATTTTTTGTTTGATATGAATTGAATTTTGTATGTTGGATGTGATTACAATTACAAGAGAATGATTTGTGCGTAAAAAAGTTTGTAAGTTGAGTGTGGTATCTCACGGAAAAAATGAGTCCTCTTATTTATATTTGAGATGTTCGAACTTTTATTTTTTGGGCTTGATTGACACATGTCGCAGTATTGAATGATGCTCGTAACTTTTTACAATTGCTTCAATGTCACCAGTCTTCATTATATGCATTATTATTACATGGATCTATAACTATCATGGCATTGCATGTATGTTCCCAAGGTCTCTCTTCACGTTTTGGTGCTTTCACAAATGTAATATTCTTTTTGTAAAAATACTTTAAATGTACCCATTAACCGAATTCATTTTTACATAATAAAATTCAGACGACTCAGTCAAGGTGATTATTCTCAACAAAGATTGTTTATAAATAGTAAGAGAATCTTAAATCCACACAATTTTTTTTTTTTTTTTATAATGAGAAGACAAATAAATGATAAGTCCACACAATTTTCATAAGTAGGTGAGCCGTGCAAAGCCAAGAAAAAGAAAGTAAATGAAATTATGCAAAGGAAAACTAAAAATGCAAATGCAACTACTTGTCCCAAAAATATCCCAACCTACCATTCTTGGTGGTTGTTATTGACTGCCAACCACGTGCAGCCTTATTTTCCACTATTACGTGTTAAACTAAACGATAAAGCGTACTAAATTTCTTTTCAAAAAAAAAAGCGTACTAAATTTACGCTTGCTATGACAATGAGTTGAGAGATACGTTTCCCAAACCCAAACCTCATTCCTTCCTTGTTTGTAAAGTATCGTGTGCTAAAGAATCTTATGAGTTATCACCTCTTCTCCTCGAAACTCCATACTTGAATCACACAAAACTGCTTTTGCTTCCTATTTATATATTATCGAAATTTGCAATCACATACAGACACACAGAAACCAGACGCAAGAAACAAGAGATGGGTTCGATCGAAGATGATAGATCGCTCATAGAAGATGGTCTTTTGCAGGTCTAATCTCTCTCTCTCTCTCTCTCTCTCCCTCTCTCTGATTGCTTCTACTTTATATCAAAAATTGATGAACTTAGACGAGTTTATGTATATTATTCATTGACTATCCAATAACAATTCTGGGTCTTTTTTGTTTTCTTGATTGAAACAATTTCTGGGTCTTTTTTGAGTGAACAGGGAGGAATATTGGACCTTATGTTGTAGAAGAATCTATATATCTTTTTTTTTTTGGAGATCTCTTTTGTTGTTAAAGTAGTTTGGTTTGATGTTTTTGGAACTGGGTATTGGTTGATCTTGTTGCTTTTGCTGCATCCTAAGTGGTTAATTGGGTAGACCCACTATTCTTTTTGATGTTAGAAATATATGGGTTTATAGGATTCAGTTGAGCCATGACCCATTAGTTTTGGGATGGAAAAGTTGAATTTAATGGAATTTGTTATTATTCCTTGAGCACCCACTAATTTTGGTTAATATATAAGCTTATCTAAATTGCCACAAGCATTAGCCTGATGCTAAAGAGAAAAAGTAGATTGACTTAATGAGACTAACTGTAGCATAGGCAGAATATTGTGTATTTGTGGGTGTATGTGTGTTTTTCCTGGTTTTTTGGTTTGCTGTACAATGAAATTAATGTTTGAAGTACAAACATTAACCTCTTTCAAATTGTTTTAGCTGATTGATGACTACTGGGGTTATGGAATACAGGACAGGTGGTAGGTTATCCCGTTAGTTTTCATTATTTTCTTGTTCTTTGAACTCTTCTTGTTGGGATTACTAGGTAGAAATGTGAGAAACAAACAGATGGGATTTTGAATACGTTTGATGGCTGGTTGGTATTATGATAAATAAATAAAACGAGAAATATAGAAAGATAAACACTAGGCAATCACACTCTCAAAGCCTAAACTAAGCTGCTAGAATTGTGTTAAATTCAATTTCACTATGAGTGTTAGTGACTGGACTAAGAGATTCTAAATGACCTATTCCTAGAAAGACTAGGGCTATTAATTACAAAAGAAGAAAGTACTTAGGAACCTCTAAACCAAATAGGAAAAGGACTCAAAACACAAAATAAGACCCATGGGCCTTTGGTACAGCCAAGAACAGCCCATTCCAGAAAATCTGGAATTTATCAAATTGGTCTTTTCTAGTAAATTAAAATTGAACCAGAAACTATCTAATTTCAAAACTTGATACTAAGACTGAATAACAACTAAAGTTACCTCGGAAAGGTGCCAAGAAGCCCGACATCAAAACTTGATCACAAATCTTGAATCTTTTGGCATTTAATCTTGTTTTCCTCAACTCTTTATTGTTTGCATCAATTTCTCGCTGACTTATATTCCTAAAATGTTGGTAACTCATTTATTGCATAAGCAACATATAGTCTCGTTAAAGCAACCTAATATGTTGGTAACTCATGTATTTGGCTTATGTAGTTGACAAATTATAATAGGGGGATGGTACTTTTTCAAATATGTGCCCCTAAGAGTTATTATCGTAAACACATTGTACTTTTCTAATCAATAAAACTTCTATTACCTATCTAAAGAAAGAGTCATTATCTTTGATGTCAATGTTAGTGGCCACTTAATTGAAACTTCAATCGCTGCAAGCATGTATTCAAACTTTTTTCATGTTCTTTTTTTTTTTAATTTGAAATTTATGTGTATGCCCTTGCATGCTAACTGAATTGTACAACTTTACTCAAACTTATTTAGTTACTTACCTCAGGCAAGGTCCAAGTTAATTGTCATTTTTTTCACTTCTCTTTTAAAATATTTACCCATCTCTCCCAAATGTGCTGTCTGTTTGTTTCTTTAATACATATTGTTTCTTCTCTCTTTCTTTTTCAAAGAAGACTTTTCTGTCTCATTGAGGATTTAAATTGGAGCCATGCTACTTTTGGTTCTGACCAAATTTTCAGACATATATCTGTATATATGAGATAAGAGGTGACTTTTTATTGATTGATCAATTAATACTTGTAGTGAATTGCTAAAAAGCAATGGACCAACTCTTAAGTGCCAAGTTGATAACTTATAGGAGCTTTCCTCTTGATCAAATTGTCAAATTTAGTTTTTATTATAATATGCCTGGTCTCTTTATTGAAATTTCCTCTTACAAAGTTTTTTTTTTTTTAATTTTTATTTTTTAATCTTCTATTAAAAGATTTGGATCTTATATTTCTCTATCCGCATTTGATGTTTTTTATTCTATATCTTCAGAATGAAAGTGGTAGGGAGTACACAGGAGATGGCTCAGTTGACATTCACGGAAAGCCTGTTTTGAAGCATAATACTGGAAATTGGAGAGCATGCCCCTTTATTTTAGGTAACCCATTTTTCTTGACATTACTCCAAATCTAATATTTCAATGAATTCATTTTATGTCTAAATTTTTGTGTGTTATATGATAAATAGGTACTGAGGGTTGCGAACGTCTTGCCTACTATGGGATTGCCACTAATCTTGTTACTTATCTTATCAACAAACTACATGAAGGAAATGTTTCCGCTGCAACAAGTGTTACTACATGGCAAGGCACTTGCTATCTTACACCCCTCATTGGGGCTGTCTTAGCAGATGCTTATTGGGGAAGATATTGGACAATTGCTGTTTTCTCCACAATTTACTTCATTGTAAGTATACCCTATGTATATTCCTTTTTTAATTACTTCATTACAAATAATTGATCACATGTGCTCACACACATCTTCATGTCCCACAAACCAACAAAGCTCTACCTTTGATTTTCATTTCTTTTTCATTTTGTTGTTTCATCAATCATTTTATATGATCAACTCAGGTCTATCATGCTTACTTTAATCCTGTTTAGAATGGACGTACGGGTCTCATCTTCTGGTTTTGCAGAACAGAGTTTGGTTGTTTGAGAATGATCTCGCACTTCCAATTTGTAGAGATTAGAAAAATATAAGGTAGTTCAGAAAAAATAATAAGAATTCAGCAGTTACAGATGGATATAGTTTCATTTTGAAACAATGTTCAGAAGTTTTCTATATTTTTTTTTATAAAATATAACACAGCCATTGAGCTCCGGCTCAACTGACACTCTCATAAGAATGGTGGAGGTGAGGTCGTGAGTTCAAAACCTATTTTGAGTATGTGTAACTTGCCAATTAAAGCCAATAACCTTGTAACTCAACTAGCACTTCATAGCGTTTCCAATAGAAATGCCCAGGGTTGAACCGCCCCCCCCCCCCAACCATCAAATTATCAAAAAAACTTAGCAATTAAAAGTTGCTCATAAGCCCTCCCAAAAGAATGGTGGAGGGTGAGGTCATGGGTTCCACAAATTCTCTATCCATCCAATTTGGGCCTGCAGTATCTAGTGGCATAATCTAGAACCCATGACTTGACCCTCAATCAATCTCCTTATATAGTATGAGCCCTAATTTATGCAGCTCAGATTGATGAAATGGAGGTTTGAGAAATGCTCTTAAACCATAAGGCTAGACCACACCCATTGACAACATGTGATTATCAAAGGATCTTAAACCATAAAGCTGGACCACACCCATGGAGGACATGTGATTGTCAAAGGATCCTGTGCTGTAGTTAGACGTATAGTGGAACCAATTCTGATTCTGTTTGTTATATTGCACTTAAATCTTTTCTTTGCCATCAATGGGATAGTTGGATAGTGTAGTCTGATTTAAATATATTTCCTATAAATTCTTTGTAGTTCTTGGCAAACAGGAGAAATGAGAAAAAAGAATATATAAGTCTTCTCAATTCACCATTGATAAAGGATCTATGAAGATGTTAGGTTCCATTCGTATATAATATTTCATGTTTATTATAAAGGAGTAAAATTTGTTAGCTAAACTGTCAAATTTATCCATATTTATTATATAAAGGAATCAAGGTCTAATGAATACAAAAATACATCTTTCCCCCTCTTTTTTTGTAAGCCAACCAAACAAAAAAGTTTAGGCATGAGTCAAATATATATATAGGTAAAAGCACATATTTTCCCCTTCTCTCTCTTTGCAAACCAAAGTAAGGAAAGATATATTCTTCTATTTTTATTTATTTATTTCCTTTTCCTCCTTACATCCAAGCAGACTATGGATAAAGACATTTTCTTTTCCCTTTCCTCCTCTCAGATGCACTGAATATAGTGCAAATATAATTAATGCCTTCAAACTTCAAGTATTAAGTGCACCAAAAGAGAAAATAAATTATGGAAAGTTGATGTGGAATCCTAGGAAAGAGCTTTCCAATTCTTGTCATTTGTCAAAGAGCAAGCTACATGGCATAAACTTAGGCTTCCTATTCACTGGGTTTTTGCAATTTTATAAACAACAATACGTCACAAAGTATCACCTTTGCCATACTGATGGATGTATTTTGTTCAATGTTATAGGAGGGTAACTAATCTCTTTTTTGGGTGGAAGAATTGGTTTGGGAAGCACACATAGGCTATTTTTACCTTGTTTTGTTATGTCTGATGTGGATATTGTGAGGGAATGAAACAGTTGCACTTTAAAAGATATTAAGAGATCAATTGCTCAATTGGAATCATTGTTGATTTGAGCTCTGTTTGATTGGTCTTGTGCATGGGGTCTTTCACACAGTAGTTCCATTGTAGAGTTCACAGATTCACTTAAGTTTTGAAAATAATCTTTTGTAATTCTTTTAGGTTACTGTGCATTGATCATCGTGGCCATGAAGTAATCTACTCTCTTAATAAAATATGTTACTTATCAAAAAAAAAAAAAAAAGACCTATTCTATTCACGGTGAGTGATCTAACAATATTTTCGAAGACAGTCATGATCCTAGCACATAAGTTTTAACTTAAATGACTTTGTAAGTATGGTCCCTAGGTATTGTGAAATGTTAAAAGAAAGTTTGATCTGGCTCTTTCTCACTTTCATAAAGGATCAGAGTCATCAGACTGGTATTAGGGTTGAATAAAAAATAATATAGCATTTTGAGATGTGCCACTTTTTTTTTCTGATAAGTATTATGAGATGTGCCACTTAACACTATATGATAGAAGTGGCCTTATTTAATGAATATTAGTAATTGAAAGGTGTTGGACCTTGGTGTAATGGCAAGTGCCCTCCACCCAAGTGATGTGTTGCAGGTTCAAATCTAGAAATCAGCCTCTTCAAAATTGGAGGTAAGGCTACCTAACAACCACTTCTCTAAGACTCCACAGAAGTGGGAGCCTTGTGCGCTAGGCATGACCTTTTTTAAAAGATGGTGAAGGGCATAAAAGAGTGGAATGCAACTTTGGTGCTCACCAACCTGAATCCCTCCCTCCATTACACTTCTTTGACTGCAAGAGACAAGAGCATAAGTTGTATCCAGAACCGCAAAATTGCTCTGTGCTAACAGGCCACATTTTTTAGCAACATCATTAAACCACAATATCATCAGAAACCATCAATCACCCTCCTTTCCGATGCATGTCAATGCTTGGTAATGAGGTTTTAATGAGGATGCCAGTCTACTGTACAATTTTTATTCCTTCTCGTTATGTGCATTAATTGCTTCTAGCCCCATGTCATTTATTCTAAGAACTTGAAAGGGTGTAACATCTAAAATCATTAATTTTTGCACAGGGAATGTGTACATTGACACTATCAGCGACTGTTCCTGGATTGAGACCTTCTGAATGTGTGGGTTCTGTATGCCCGTTAGCTACTCCAGCTCAGTATGGAGTATTCTTCTTAGGGCTCTATCTGATTGCTTTGGGGACTGGTGGGATTAAACCTTGTGTTTCATCATTTGGTGCAGATCAGTTTGATGATACTGATCCTAAGGAAAGGGTAAAGAAGGGATCCTTCTTCAACTGGTTTTATTTTTCCATCAACATTGGTGCTCTTATATCTAGTAGTTTTCTGGTTTGGATTCAAGACAATGCTGGGTGGGGTCTAGGATTTGGCATTCCTGCTGTGTTTATGGGAATTGCTATTGCAAGTTTCTTTTCTGGCACTTCCCTTTATAGATTTCAGAGACCAGGGGGAAGTCCTCTTACACGAATGTGCCAGGTTTTGGTTGCATCATTCCATAAAAGGGATGTGGTGGTCCCCGAAGACTATGCTCTTTTGTATGAAACACAAGACAAAAATTCTGCCATTGAAGGAAGTCGGAAACTGGAGCACACTAATGAATTGAAGTAATTTCTCTTTTTCACATTGTCCTGACATAAGTACTTTTCAGTTCTGCAACATGTATTCCTAGCCATAATTGGCTTTCTTTTGTCATAGAGGGAGCTATTTCACTAACTATAAGTAGATATACACAGCACACATACTTAGTGGATCAATTGAGACCTTTCCTCTTTGTTTTCCATTTAAACACAGAAGTTAGTTATGAAAAATTGGTATAACTGAAATGAAAATATGAATAGGGACAAAGGCCCATGGGCCTTTGCTCAAGTGGTAAAGGGTGGTTGGGGTTTGGTTTGCTGGTTATTTAATAGGTTAGAACCTTACTTTATTGGGAAAAAGAAAGAAGGGGGGAAATAAGAAAAAGAATGACATTATCTACTTCGTTCTACAATGGTGGTACTTGATTGAGTTCTATGAAAATATGATGTGCTTATTTAGATGCATTGCAAAATACAATGGAATATTATTCATTCATGGGAGGTTATGTGCCTTCTTTATCTTTACTAATTCTTTCATGATTGAGTAAGCATATTATTTGAAAGAACTTGTTCTTATTTATAATTAATGCTTTGTTCAACACAAATTGCTTATCTTTGTATGGTTTTGCACTCAGATTATTAAAAAATGTGGGATTCTTTTAAGGCATACTAAGAAACACAACAGAATGTTATTCATTTCGTGGGAGATTAAGTGCCCTGTTTGTTATACTTTTTCACTCATAGTTAAGTAGGCAAATGATGTGGAAGCGCACTTTTTTTTAAAGTGCTGCTATGTTTGGCCCAATCCATTCTTCTTGTTAGAATTTTTTGTACTGCTAATTACCAACCCTGTTTGTATTTTGTTCTTTGAATCAAATAAAAAATTTTCATTAAAGATTTTGTCTCATTTTATCAAAGAGTAAACTGCAGGAGAATATGTCCTCATTTATAGCATGCGTATTTTCAAGTGGAAGTCCTATATATATTCTCCTGTTAGGGAGGAAAAGTATAATTATATTTTAATAAGATGTAAGTAGGTGTATTGTTAATTTAATTCTTCTTTGCCAATGGTCCTTTGGCCTATTGGCACCTCCACCCCTGTGGCAGATATACTGATCCCTGGCATCTTCAGCTAGAAATTAAACAACAAAAAAATGAAAATGATTTTTTCTCTTAGATTTATGATTTATGTAGAGCTTGGGATAATATCCTGTCACTTTTGTACAGTTTTAGAGGGAATACTGTGAAACTTATGCAGTTATGCGTGGTCAAGAGGATCTGCAATAATATGGAATGTGTAATTAAATCTGTTTTGCAAAAAAGCCACAAAAAAAAAAAAATGTAATGGGTAGAGAGCTTACTGCCTTTTTTTATCTTAAAATTTTCACTTCCTTTAGATTTATATTTCCTTAGCCTAATATTAATCTCGTGTAGAATTGTACTGATGACATGGATCATTTCACTGTATGTACCTGCATGAAAGTTTGACATGTTTCCCAAATTTGTCAACTGCATAACAAATTCTGCCCCAGGAAAAAAATTCACTGTTAATTTATTTTTGTTGCACAGGTGCCTTGATAAAGCTGCTGTAGTGTCAGATGCTGAGAGCAAAAGTGAGGAATTCTCCAATCCATGGAGGCTTTGCACTGTAACACAGGTGGAAGAATTGAAGATTTTGATCCGCATGTTTCCAATCTGGGCTACTGGAATTGTCTTTTCTGCTGTTTATGCCCAGATGTCTACAATGTTTGTGGAGCAAGGAACGATGATGGACACAGGCATTGGTTCTTTCACCATTCCCGCAGCCTCTCTCTCATCCTTTGATGTCATCAGTGTTATTTTTTGGGTCCCCATATATGATAGGGTAATTGTCCCAATTGCAAGGAAATTTACTGGCAAGGAGCGAGGCTTCTCAGAGCTGCAGAGAATGGGAGTTGGCCTCTTTATTTCTGTCCTCTGCATGTCGGCTGCTGCTTTGGTAGAGATTAAGCGGTTGCAGCTTGCGAGAGAGCTTGGGTTGGTCGATGAAGACATTGCTGTACCACTCAGTATCTTCTGGCAAATACCCCAGTATTTCTTGCTGGGTGCTGCAGAGGTATTTACATTTATAGGGCAGCTTGAGTTCTTCTATGACCAATCTCCAGACGCCATGCGGAGTTTGTGCAGTGCGTTGTCACTTTTGACAACTTCATTGGGGAACTACCTCAGCTCTTTGATTTTGACAATAGTAACTTACCTCACAACACAGGGTGGGAGCACTGGATGGATCTCGGATAATTTGAACGAGGGTCATCTTGATTACTATTTCTGGCTTTTGGCCGGACTTAGCTTCTTAAATCTGTTGGTATATGTTGTCTGTGCCAAGAGGTACAAGCAGAAGAAGGCTTCTTAAGGATTCTCTGAGAAGGTCTCAGTCCTTAAAATTATTTACACAAAGTGTTTGTAGAAGATGGCGTGATAGTCATTTCTTGAAAGGAGTCTGTAAAAAATGGTCTGTATATAACTTTACGCTATCTGCATTCATAAATCTTCAAGGATATTGATTGTTTTACATTGCGTTAAATTTGTTTCTGGCAGATATTGACTGTATTCATCCAACGTGATTCTCTCATTCTACTTAATTCTTTATGTGGTGAATTCTTAAGATATTGCTGCTCATCAGGTTGTAGGAATAGACTCGTGGTCTTAACCCTCAGCCTTTCATAGTATGTAAGTACGTGATGATTGACATAAAATATCTCCTAGAGAGTCAGGGTTCTGGTTTAGATTCCCACAAGTCTAGGGGGGACACTGTTTTTCACAACTCTTTACATGGGCTACAGTGATTCGTGCAAGATACAAGTGATATTTGTGGTAGAAACAGATGAAAGCGTTTTTGATCCATTCACAACGAAGTACGTCAATAGTCAGTTAAAAATGCTATGTTCTGGCATTACTCTTGACATGACCCTTTAAGAGGAGGACATAGAGGCCAAAAATAGAACATCTTGACTAACTAAAGAGTTTTTGTCGGAGTCATGGGATTATTGCAGTTTCTCATGGACTTTGTGGTTGATATAAACGCTGGCACATATACAGCACATTGCACAAAAAAGTTGCATCGTTTTCATAAGCATGCGTCAGAGCTCCCTAATAGCATGACTCTCTGTAGGCACAGCTTGTACTAGGAATTCACGGTCATACTCTGACCCGTCTCTTTTGTTTCCCTACTCTCAGTAACACTCACTTGTTACTGAATCTGAACATCAAGCTCAACTGCGAACCTTTCTGCATCTGGGTTTTTTTGGTTTCTCCCTAGCTGGATTGAGATCCCGTGCAATACCTTAGTACTAATATCAGCCATTGATTTAATCCAATGGTTGTAAAAGGTTGCCACATCATCGATCCGTGTCTCACTAATTTTTTTCTCCACTTTCTCGGCTTCACTAATTATTTTTGAATCTCCATGATCATGGCTACAAATGGAAGCCTCTGAGGCCCACACGACCACCACCAGCTGTGCTTGCCGGCCTGACCTTCTCCTCTCTCAACGTCTCTCTGTTTTCTCATTCTCTCAAGTCCAGCTGTGGCCAAGCTTCTGCTTGCCCCTTCTCTGGCGGTGCTTCTCAGCGGCATCACCATCATTGGTGGCTGTCGGGTCCTCACTTTCTCCTTAATTTATTTTCTTTTCTATTTTTTTTTTCTCTTTATGTTTGCTTTTAAGACATGACTGAATTTTTTTTTGTTAATATAGTTTTGATTAGTTTGATATTGGGTTTTTTGATGCGTGTAAAGTCTGGTGATTTTTCTTGGATTGGTTTTTTTTTTTGGATATGGCATAATGTACTGTGATTAAATGGAAAGTGGCATGCTTGTAGATTGCTGTACGTATGGGTCTCTTATCTTTGCCATTAAAACATTTTGATATTAGATTTAAGAATTTTATTTTTCTTCCCTTGATTTCTTTACCAAAGATCATTTTCTTTCATTTATAGGCATTAGGCACTAAAGATTATTACTTTCTTAGTTTCTTTCATTGAAACATTACTATGCTTCTTAGCTTAATAATAATTTCTGAAATTGGAATTTATCAGTGTATCAGTTTTTTCTCATTGCCTTAGTTTGTTATATTTTATGGTTTTCTCTCATTGTCTTAAATTGTTACTATCATTTTTATTTTATTTTAAAGTTGATTTGGAAATGCGGGGAAGATGTTTGTCATAAAATCTATTTGAAACTTTGAAGTTAAGCTAATTTATATGCATATTGTGCAGTCTTGAGGGAGGTCATCAGATTGTGAAATGCACCAGGATGCTCCCCCCCAATAGGTTGATTCTTTTCACTTCAAGCTAACAAGAGAAGGATCTAGCCTCTAGCTAAGGTGAGGAACAGAGTTAATGGTTGATTCGTTTCACTTCCTGCACCAAGAAAACTGTCAAGTTCTTGTTTTTTCAATTTCAATTGGCCAATTCCATTTCCAATCTTGACTATGGGGAATCCAAGAATCAACTAATGGCTTTGTCAACAATAATGTATCTGTATTTATCACCATATATCTTTTGCAAATAGGAAAAAAAAAAAAAAAGAAGAGTATGAAATGGACTTGTTCTGGCCAGGGTGTTGTGTTTGCCTTCTGTTGTTGCTACGGAATTGAATAGCTGAGCAAGTTGTTGCATCTTCATGTTATAGCTGATTTTGTGCATCTAAGCTGATTTCGTGTTGACAAATATATGTAATGTATATAATTTTGTTTGTGTTATAAGCTTTCTTAATGCATTTCGACTTTTTATCTAGACTAAATGGAGTTGTTTTTGGGTGAAAATGGCTAAATACCACCATTTTGCAAAATTTGTAGCAAAAAAGCACTATTTCGGAACTTATTAGGGATCTACCACTTTTCTAGTACTCGAGTTCTAAATGGTACTCGAGTTTCTTAAGCTCGAGTTCCTAGAAGTTTTGCCTCCGTGGCACTGCTAACTTGGAATTTGTGCAATTAAAAAAAAATAATGTGGTACTTGAGCTTGGTAAACTCGAGTTCCATGCAACACAATACTCGAGCATACCAGGCTTGAGTTCTTTGTAAGTAAAATGTTTATGTTTATTTTTTTTGCATGGTACTCAAGCTCACCAAGCTCGAGTTCCTTGTAATGGAACTCGAGTTTGCTAAACTCGAGTTTCTTATAACTTTTTTTTTTTGGATAATCGACAAATAAACATAAACATAAAAATAAATATTTTTTATGTTTTTATTTATTTAAATAGAAGCATTGTAAAATATAGAGATTTTAATTTCAAAATATGAAATTTTAGGCTACTCATACCCCTTGATCATTCATTTTAACACACTCATCAATTTCTTACTTCTCGAAAGCGTTATGGTCAAATTGGTTAAAATATTGGGGTTGAAATGAGAAATTAGAACAACATTCAAAAGAAAAATCTCACTCCATTTTTAGCCATGGGCACACCGAAAGAAGTTTAAGCTACATAAATTGTTCAATGTTTTCTCATAAAACACCTAGTAAAATCGTGTTTTCTAAATTTTAAAACCAAATCTGAATGTTTTTTCATGTTTGAAATTCATAATAATCGAATTCATTTTTTTGTATTGATAAAATCTGTTTCTACATTAATAAAATTGCTCTCTGCACATCATGTTTACTGTATATTTAAATCTGCTTACTGCATTCATAAAATCTGTTTTCTGCATTTATTAAAATTGTTCACTGTTTTCTCATAAGAATTGTTCACTATTTTCTGCATAAACCATTTTTAGCATTCTGCATAAAATTATTTTCTGTTCAGCATTATTTAAAAAATTGTTCGCTCTCTTTTTTGCATAAATTATTCTCTGTTCACTGCATAAATTGTTCACTGTTTTCTCATAAAACACCTAGTGAAATCGTGTTTTCTAAATTTAAAAGCCAAATCTGAATGCTTTTTCATATTTAAATTTCACAATAATCGAATCTATTTTTTCGCATTGATAAAATCCATTTCTACATTAATAAAATATGTTTTTTGCATTAATTAAAATTGTTCATTGTTTTCTCATAAAAAGTGTTCACTGTTTTCTGCGTAAACTATTTCTAACCTTCTGCATAAAATTATTTTCTGTTCAGCATTATTTAAAAAATTGTTCACTCTCTTTTTTGCATAAATTATTTTCTGTTCACTGCATAAATTGTTCACTGTTTTCTCATAAAACACCTAGTGAAATCGTGTTTTCTAAATTTAAAAGCCAAATCTGAATGTTTTTTCATGTTTGAATTTCACAATAATCAAATCTATTTCTCTGCATTGATAAAATCTGTTTCTACATTAATAAAATTTGTTTTCTACATTAATTAAAATTTTTCATTGTTTTTTCATAAAAATTGTTCACTGTTTTCTGCATAAACTATTTTTAGCATCTGAATAAAATTATTTTCTATTCAGCATTATTTAAAAAATTGTTTACTCTTTTTTTTGCATAAATTATTCTCTATTCACTGCATAAATTGTTCACTGTTTTCTCATAAAACACCTAGTGAATTTCATTTACCTGTTCACGCGTGAGGTGTTCTTGTCGTGTGCTTAACCCGATGAAGGGAAAACCGAGTTTAGTAATGAATACATTGCAATGGTGGACAGCTCACCCCCAAAATTGATGCATAAACTTTTCGGGGATGCTCTGCATCCATGAAAACGGTGCATTTCAAAGGGTTGCATATCTGTGTATTCACGTGAGTGTGGATGGGTACTTTTGGTCAGGGTTCAACAGTGCCGAACTGTTGAGTAGCACATGTAGAACTGTTTATTATCTTTGGTTATATTCAAGGATGCTAGTCAAAACGCTCTTCCCATAATCTATGACTACTAGTTAGAAGTAATAGTACATGGTAATGCCATCTTGAACCCTGAAACTGAGCTGTCAAACAATCACATCTCATAAACATGTACATTAAAAGCATCACTTTGCTCTTAAAACCATCACTCTTACAAATTAAGTAGCCCCACAGCCTGAAACACTGAAACAGCTCTTGTAATCATAGCCAATTACTGTTACGCTACAAATTTTGAATACATATTTACTCGACTGTTCGATCAAACATCATGGTCATATACGTTTGATTATGGGAGCTAAATCAAAGACTCACCAGTCTGAAGTGAAGCCCAACTGGAACTGACTTTTAAATCTATTATAACTTTGTTATTGTTGGCTTGAGCTCCCTGTTATATATGTTTAATCTACTTTTATGATCTCTTTTTATTTTTATTTTTTTTTGTATACCCATTGTGAACCATCACTTTTATGATCTCTTTTCACATGAATAAAGATGATATGACTCGACAGTGTGTGAAACAGTGGCGAGCTGTTGAGCAACACATGCAGAACTGCGAACATCAGTGTAGCAATGGTGGACACAACTCACCCCTAAAATTGATGCATAAACTTTCCAGGGATGCTTTGCATCCTTGAAAACGGTGCATTGCAAAGGGTTGCATATCAGTGTATTCACGTGGCGAGTCCTTACTTTAGGAGCCATATGGTTTTTCTGTGAAAGAGGAGTTGGTCTGTGTGGTTTGGATGAGTTTGTATGTATTGAATCTATTAAATTTTGCTACAAGTAATGTGCAATAAATCTAATTTGGGTGATAAGTGCTATGTGTGTAACATTTCAAATTACACAAACAGAATATTGGAAACATCAACATATCTAACTGGAGGAATTTCACTTCCTAAGGTGTTTCCTACATTACAAAGCAGAGGACATTGTTCAACCAAAGCACAAGAATCATATGTAGCAACAAAAAACAGTAGAGAAAAAATGAGCAAGTGATTTCATATAAACTTAGCCAAAACTAATGAACAATTAATCTTTAGATTTGCAAAATTTGAATGTACATAATCATCAGTTGTCAGTCATTAACAACAACATTCTGTATTGCATAGACGTGTAGACATTAACAACAACGTCTAATATTCGTAGGTAGAAATTTTTGAAAATCATCATTGTTTAAATTTGAGAAGTCTGAAATATCTCTTTCATCATCTAACGCAATAACTTCATTAATAGACTTGATGGCTCGCTCTTGCGTCTTTCCCTTTAGATGCTTCCTAGCTTTTTGGATCGCATGAAAATGGTCTAGTCGCCTTTGGATTTGATTGTTCTCTTGTTCAAGACGAACAAGTATGTTGGCAGGTTCATCTCTAGGTAACTCGGCTGAGCATGCCTTAGAAACTCGTAACCCGTGCCATCAACAATACACCTCCAACTCATACCTCATCTCATATAAGGTTATAAGGTTGACGATGGTGGTTCTGCTACAGTAAACTCTATTGCGGTGGTATCTGTACTTAGTTTTGTATGTTTTCCGACCATGATGTGCCCGACGCTTCCAAGACTCTTGTATGTGTATATTGGCATGTTAACGAAATCTCCCTTCTTTCCAACCCATTTCCCTCCATAGTGGTCTGTATATGTTTGTAGTTGTTGATCTGCTGGAACTTGTGATAATTCATTTGTTGAAGTAGATCCAAACTTGTTTCACATTGTACGATTTGATGTTGAGGTGTTGCGACTCATAGCTTAGTCAATCTACGAAGTTAGTGGGGTAGAAATAAGATCATTATTGTGGTGCATTTATAACCTCATTTCATTTTCCAAGCATTATAATTTCAGTTATTAGGGCTTGTCATGTCAATACAAGCTGTAAAAACACTATATGTACAAGATTTTAAATGTTTCCAATGTCATAGTGAGATTTGAAGATGTGGCCAGTAGTTGTAGTGTTCTTGAACAGAGCATCATATTTAATTGACACAATGCTATGTCCCTGGCACCAGGGTACGATTATTCATATATTTAAGTATTCACGTGAATGTGGATGATATGACTGGACAATGTGTGAAATAGTGCCAAGCTGTTGAGTAGCACGTGTGAAATAGTGGCATCTGTTGGCGCATGTGGTTCATATGACTACAGTTGGTGCTACAGCAGCGGGCTGGTGTCGTGTCTTCAAAAAACTACTCATGCCACAGTTGGTCCTATATCATGTTTACTATATATTCAAATCTGCTTACTACATTCATAAAATCTGTTTTCTGCATTTATTAAAACCGTTCACTGTTTTTTCTACATAAATTATTCACTGTTCACTGTATGTTTACATACAATAAACATGTTTACATACAACCTTAGGACCATATGATTCGTCCAAAAAAGGCATACTAACTACTTTTGTTTGTATAGTAGGATTATTAGTTACTCTTTGGATTTATTCGAGGCATTTACCATTAGGTGATTTATACGAATCATTCATTTTTCTTTCATTGAGTTTGTCCATTATTCGTATATGCTTCTTTTTTATCCCACTTGAACATGGGGCTCCTAAGAATTTTGGATGATTGTGGTGTTTTTTTTAGGTAAATGGGATGTTATGTTCAAGCATTATGGTCAAATTGCTCAAGCATACTTCTAGTTATGCTTTTGTCCCAGGATACTTCTAGTTCTTGTGAACCAAATATATATATATATATATATATATATATATGGGATAATTACAGTAAACCCACCTGTGGTTAGGCCCGTTTTCACTTTGCCTACCCGTGGTTCAATAATTTACACTTTGCCTACCTGAGGTGCCTTCCGTTAGGGATCTGTTACCCACCTCTCCTTTTGCCGTTAGAAAACCACATTTTTACGAAAAAACAAACATAACAAAGATCAAAAAGTTGGGATTTTTTATTGCTTAAGAACTTCTTTGAGAACAAAACACAAATCAACAGTATTGCTATTCTCTTGTTCAATGGGTTATTTAAACATGTATTGGTTTAAATCTTTACTCTGAGCTGTTTCTTTGCCTAAAAAGCAATCTCCTTTATATTAAAGGCTGCCAAACATTTCACAAAGCTACCAAACAAAAATTTAACTCTCTCTCTCTCTCTAAGCTTCAGCGGCACAGCCATGGCTTCTCTCTCAGCAGCGATCTCACACTCATCTTCACACGTCGTATTGGCTCACAACACGAAGCAAAAGAAGATCCACCAATTGCATTGCTGCACTCTTCCTCTTCCTCACCGGTCACCTATTTGTCAGTACAGTTCACATCAGAATACAACCGAAATGATAACCAATACAGACACCAAAAACCAAATTACGAGTTACGACTAAAGAACTTTCAATTTTTCAATTTTTTTTAGGTTAAAAATATAAATGGAGAGAAAACTGTGACCATAAATTTGAGTAAAGAAAAACCCAGATCAGATCTGGTTTGTAACTTTTGGGGTAAAACAAATCTGGGTAAATTTTCTCGAACAAAAAGTAACTTTGTTACAACAATAACTGAAACATAACCAGAAAAATTATTATAAAAAAAAAACACGCATGAAGCATAATACACAAATTTAGTTTAATTGCGCAAAGAGAAGCTTTGCTTTTAAAACCCACAAACAAAATGAAAGGAGAAAAACAACTAAAAGTGATGAAAAGGTTTAGAGAGAGAGACCTAAGAGCGTCTGAGAGAAGGAAGAGAAGGAGGGAACAGTGGTGAAGGGAAAGAAAATGAAATGAGAGGAGAGGAAAGAACTTGTGTGGGTTTTTAATTTTTAAGCTTTGAATTGAATTGAATTGAACTGAGGTCAGAGCAAAAATGGGCAGGTTTGTTTTGGGTGGGAAAATGAAAAGTGAAAAACCCAATTTTTCGGATTCGATTTTTCGGGTTTGTTTTGCCGCACTGTTGATTTGTGTTTTGTTCTTAAAAAGTTCTTAAGCAATAAAAAATCTTAACTTTTTGATCTTTGTTATGTTTGTTTTTTCGTAAAAATGTGTTTTTCTAACGGCAAAGGGAGAGGTGGGTAACAGATCCCTAACGGAAGGCACCTCAGGTGGGCAAAGTGTAAATGATTGAACCACGGGTAGGCAAAGTGAAAACGGACCTAACCACAGGTGAGTTTACTGTAATTATCCCTATATATATATATATATATATATATGCTAGGGAAAAAAGATACCTTTATTGTTGGGGCAAGGTCTAAGATTTAGTCTTTTTTTTCCTAAGCGGCTAATAGAAACAACGAACGTACATCAATAAAAATGAATGAATGAGATTTCAAACTGAGATATTTAGTTGTTGGTCGTATTTACAGTTGAAAGAATAATGAAATAGTGATAATGTTTGTTGGGCAAATTTTACAAGTGTGAGACAACGTTAAGAAGAAGACGTGTTGAGAAGCAAAAAAAAGACTAGTTAATTTTAATGCAATGAAATGAAAGTAATCCCAAAAAAAAAGATTTTCATTAGAGGTCTCCATTCAAGATTGGGTTTATTAAAGTAATCCTTATAAAAAATGTATTTATTATAATAAAGGCATTTTAGGCAATTTGATTTAAAAAGCTTTCATTACATCATTTAAAGATGTTGTACCAAACATGTGGAATACAGATTCAGGGTTTTATTACTATAGTTTTACCAAATAACTGAATAGGAATAATTATTACATTACAACATCTTGCATTCCTTGTAATACATATTCATATTCCTATGTAATCATCATTATAGTCTACCAAACATGCCCTAGGTGTTTTATGAGAAAACAGTGAGCAATTTATGCAGTGAACAAAGAATAATTTATGCAGAAAAGAGAGTGAACAATTTTTTAAATAATGCTGAATAGAAAATAATTTTATGCAAAGTGCTAGAAATAGTTTATGCAGAAAACAGTGAACAATTTTTATGAGAAAACAATAAACAATTTTAATTAATGCAGAAAACAGATTTTATGAATGCAGTAAACAGATATGAATATATAGTAAACATGATATGCAGAGAGCAGATTTTATTAATGTAGAAACATATTTTATCAATGCAGAAAAATAGATTCAATTATTGTGAAATTCAAACATGAAAAAGTATTCAGATTTGGTTTTTAAATTTAGAAAACATGATTTCACTAGGTGTTTTATGAGAACACAGTGAACAATTTATGCAGTGAACAGACAATAATTTATGCAGAAAATAAAGCAAACAATTTTTGAAATAATACTGTACAGAAAATAATTTTATGCAGAATACTAGAAATAATTTATACAGAAAATAGTTAACAATTTTTATGAGAAAAGAATGAACAGTTTTAATTCATGCAGAAAACAAATTTTATTAATGTAGAAACAGATTTTATCAATGCAGAAAAATAGATTCAATTATTGTGAAATTCAAACATGAAAAAAAATTCAGATTTGGCTTTAAAATTTAGAAAACATGATTTCACTACGTGTTTTATGAGAAAACAATGAAAAATTTATGCAGTGAATAGACAATAATTTATGCAGAAAAGAGAGTGAACAATTTTTTAAATAATGCTGAACAGAAAATAATTTTATGTAAAATGCTAAAAATAGTTTATGTAGAAAACAGTAAACAATTTTTATGAGAAAACAATGAACAATTTTAGTTTATGCAGAAAAAATTTTTTATTAATGTAGAAACAGATTTTATCATTGTAGAAAAATAAATTCGATTATTGTAAAATTCAAACATGAAAAAACATTCAGATTTGGCTTTTAAATTTAGAAAATACGATTTCACTAGGTGTTTTATGAGAAAACAGTGAACAATTTATGCAGTGAACAAACAATAATTTATGTACAAAAGAGAGAGAACTATTTTTTAAATAATGTTGAACAGAAAATAATTTTATGCAAAATGCTAGAAATAGTTTATGCAGAAAATAGTGAACAATTTTTATGAGAAAACAATAAACAGTTTTAATTCATGTAGAAAACAAATTTTATTAATGTAGAAACATATTTTATCAATGCAGAAAATTAGATTCGATTATTGTGAAATTCAAAAATGAAAAAATATTCAAATTTGCTTTTAAATTTAGAAAACAAGATTTCACTTGGTGTTCTATGGGAAAACAGTGAATAATTTATGTAGCTTAAACTTCTTTCGGTGTGCCCATGGCTAAAAATGGAGTGAGATTTTTCTTTTGCATGTTGTTTAAATTTCTCATTGTAGCCCCAATATTTTAACCAATTTGACCATAACGCTTTCAAGAAGTAAGAAATTGATGAGTGTGTTAAACATGAATGAACAAGAGGTATGAGTGGCCTAGAAATTCATATTTTGAAATTAAAATCTCTATATTTTATAATGCTTCTATTTAAATAAATAAAAACATAACAAAATACTTATTTTTATGTTTATGTTTATTTGTCGATTATCCAAAAAAAAAAAAAGTTATAAGGAACTCGAGTTTACCAAACTTGAGTTCCATATTACAAGGAATGTAGAAATAGATTTTATCAATGCAGAAAAATAGATTTGATTATTGTGAAATTCAAACATGAAAAAGCAATAAGATTTGGCTTTTAAATTTAGAAAACATGATTTCACTAGGTGTTTTATGAGAAAACAGTGAACAATTTATGTAGCTTAAACATCTTTTGGTGTGCCCATGGTTAAAAATGGAGTGAGATTTTTCTTTTGAATGTTGTTCTAATTTCTCATTGTAACCCCAATATTTTAACCAATTTGACCATAACACTTCTGAGAAGTAAGAAATTGATGAGTGTGTTAAAAATGAATTAACAAGGGGTATGAGTGGTCTAAAAATTCATATTTTGAAATTAAAATCTCAATATTTTACAATGCTTCTATTTAAATGAATAAAAACATAAAAAAATACTTATTTTTATGTTTATGTTTATTTGTCGATTATTCAAAAAAAAAAAAGTTATAAGGAACTCGAGTTTAGCCAACTCGAGTTCCATATTACAAGGAACTCGAGCTTGGTGAGCTCAAGTACCATACAAAAAAAATAAACATAACATTTTACTTACAAAGAACTTGAGCTTGGTATGCTCGAGTATTGTGTTGCATGGAACTCGAGTTTACCGAGCTCGAGTACCACATTATTTTTTTTAATTACAGAAATTTCAAGTCAGCAGTGCCACGGTGGCAGAACTTCTAAGAACTCGAGTTTCTTAAACTCAAGTACCATTTAGAACTCGAGTTTTTGAAACTTGAGTACTAGAAAAGTGGTAGATCCCTAATAAGTTCCGAAACAGTGCTTTTTTACTACAAATTTTACAAAATGGTGGTATTTGGCCAATTTCACCGTTGTTTTTGAGTATGAATTTGCCTGGAGAAAGTACTAATATTGACGATGGCTCAAAAACACAAATTATATTGAAGTGTTTACTTGACTCTTTATTCTTTTGAAAACAAGGAATACATATCAAGAGTCTTCAAAGGATGCTTGGCCAATTTTACAATCAAAATTGAATTCAAGAGAGTAGACAAGAAATGAATTTGATCTAAAAATGAACAAAACTTTATTAGAATGTACACTTTGACCACAAGGCCATATAACAACAGTTTTGTTGAAATATACACTTCGTAAACAAGAAACAAATCTTCCCATCATCATAAATTCATAATACACAATTCCCACAAAAGACAAAAAAGAAGAAGAAGGTCTTGTAAGCTTCAAGATCAAGTTCATCGACAAGCTTAAATCTAAATGGCATGACCTACTCATTACGTTCCAACTGGTGTGGGCCAAAATGGCCACATACCACAATTTTCAGAAATTTTTAGCAAAAAAGCACTGTTTCAGAAATAAATTGGAATGTACCACTTTTCTAGAACTCGAGTTTCAAAAACTCGAGTTCCAAATGGTACTCGAGTTTATGAAACTCGAGTTCTTCATCAGTTCCGCCAACTTGGTGGTGCTGAGCTGGAATTTGTGCGTTTTAAAAAAAAATAATGTGGTACTCGAGCTTAGTAAACTCGAGTACCATGCAACATAGTACTCGAGTATACTAGGCTTGAGTACCTATTATAAATAAAATTATGTTTATGTTTATGTTTATTTCTATGGTACTCGAGCTCCTCAAGCTAGAGTACCTTGTAAGGAACTCGAGTTTAGGAAAATCGAGTTCCATATAACTTTTTTTTTTTTGGATAATCGACAAATAAACATAAACATAAAAATAAGTAGCTTTTTTATGTTTTTATTTATTTAAATAGAATCATTGTAAAAAATAGAGATTTTAATTTCAAAATATGAATTAATTTCTATATTAATTAAAACTGTTCATTATTTTCTCATAAAAATTGTTCACTTTTTTCTGCATAAACTATTTCTACGATTTTACATAAAATTATTTTCTGTTTAGTATTATTTAAAAAATTGTTCACTCTCTTTTTTGCTTAAATTATTTTCTGTTCACTATTTAAAAAATTGTTCACTGTTTTCTCATAAAACACCTAGTAAAATCGTGTTTTCTAAATTTAAACGCCAAATCTGAATGCTTTTTCACGTTTGAATTTCACAATAATCGAATCTATTTTTCTACATTGATAAAATCTATTTCTACGTTAATAAAATTTGCTCTCTACACATCATGTTTACTCTATATTTGAATCTGCTTACTACATTCATAAAATCTGATTTCTGCATTATTTAAAACTGTTCATTGTTTTCTCATAAAAATTGTTCACTGTTTTCTGCATAAACTATTTCTACAATTTTGAATAAAATTATTTTCTGTTTAGCATTATTTAAAAAATTGTTTACTCTCATTTCTACGTAAATTATTTTCTGTTCACTATTTAAAAAATTGTTCACTGTTTTCTCATAAAGCACCTAGTAAAATCGTGTTTTCTAAATTTAAATGCTAAATCTGAATGCTTTTTCAGCATTTTGAATTTCACAATAATCGAATCTATTTTTCTGCATTGAAAAAATCTATTTCTACAATAATAAAATTTGCTCTTTGCACATCATGTTTACTCTATATTCGAATCTGCTTACTACTTTTATAAAATCTATTTTCTGCATTAATTAAAACTGTTCATTGTTTTCTCATAAAAATTGTTCACTATTTTCTGCATAAACTATTTTTACAATTTTGCATAAAATTATTTTCTGTTCTGCATTATTTAAAAAATTGTTCACTCTCTCTTCTGCGTAAATTATTTTCTGTTCACTATTTAAAAAATTGTTCACTGTTTTCTCGTAAAACACCTAGTGAAATTGTTTTTTTCTAAATTTAAACGCCAAATCTGAATACTTTTTCAGCATTTTGAATTGCACAATAATCGAATTTATATTTCTCCATTGATAAAATCTATTTCTACATTAATAAAATTTGCTCTCTGCACATCATGTTTACTCTATATATTCGAATCTGCTTACTACATTCATAAAATCTATTTTTAGCATTAATTAAAACTATTCATTGTTTTCTCATAAAAATTGTTCACTGTTTTCAGCATAAACTATTTATACGATTTTGCATAAAATTATTTTTTGTTCAGCATTATTTAAAAAATTGTTTACTCTCTCTTCTGCGTAAATTATTTTCTGTTCACTATTTAAAAAATTGTTCACTGTTTTCTCATAAAACACCCAGTGAAATCGTGTTTTCTAAATTTAAACGCCAAATCTGAATGCTTTTCAGCATTTTGAATTGTGCAATAATTGAATCTATTTTTCTCCATTGATAAAATCTATTTCTACATTAATAAAATTTGCTCTCTGCACATCATGTTTACAGTATATTCGAATCTGCTTACTGCATTCATAAAATCTATTTTCTGCATTAATTAAAATTGTTCGTATGAAAATCAAAGAACGTAGGTGGCACATGTAGCACTGTGAACATTAAGCACTGTGAACATTAGTGTAGCAATGGTGGACATTAACAACAACGTCTAATGTTCATAGGTAGAAATTTTTGGAAATTATCATTACTTGAATCTGAGAAGTCTGAAATATCTCTTTCATCATCTAACGCAGTAACTTCATTAATAGACTTGATGGCTCGCTCTTGCTCCTTCCCCTTTAGATGCTTCCTAGCTTTTTAGATTGCATGAAAACGGTCTAATCGCTTTTGCATTTGATTGTTCTCTTGTTCAAGACGAGCAAGTATGTTGGTAGGTTCATTTCTAGGTAACTCGGCTGAGCGTGCCTTAGGAACTCGTAACGTATGCCATCGACAATACACCTCTAACTCACACCTTTTCTCGTATAGGGTTGACCATGGTGGTTCTGGTACGGTGAACTCTATTGCGGTGGTATCTGTACTTAGTTTTGTAGGTTTGCCGACCATGATGTGCCCGACACTTCTAAGACTCTCGTACGTGTATATTGGCATATTAAGAAAATCTATCTTCTTTCCAACCCATTTCCCTCCATAGTGGTCTGTGTATGTCTGTAGTTGTTGATCTGCTGGAACTTATGGTGATCCATTTGTTGAAGTAAATACAAACTTGTTTTGCATTGTACGATTTAATGTTGAGGCGTTGCGACTCATAGCTTAATCAATCTACGAAGTTAGTAGGGTAGAAATAAGATCATTATTGTGGTGTATTTATAACCTCATTTCATGTTCCAAGCATTATAATTTCTGTTAGGTTCTAAAAGTTTAGAACAATTGACAAATCGTGAACATAAACTTGTCTAGATATAGATCTTAGAGTCTATAGGTTTTATTAGACAATGCTCAAGGTGATTCAAGTCAAGATTCAAGAACATGTAAGTTGCAGAAAGAAAGATTCAGAAATTTCCTGGTTCGATCGATCGAAAAACAGGCTCAACCGATCGAAAGTCGTATCTGCAGAATTTTAAGTTGGCCCAAACAGCAGTTCTACCCCATTAAGGATTAGGGTTTCAAATCTACTTCTCCCACTATATAAAGGAAACCCTAAGCACGTTTTTTATAAGGCTTTTTAAGAGAGAAGAGTGTGCCTCTTTTGTATTTTAGGGTTTTGTTCCTAAAACCTCTCTTATAACTTCTACTAGTGTTGTTCCTTAAAAAATCTCAAGATCTGGTATTGTTGAAGTTACTGCCTTCTCTAGTCATCAAAGGTGCTGATGATCTAAACCTTCAAGGGTGGTCTTGGAGTCACAAACAGGAGAGTTTGTGTTGCTAAACCTTTGAGTGGGATCTCAAAGTCACAAGCATGGGTGTTTGTATTTTGCAAAGATTAAAGAAAGAAGAAGTCCGTGGTCTCGGAGCTGTCACGTGGTCGTGTAGTAAGTTTCCTACAAGTAGGTAGCAATAGGATGTTAGTGGTCTAAGTCGCTATTGTGTAAACTTCAATTCTTTCTAGTGAATTTGCTATTTTACCTTGAGGATAGCTAGGTTAAATCCTTCCCAGGTTTTTTACCGGTTTGGTTTTCCTGGGTCATCATATCATTGTGTTCTTTATATTTCCGCTGCTTTGCATGATATGATTGTTATTGTTTTAACCTAGATCTGAATAATAAACCTAAGTATTCACTTGGTTAATTAATTAGGTTAAACAATCTAGTTTACAGGGGTCTAAACAATCTTACAATTTCAGTTATTAGGGCTTGTCATGTCAATACAAGATGGAAAAACACTACATGAACAGGATTTTAGTTGTTCCCAATGTCACAGTGAGATTTGAAAAGTAGGCGGTAGTTGCAGTGTTCTTGAACAGAGCATCATATTTATTTGACACAGTGCTATGTCCCTGGCACCAGGGTACGATTATTCATATATTTAAGTATTCACGTGAATGTGGATAATATGACCGGACAATGTGTGAAATCGTGCTTAGCTGTTGAGCAGCACGTGTGAAACAGTGGCGTCTGTTAGCGCATGTGGTTCGTATGACTACAGTTGGTGCTACAGCAGCGGGCTGGTGACGTGTCTTCAAAAAACTACTCATGCCACAGTTTGTGCTACATCATGTTTACTGTATATTCAAATCTGCTTACTACATTCATAAAATCTGTTTTCTGCATTAATTAAAAATGTTCACTGTTTTCTCATAAAAATTGTCCATTATTTTCTACATAAACTATTTTTAGCATTCAGCTTAAAATTATTTTCTATTCAGCATTATTTGAAAAATTGTTCACTATTTTTTCTGCATAAATTATTTACTATTCATTAGGTGTTTTATGATCCAGATGCTCTAATACCAATGACTACCCAAGAGAGAGCACAGCAGTAATATGGAAGCATAAACAATGATAAAATAGATAATAAAGAGAGTAAATAGCAAAATAGATATATTCAAAATAAGGTTAAAATAGAGTATGGAATCTGAAAATAGAAACTAGTAAAATCTTACTTGAATAAAAACTTCAGTCTTTGATAAACTTGAAAACAAACTGCTGTCTTTGATACAAGCTTGAAAATAAAACTCTCTGAAGAGAAAGGTTACAAGATTACAAGAGGGGGAGAGAGTACAAAAGTCTTTCTGAGGGAGAAGGAAGGCTATTACAAAAGGCTTTCTAAAACTTGGAACTTAAAAGCTTGGAATCTTAGAAACTTGTCTTCTGTCTTCGTAGTCCGTCTCTTTTATAGGTGAAATGAACCATGGTAATGTAACTTGAGTAGGAAAATTTAACTCAAGTTAATTTGTCAGTGGTATGGAAATTAGTACTAATGATTAATAGTCTGTCTGCCTCTGTCTGGGAATCTTTCAGATCTCGGGAATCTATCATATCTCTTTTTCGCATACTAGTAAACAGTAGTAACTTTTGAACATCTGTCTATATCTGTCTAGACTATCTATATCTGTTTGGACTGTCTTGATTTGTCTGGAAGCTATTCACGCGTGCTGGAGAATTGTGATTTGTCGACAGTGAAATAGTGATTTATCGCCAGTGAATAGTGATTGGTTGCTAGTGAATAGTGATCTATATGTTTTTCTTTCAATCTGTATCATTCTAGGATTCTTAACAATCTTTCTTTTCCCAAATAGCCTCCTTACTGAAGGTATTGGACCATATACGGCTATCCTGTTTGTGTAACTATATAAGTAGAAGCCTCTATCTAATTCTTTCTGTATCTCGTGCTGGTGAATAATGATTTGTCGACAGTGAAATAGTGATTTGTCGCCAGTGAATAGTGATTAATATGTTTGTCTTTCAATCTGTATCATTGTAGGATCCTTAACAATCTTTCTTTTCCCAAATAGCCTCCTTGCTGAAGGTATTGGACCATATACGGCTATCCTGTTTGTGTAACTATATAAGTAGAAGCCTTTGTCTAATTCTTTCTGTATCTCATAAATCTTGTTACTCATGAAATTAGACCATTCTTGAGCCAGAGCATTTGGATCATTAAGTGGTAAATAAGTATCTCCTGTATACCAGTTGTATTCAAGGATACAACCTCAATCATGAATAAGAACCAAAATGTGTGCTAGCCTTTCTGTCAATGTCCTTTTGTAAAGTCCTTTTAAAATGTTTTACGCGACAGTGAAAAATTTAAGCAGTAAACAAAGAATAATTTACGCAAAAAAGAGAGTGAATAATTTTTTAAATAATGCTGAACTAAAAAATAATTTTATGCAGAATGCTAGATTCGATTTACGCAAAAAAGAGAGTGAACTATTTTACGCAGAAAAGAGAGTGAACTAGATTCGTTTAAATAATACTGAACAATTTTCTAAATAGTGAACAGAAAATAATTTACGCAGAAAAGAGAGTGAACTATTTTTTAAATAATGCTGAACAGGAAATAATTTTATGCAAAATCGTAGAAAGAGTTTATGCAGAAAACAGTGAACAATTTTTATGAGAAAAAAATGAACAGTTTTAATTAATACAGAAAACAGATTTTATGAATGCAATAAGCAGATTCGAATGTACAGTAAACATAATGTGCAGAGAGCAAATTTTATTAATGTAGAAGTAGATTTTATCAATGTAGAAAAATAGATTCGATTATTGTGAAATTCAAAATGCTGAAAAAGCATTCAAATTTGGCGTTTAAATTTTGAAAACAAGATTTCACTAGGTGTTTTATGAGAAAACAGTGACCAATTTTTTAAATAGTGAACAGAAAATAATTTACGCAGAAAAGAGAGTGAACAATTTTCTAAATAGTGAACAGAAAATAATTTACACAGAAAAGAGAGTGAACAATTTTTAAATAATGCTGAACAGAAATAATTTTATGCAAAATCGTAGAAATAGTTTATGCAGAAAATAGTGAACAATTTTTATAAGAAAACAATGAACAGTTTTAATTAATGCTGAAAACAGATTTTATGAATGCAGAAAACAGATTTTATGAATGTAGTAAGCAGATTTGAATATACTGTAAACATGATGTGCAGAGAGCAAATTTTATTAATGTAGAAATATATTTTATCAATGGAGAAAAATAGATTCGATTATTGCGCAATTCAAAATGCTGAAAAAGCATTCAGATTTGGCGTTTAAATTTAGAAAACAAGATTTTACTAGGTGTTTTATGAGAAAACAGTGACCAATTTTTTAAATAGTGAACAGAAAATAATTTACGCCGAAGAGAGAGTGAACAATTTTTAAATAATGCTGAACAGAAAATAATTTTATGCAAAATCGTAGAAATAGTTTATGCAGAAAACAGTGAACAATTTTTATAAGAAAACAATGAACATTTTTAATTAATGCTGAAAATAGATTTTATGAATGCAGAAAACAGATTTTATGAATGTAGTAAGCAGATTTGAATATACTGTAAACATGATGTGCAGAGAGCAAATTTTATTAATGTAGAAATATATTTTATCAATGGAGAAAAATAGATTCGATTATTGCGCAATTCAAAATGCTGAAAAAGCATTCAGATTTGGCGTTTAAATTTAGAAAACAAGATTTTACTAGGTGTTTTATGAGAAAACAGTGACCAATTTTTTAAATAGTGAACATAAAATAATTTACGCCGAAGAGAGAGTGAACAATTTTTAAATAATGCTGAACAGAAAATAATTTTATGCAAAATCGTAGAAATAGTTTATGCAGAAAACAGTGAACAATTTTTATGAGGAAATAATGAACAGTTTTAATTAATGCAGAAAATAGATTTTATGAATGCAGTAAATAGATTCAAATATAGAGTAAACATGATGTGCAGAGAGCAAATTTTATTAATGTAGATGTTGACGAAAATTTTTAACCAATGTTTAACAATAATTGTTAGATTATGTTTAACAAATATTGTCAACTTATGTTTAACAAACGTTGTCAAATTATGTTTAACAATTATTGTCAACTTATATTTAACAAACATTGTCAAATTATGCTTAACAAATATTGTTAAATTACTTTTAACAAGAATTGGTAAATTAGTCAAATTTGTCAAACATAATTTCACCCATAGGCCTTTTGGCGTATGAGTTTTATTGACGTGAGTAGTGCCCATTCAAGATAATATATCTCTTAATTACAATCCCTTCTTTCAAGGGAAGACCCTTTGATTCCAACCATGTCGTCTTTATACATAAGTTTATTTATTTTTTATATTTAAGGGGATATGTGTTTTTTTATTTATTTGTGGCTGCACCTAATAATTTGTTTAGGTTGCCTACGTACCCTTATGGGGGAGCAAGCCACTTCGTAGTTCTCATTTTTTTGGATCTTAGATTTAAAGTCCTATATATGGTTTTGTCCAATTTTAATAGGTCTTTAAATATGGGTCTTTAAGTATCAATTTTAGTCTCAAGGACCATGCTTTTATGACAATCAAGCAAATTTCTTTTTCTTTCATTTGCTTATTTGTCCGAATTTTAAAATTTTCCCCAAATCAATTTTATGGTCATTTTACTTTAAGAATTATTAACTTTAAAGAATTAATAATCCCAAAGAATTAGTCACAATTAATTTGGTAGAGTCAAGAACTCCATTAATGGGGTGGAGTCAAGGACTCCATTGATGGGATAGAGTCAAGGACTCCAATTAATTTGGTAGAGTCAAGGACTCCATAAATGGGGTAAAGTTAAGGACTCCATTGATGGGGTAGAGTCAAGGACTCCAATTAAAAAAAAAAAGGCATTACACCACAACTTGAGAGAATTTTTATTTGGTAATTTTCAAATAGGATTTAAGAGTCAGGGACTCTTGTATAAAGTTTCATGTATAAAGTTAGGAACTCCTTATGAAACCAAACCCTATTTGTTTTACCAAATAAAAATTCAACCTTGAAGAAGGGTGAGAGAGAGATTTTGACAGTGTCAAGATGAGAGAATTTTTATTTGGTAATTTTCAAATAGGATTTAAGAGTTAAGGACTCTTATATAAAGCTTCATGTATGGAGTTAGGAACTCCTCATAAAACCCAACCCTATTTGTTTTACCAAACAAAAATTCATATTTGAGAATAAGAGAGAGAGAGAGAGAGAGAGAAGAAAGGGACTGCTGAAATCCCATATACCTATGCTGAGTATCCCTCCTCTGCTTGGTGTTACTCTTTATCTGTGCTTCTATTTTTTTTTTTTTTCTTCTCTCTATATCTTTGCCGTGTGTGTACTTGCTCTCTCTATGTGTGTCTGCCTTCTTCTTTTTTTCTCCTCTTTTTGCTTGCTGAAGGCTCTATATTTGTAGAGAAGTTTGAGAAACTGTTCCCACCTTTTTTGGTTGCTCAACTGATCGGTTAATGGGCAATTTTTATGGACCATTATCTTTTTTCTACGTGTTCATGCCTTCACCCACTTTTCAACCTTTTGGTTTGTTTTGTTTCTGGAATTTTCTTTTCATAGGTACTAGGTAGCTCACATGATATATCCTTTTTTTTTTTTAATTCTATTTTTGTTCTGTTGTAGCCTCCTTTTCAGACTTTATCTCCTTTTTTTTTAGGGACAACGGCAGACTTGCTTTTGATAATGCTATATCCACCTTCCCTTATTTTCCTCACTCTAGTCCTTTCTTACAAGTAATTGAAGGCTAGCAGACTAGTAACTTTTCACTTCACGTGGCCTTCTCTTTTTATATATATATATATATATATATATATATATATATATTTATTTATTTATTTATTTATATCACCTTTTCGTAGACCACCACACCTTTGGTCTCATCCTATTAACTAGTCCACAACCCGTGACGTGGCACTCTCTTTTTTAATGGCACATTTTTTAGTTTCAACAGTTGCCCCCCCATGTGTCATTCAAGAATTAAAATTCTGTGTGACACACGTTTGTTAGGAACAGCAGTCTTTTCCCGCTAAGACTAGACCTCTTTTTGAGCTTTGATAAGTATAGGACTCCTTCTATTGAATCTGAAATCCCAATTGGCAGATATTTGGCCTCAGCATTTTTTGTCTTAATTGATTTATTTATTTAATTTTTTTTTGTTTGAATATTGATTTGTTCTTATGCAATTTTCTTGTGTGCATAAGATTGATCACTTATTTGGTGGGAAATGGTTTTTTTTTTTTTTTTTTTTTTGACATGTGACTGAATTTAGTAAATAATACCAAGCTGCCTACGTACCCATAAGGGGATCAAGTCAACACGTAGTTCAGGATGAAGGAATTTTGATTTTGAGAAGGTGTGACTGAACTTAGTAAATGATACTTAGCTGCCTACGTACACGAAAGGGGATCAAGTCATTACGTAGTTCAAGATGGATGGTGATTTTTTAGGGTGTTTTTTTTTAAGGTGTGAAAGGGTTTTTGGAAGGTTTTTTTTTTTTTTTTCTTGAAAGGTGTGACTGAACTTAGTAAATGATGCTAAGCAGCCTACGTACCCGAAAGGGGATCAAGTCATCACGTAGTTCAAAGGGGTAGAGTTTTTATTTTTATTTTTTGTGCCCTAATTTTTGCCTAGGCCGCCTTACAAAAAGGTTTTCAACCTAGCGGGTTTTTTTTTTTTTTTTTGGACAAATGCATAAGCATGGTTGTTGCTTAAAATTTGGCATCAAGATAATTCACCTCTTCTCCCATGAAAGGGTTAAGATCAGTGTACACCATCTCATTTCCATCTTCATCACAAAGTTTAAAGCATTGATGAAGTGCAGAACTGATTATGCCATAAGTGTGTACCCAAGGGCATCCCAACAAAACGTCATAGGAAGTATCGGCATCAATTACGTGAAAAAGAGATTCAGAATACAATTCTCCTATTTCCATTTTTAATGAGATGGTTCCCATGGCTCTTTGTCCAACTTGGTTGGAGTTTTGAATGGTTAAATTGGATGGGGACAATTGTTTGGACTTCATCCCCATTACTTTGAGTGCCTTATGAGGGAGAAGATTTACAGTTGATCCGTAATCCAATAGGATTCTTGATAACCATACATCTCCAATTGTACCCTTGACATATAAAAACCGATTCTGAAATTTTTCCCCATGCTAAAGGTCCTCATCACTAAACATTATGCATGCAAAACATGAAACACATAGTCTAGGTGACAAGGGTTGTGAGGAATTGGCTTCTTTCCCTTTAGAAGCATCATCTTTTGCATTTTGGCTTAATTTTTCCTTTTGTGGTAATGACAAATGTTGGCCTGAAAGCAAAGTTACTTCATCTACCTCTCGTTCATTGTCATCAATTGAAACCATGCAACATTGCACAACGTCCCCTTTCATCTTATCCTCGGAATGATTTTGAAGAAATTCCTTAGGAAGATATTCCACTAGAGTTATTGGCATTCTCTCAGATTGAATATATTTTTCTTCCTCTAAACTCATGCTTTTCTTTTGAGTGTTCTTCTTTTTCTTTTTGTATTTCTTGGAATCCATCCTTCCATGGATTTTGACTCCTGGCTTCTCAAAGGAAATAATGATTGGTAATGGCCTTTTAGCCATTTTCTTGGACTGCTTACCAATATATGTTTGCCATTCTTCTTCATTTTCATCTTTAGAGAAATTTTCTCAAAAGTCTAATTTTGCTTCAATCGTAAGCTCATAAAGACTTGGGAGACTGTTTGACTCGCCCTTGTCATTAAGAGTCTTTTTGATCTTTTCAAGATTATTTGATTTTGCCCCCAGTGGGCAAGGCAAAGTGGACTTTGGTTCCTCCTCAAGCAAAGAAATGCTATTTGATGCAGCAGCTGGTACTCGAGAGGAACTATCTACCTCGATTTCACCATCATTTATCATTTTTTGAATTATATTCTTCAAGATATAGCATTCTGATAAAGGATGGCTAATGATTTGATGGTAGCGGCAATATTTAGGGTCATCTATCTTATCAACTTTAGAAGGTCTTTTAGGCTTAGGGAGTTGTATTGCTTTTTCTTTCATCAGCTCATTAAAAATCCTTTCCACATCATCATCGTGGAATGAGTATTTTGCTTTCTTTTTCTCTTCAAGATTGAGCTTTTTCGAGCCTTCCTTACCTTTTCCATTTTGCCTTCCATTATTGACAAATGTAGCCATTATTTCTCCATTATCTCGGGGCTTTTTTCCTTATGTATCTTTTTCTTCTAAATTACGCCCCCTTTGCGCGGTACTCTTTTGTCGGGCATTTTGTCTTTCAACATTGCTTGCTTTAGAGACCAATGCATCAAAACTTTGAGGTTCTACAGTCCCTATGAAAGTGGCAATCTCTGGTAAGAGATTGTTTGAACACATTTGTACTGCAGATTGTTCAGTCAACTTTTCGGAACATTGGAGATTTAGGCTTCTCCATCTTGTGATGAAGTCATTGACACTTTCATTTGACTTTTGTCGAGCATCAGCTAAATCAATGATTGAAACTTTCTTCTTTGAACTCACAAATTGGGCAAGAAAAGCCCTTTGCAAATCGTCCCATATGTGAATTGACCCTGGTTGTAATTGGGTGTACCAAGTGAATGCGGAATCCTTGAGAGATTGTACAAACTGTTTTATCAACAAGGCATCTGTCAAAGCAGATTCTCCACAAGCCGAATAGAAATGTGCCAAATGTTCTTGAGGGGAACCGATTAAACCATCAAATTTCGCAAAGTTTGGTTTTTGATAACCGATTGGGAATGGAACAGTATCATAATGAGCTGGATAAGGCTTTCGACACCCATGAACGGGTAAATTTATAGATGCCTGAAATTCTTTGATTCCCTCAGCAATGAGTGTCTTTAATTCATCTTGTGTTATAGAACTGGATGATGTGTGCCCTTCTTCGGCTGTAGGCACATGAGTTATTGCAGATGTACTTGCTTGAGACACTACTTGGGCTGCTAAGGCTGCTATTTCGGCATCTTTTTCAATGAGTTTCCTTTGCAACTCTTGAAGTTGCTCTTCTAAATTTGTGGTGCTAGTTACTAGAATTGGCATGTCTTCAGAATCACTTTCATCTGGGATTTTTAACACTTTGCCAAATTGGTCCATTAGAATTTTTGGAAAGTCTTCTTCTTGAAAAATAGACCCTAAATCCCCGTATAATGGACTATGAACATCACTTTGTGTTTCCATAGTATTGGAAGAAGTGGTGGAGATTAAAGAATCATCAATAATGGATTGGGACATGAGGCGGGCCTTAGAGCGTGTGATAGGACCTGAGTAAGGCCTTGGTGACTTATTAACCTTCTCACAAATCGCTGTCACATTTTTGTGCTTTGAACTTGTCCCTAATCCAAAATTTTCTTCTTTTGCCAACAAATAGCCTGAGAAGAATGCCCATTTTTGAACCTCCAAGTTTGACTTGGCCCTTTTTGATTGTTCAGCACAAAGAGCCGTCAATGGATATTGATCATATAATTCAGCATCTTGGCTTTCTTCTCTCCTTGTAATTTTTCCAGGGCTTGGCTTGGTTGATGGTGATGTTCCAAAGGAAGCATCAATATTTGCGGCTACTTCTTTCCCTTTGACAACGGGATCACCCTTAGGTGAAGCTGATTCAAGAATGCAAGGTCGCATTATCTTTGGTTGAGGAATCACCTTTTTCTTTAATAATGATTGATGAGGAAAACAAGTATAGCTCATCCTTGTGATGCCATCCACAAGAAATAAGCTCGTCCTAGAGTTTTACTTCTTAGGACGAGATACACGGCAGCCACCCATATGGCCTTCCGTCGCCTTAACTCATCCATAGAGGTGCCTAGAAAGCTCGTCCAAGGGCCGAGGACCTTAAACACTCATCCAAGGGTGAACAACCTTCGATGCTCGTCCAAGCATGGACGAGCCTCACTGGAAATTCCCCCATAAATATGGAAATCAAACCACGTGTAAAGATCCTAAACATCGCTGTAAGCTCTCGACAAAACACTCAACTTCCTACAGCAGTTATCCTCAGACCTCCACAAATGATGGGGAAGTTACTAAAAGGTAACTGCCCCCCTAACCCTATATAAACACCTTTCCCCGACAGAAAAAGTAAGCCTGAATCTCTTTAGACACTCTTGGTAGAATTAGAAGTTTTCTTGATTTTGAGGAGGAAAACTAACTTTATCATTGGAGGGTCTTAGACCGGCCAACCCCGATCTCCTTTGATTCTTCATTTTTCTTTATAGGCCTTCAAGATCATCAAAGTCCAAACGTTCAGCCTACTAATTCGAAAGAGCATCATCAGTTGGCGCCGTCTGTGGGAAAGTAAGTTTTGGTGTTTGTATTTTCTTCTCACGCTTTCTCCGACAAAAAGGCTGTATGGTTCGGACAAGATCAAGGGCCACTAGCCCGAGCCACCAAGAAAGTAGGGATGCTTCAAGCAATCCCCACTGAGATCGCCAGTCAGCGCCTATCATGCCATCGTCTTCAGTTCAACATATACAATCCATGGTAGCCGCCATGGCAGAGTTAACCTGCCAAAACCAAGAATTGACAAGAGAGATCAATTTAAGGAGACAACATCATGAAAGGAACATTGAAGGACTAGCCCAGAGTCAAGAAAATAGAGGGAATCCTGGGCCAGAAAGTTAATCGCGGGGCGCCACTTCACGGAGGGTGCCACATTTGGAGAAGGAGATGGATCAGATGAAGAAAGTCATGGATGAGATGCGGGAGAATACGAGAAAAGAAAATCCTGTAGAGGACTTAGTCCATTGAACAGACTCCCCTTTTACGGCTGCGATCAATGGCCATCCATTGCCTCCAAAGTTCAACATGCCTTCCCTAGATTCGTATGATGGAACACGGGATCCATTCGACCACATTGCCACTTTCAAGACTACGATGCATCTCCAAGGGGCAGACGAGATTATGTGTAGAGCCTTCCCTACCACCCTTAAAGGACCAGCATGGGTGTGGTTCAGTAAGATACCCCCGAATATGGTAAGCTCTTTTAAAGAGTTGAGTAAGTTGTTTGTTAACAATTTTATTGGGGGACAAAGGAATAAACATTCCTCGTCCAGCCTGTTGACCATCGAACAAAGAGAGAATGAAAGTTTGCGATCCTTCATCACTCATTTCAACAGAGAAGCCCTGACGGTAGACGAGGTAGATGACAAACTGTTATTGGCAGCCTTCCACAACGGAGTAAACTCTGATTTGTTCATTCACAAGCTTTACGAGAAAGAACCTCAAACCATGGCCGAGCTCGTCCACTCAGCCCAGAACTTCATGAATGCAGAAGACGCAATCATAGCCAAGAAGAGAAAAAGAGCTGAGAGAATGGAGACGAATCCCGCGTGTCACTCCGAACAAGGCCCTCGACCAAAGAAGGAATAAATGGAAGATAGGAAAGATCGGGACATTAAGAAAGCAGGCCCCTCGGCAAGAATCCAGCAATGCATGCCGTTGAATGCGCTGCTAGAGCAGGTACTCATGCAGATCAAGGATGACCCCTCTTTGAAGTGGCCTGAAAAAATGAAGGGAGATCCCAACAAGCAGAATAGAAACAAATATTGTCGCTTCCACAGAGACCACGGGCATGATACCGACGAGTGTTTTGACCTGAAACAGCAAATAGAGAACCTCATTAGACAAGGGAAGCTAAGAAATTTCCTTGGACGAGATCACAAGGACGAGAAATTGAAAGCGAAGGCAGAGGAGTCACCGTGCCCCCCACTTGGAGAGATAAGAGTTATCATAGGAGGAAATTCTATGGGGCAGACATCCAAGTTAAAGAAGTCGTACTTGAAGGCAGTGCAGAACGTCCAGCTCTTTGGACGGCCATCCGGAGCAAGGGCGACCAGCGAACAAGCTATCACGTTCACAGACGAGGATGCTGGAAGGGTTCACCACCCCCTTGACGATGCCATCGTCATCACTCTGCTCATCGTAGACTACGCAACAAGAAGGGTGTTGGTGGACAATGGAAGTTCGGCAGACATTTTGTATTATCCCGCGTTTCAGCAAATGAGGCTTTGACGAAACCAACTTCGTTCAGTGAATTCTCCCTTGGTAGGATTCGGAGGAATGAAGGTGTAGCCCCTAGGCACTATCACCTTACCTGTGGTGGTAGGCACGTACCCACAACAGGTAACCAACGACGTAAACTTCTTGGTAGTCGACTACTCATCCTCTTACAATGCCATCATTGGAAGACCAAATTTAAACAGTTGGAAGGCAGTCACGTCTACTTATCACCTGTCGGTCAAGTTTCCTACAGAACACGGGGTAGGACAAGTACAAGGAGACCAATTAGCAGCGAGAGAATGCTACCTGGTTATGTTAGCTATGGACGAACAAACACAAGTGATGAACATTGAAGAGAGACGAGTTATGGCAGAACCAACTGAAGCACTAGAAGACATTCCTTTGGACGAGGATAAACCCGAGAAACATACAAGGTTGGAGTGGATATGGAAGACAAGGTGAAACAAGACCTCGTCCTGTTCTTGAGGAAAAACATTGATGTGTTTGCATGGACGCATGAAGATATGCCTGGTATAGACCCTAGTGTCATCACCCACCGTCTCAATGTACATCCCTCCTCAAAGCCTGTATGACAGAAGAAAAGAGTGTTCGCCCATGACAGAGATAATGCCATCAAAAGAAGAGGTCCAAAAGTTAACTACAGCAAAGTTCATTCGAGAGGTTTACTATCCGGATTGGTTGGCCAACGTAGTGATGGTTAAGAAGGCAAATGGCAAGTGGAGAATGTGTGTGGACTTCACCGATTTAAACAAAGCCTGTCCCAAAGACAGCTACCCGTTACCAAGCATTGATCAATTGGTAGATTCGACTGCGGGTCATAAGTTGTTAAGTTTCATGGACGCCTTCTCCGGTTATAACCAAATAAGAATTGATGAAACAGACCAAGAGAAAACATCGTTCGTCACCAGCCAAGGCCTATTTTGCTACAAGGTGATGCCTTTTAGCTTAAAGAAAGCGGGGGCAACGTACCAAAGGTTGGTTAACCATATGTTTCGGCCCCAGATTGGTCGAAATGTAGAAGCCTATGTAGATGACATGCTAGTAAAGAGCCTGGACGAGAGGAAGCACTTGGACGACTTGCAAGAAACTTTCGACACGCTCAGACGATACAACATGAAGCTAAACCCCAGCAAGTGTGCCTTTGGAGTTTCGTCAGGAAAATTTCTTGGGTTCATGGTGTCACAAAGAGGAATTGAAGCAAACCCTGGCAAGATTCAAGCAATATTGGATATGAAACCTCCGCAAAACACCAAGGACGTCCAGTCCCTTGCCGGACGAGTCACTGCCTTTAACAAGATTATCTCTAGAGCCACTGACAAGTGTTTACCATTTTTCAGGACTCTTAAAAAAGCGTTTGAATGGACGGACGAATGTCAGAAAGCTTTCGAAGACCTGAAGGCATATCTCACCACAGCTCCTTTGTTGAGCCCATCAATCCCTGGTGAAGAGTTGTACTTGTACTTGGCGGTGTCCTCTCATGCAGTGAGCTCGGCTCTGATCAGAGAAGAAGTAAAGGTGCAGAAACCGGTTTATTACACTAGCTGAGCACTCAAAGGGGCAGAAGGATGGTATCCTATAGTGGAAAAGTTAGCTTTTGAGTTGGTTACAGCCTCTAGGAAGTTAAGGCATTACTTCCAAGCCCATGTCATCAACGTCCAGACGGACCACCCATTAAAGAAGGCGATGAACAAGGTGGAAGCAGCAGGACGACTTGTCTAATGGGCTGTCGAGCTAAGTGAGTTTGATGTCAGGTACCAACCAAGGAAGGCGGTCAAAACACAGGTGCTAGCAGACTTCATTGCAGAGTTTACCCCTGGACAAGGAAAGCTGGACGAGCTGAGCGAAGTTCAAAAGTGGGACATCAATGTGGACGGGTCATCCACGTTGCATACTGGAGGAGTTGGGATTGTACTTAGATCACCCGAGGGGGATAAGTTAAAGTACGCTGTCCATCTGCAATACCAAACCACTAACAATGAGGCCGAATATGAAGTACTCCTCAAAGGGCTAGAATTGGCCAAGTCTCTAGGGGCGGAGTCCATCATCGTCCGAGGAGATTCTCAGTTGATCATAAATCAAATAAATGGAGCATGTGAAGCCAAAGAAAACCGGATGATGAAGTACCTAAATAAAGTAAAACAGCTCATCAAGGGAGTTAACCAAGCCAGTTTTGTCCAACTCCCAAGGGAGGAAAACACGGAAGCGGACGCCTTGGCGAAAGCAGCCTCGTCAGGAGAAACCATGGATAAGATTGATGAAATCTAGTACATGCCAAGCATAGACCTCTCGAAAATGCAAGAAGTAGAAGAGAAGGAAAACTGGATGACTCTGGTAATTGTCTATCTTAAAGACGGAAGGCTTCCACAGGACAGGGATGAGGCCAGGAAGGTAAGAATTAGAGCGGCCAAATATGTTCTTATAAATGAAGTGCTGTACAAACGGGGTTTCTCCCTGCCCTACTTAAGGTACTTAGCCCCGGATGAATCGAACTATGTGTTGAGAGAAATTCATGAAGGAGCGTGCGGCAACCACTCGGGGGCAAGAGCATTGGTCCATAAGGTCATCCGTGCAGGATATTATTGGCCAACTGTTCAAGCAGATGCGAAGGCTTACGTCAAGGTATGTGACTAATGCCAATGCTTTAGCAACATTCCCCGACAACCAGCAGAGTATCTAACTCCAATGACAGCCCTATGGCCCTTTGCACAATGGGGATTGGATATCTTAGGTCAATTTCCACTTGGAACCAGACAGATGAAATTCTTGGTGGTTGGGATCGATTACTTCACTAAATGGATAGAAGCAGAACCCTTGGCAAAAATAACGTAGTAAAATGTCAAGAACTTTGTCTGGAAAAATATCGTGTGTAGATTCGGAGTGCCCAAGGTGCTAATATCAGACAACGGACGACAATTTGATAACGCACTTTTCAGAGATTTCTGCCAGCATTTCAGAATCGACAATCATTACTCCTCACCCGCCCACCCTTAAGCAAACGGTCAGGCCGAAATAGCAAACCGGTCCTTGTTGAAAAGCATCAAGACTCGGCTTGCGAGGGCAAAAGGGGTATGGCCAGACGAGCTACCCGGTGTTCTATGGGCTTATAGAACTACTGCGAGAACCCCTACGAGAGAAACTCCTTTCAAGCTAGACTATAGAAGTAAGGCAGTGATACCTGCAGAAATTCACATGGCCAATCACAGGGTGATGAGATACCAAGGTGAGAATAACGAAGATCAACTGCGCCTTAACCGTGATCTTATAGACGAAGTGAGAACGGAAGCGGAGCAAAGGATAGTGAGGTATAAAAATCTCATGTCTAGGCAATATGATGCGATGGTGAAGCCAAGACGTTTCAACATAGGGGACCTTGTCCTGAAAAGGGTCTCTCTCGCAACCAGGAACCCGACTCATGGAAAATTGGGACCCAATTGGGAAGGACCCTACAGGATTGTCAACTGTAAAAGACAAGGGTCATATTATCTAGAAGCTTGGGATGGGAGAAAGTTGGAACATCCTTGGAACGTTGAGCACCTGAGGAGGTATTACCAGTAATAACTAAGACAAGCACTGTTTCGGACGAGACCCTCCATCTTGGACGAGTCCAAAATGAGTACTTGCTGTTATGTGTCGTTCAGCATTATATATTGTGTTTTTATCTATGTGTCATTCAGCATTATATATTGTGTTTTTATCCCTAAAGACTTAGTTATTAAATTAGCTATGGACTAAGTAACGTTTGGACGTCTGTATAAATAAGGCACTACTTCCTAAAAGAATGTGCCATACTTGTTGACAATGTTTATGATAATGAGAATGGTTTGGATTTTTAAATACATATGATGTAACAAACTTCATAACTCCGTTTGCTAGAAAGACCAAGGCCTAAAGACGAGCACAAACCCCTAGACAGGGGCATAACGTCTAAACTCTCCTTGAAAAGGAAATGAAGTAAAAACAGGGCATGGACGTTTAAACAAAAGACGAGCCAAAGCTCTTGACAGAAATTCAACCATGGACGAGGGATACTTGGCCTAGACATGGACGAGAGAAATATATATGGTCCTTAGGACTTCAACTAAAACAATCCAGTTCTTGGACGAGCAAAGTTAAAGCAGTTGAAAATTGTAAAGAAAGCACTTACCCCAAAGACGAGCAAAGAGCCGTCCACCTAATATGTGAGGGAGTAGGCTAATTCCATGACGTTTGAAAAAGTAACATCCATGGACGAGTTGTGTTATAAACTTAAATGATATTCAGCATGAACAAACTCAAATCATGGATAAGTTAAAATTAAGAATACAGGAATGTAAATAACTTCATCCATACAACATTCTAATGAATGAAAGAAGGGATAGAAGAAACTAAACGTTCATTTGTTAATTATAAAGGAGAACCAACGTCCAAAAACTTAGAAGTAAAATTAACCGTGTTTATGTGCTCGTCTTAGTATTTTGGACGAGCAAATTGTACTTGAGCTATATTTAGTGGTCCAAAACAACGGACCAGAATAAAAAAAAAGAAAAAAAAGAAAAAAAAGAAAGAAAAAGTACAAAGGTAAATAAGCAGGTAAAAGCTTGGTCTTCACTAGGGAGGAGTATCACTGGGCTCGTCTTGAATTGGCTGGGTGGTGGCGTCATCTTCAATGTTGATGTCTTCTGAGCTCGTCTGGAGGAGGGAGCTTGTGGTGGCACTACCAATATTGAGTCTAATGGAACTGAAGTCCAGCTCAGGGAAGTTTTCTGCAGCATCCATCCTGAAGTCCTCGAACCCAGCTGCATAGTTGGCATCCAATAGATCAGTATACTCCTTGGACGCCTTGAACTGTGCAACTGCGTCTTCCCTAGCTTTTTCGAGAAGGGTACTCAGCTCGTCGTTCCTCTTTTGGAGGTGATCAAGACGAGTATCCTTCTCGACGATATCAGCCTTCAGTTCCTCCGTATGATTTTGTAACTCCCTAACCTCGTCTTTAGACTTGGCCGCCACCTCAACCCACTTCTTGCACTCGTCCTTCACTTCTTGCACCCTCGTCTCCAACAAGATCCTCGTCTTGTCCAATTTAGTGGCCTGCCTGGACGCCGCAATGAACTTTGACATTGCTTGCAATGGTAAAATATAATAAAGGTTAGACGAGGCAATGGTAAAATATAATAAAGGTTAGACGAGGAAAAGCACAAAAAGAAAAGACGACACGAAAATAAGATTACGTACCTTAAAAAGATCATGGACGCCAGAATGTTCAAAATCTTTTAAAGACATGTCATAGCACGCGGTTATGTCCTCGTCTAGCACAACCTTCTCGAACCATTCCCAAGCTAGGTCCTTGTTTTCAATAAGATTTGAGGGAATTCTTGGAGGCTGGGACGAGGTAGGCGCAGCTGACTTGGACGGAGGAGTCTTGGATGGGGTAACTTCAGGAGTTGGTGAATCAACGTCTAAGACTTGGACCGGTGTCTGAGACGAGGGGAGGGTAGACTTGACCACCGTTTGGGACGACCCATGCTTGGGTTTCTTCCCTCGACAACTGGGCAAATTTCCCAAGTCAAGGGTCTTAGATACTGACTTCCTCTTGTCCCCTGCAGAAGGACGAGCTTGGGAGTGGATCTCAGGACGGCTCCCCTCACCCATGGGCTCCTTGCCCTTATTCTCTTTCATGGTCGTCATTCCTACAAGGTAGGAAAATAGAGATTAAAAATAAAACCAAAGTAAAAGAAAAAGAGAGAAAAACAAATAAATAAAGAAACATGTTTAGTGCTAAGTCCAAACTTACGTCTATGGACTGTAACCTTGTGTGCGATGGCCTCGTTGGACAAGTCTGGACCAAGTCCCCACTTAGCTAATCGTCTAAGGGTGACCAAAGAATGGAAATCCCTTTCAACATGCAGTTGAGCCCTGTGGACACGGTCACGGTAAAACTTACTCAACGAAGGTCGTCCAACGGCTGTAAAGCAACAAGAGAACAAAAGTTAGACATAATTAATAAAAATAACATAAAAGGAAAAGAAAGTAAAAGGGCATACCTTCTGGACGAAGGTTCCCTAATTCCCCAGTGTAAGGGGCAAAGGTGTCCCTACCAAAGTCCACGGGGTTCCCAGCCCAGGAACTGAAGACGAAGAAAAATTCCGTCTTCCAGTTTCTGTCAGACGAGGCTAGGGACTTGATTAATCTACAGTTTGAGCCCCTAGCAATGAACTGATAGAACCCGAGTGACTGATTTATTTCAGAAGGTTTCTAGCAGAAGAGGAACTCGTCCACTGTAAGAGGACGATCCCCTTCAAACACTTCCCTCCATAAAATCTGCATAGAGATAATCAATCTCCATGCATTTGGATTGAATTGGCAAATTCCTAAACCTAACCTAACAAGTAACTCTCTAGCAAAAGCATTTAAGGGCAACCTAAAACCCCCCAAGAAATAAGCTTCATAAACACCTACCCCGAAGTGAGGGTTACAACACCACTCCCCACGGACGGGCAACCTAGGGTTAACCTCATCAGGGATTTGGTACCACAGTTTAAGGTTATTAAGTCTTTGCTCACTGGTCTTTGAAAGAACACCCACTGCACAGCTGTAAACGGTTTCTTCCTCGTCCAAAGGACTAGACGAAGGGACATTGGACGAGGTGCCGGCTCAGGACCCAGAAGTCTTCCTAAGTTGTTCTTGAAGAACCTCTAAGGGGACTCCAAGAACCCCAGAAATGTAACCCTCGTCCGTGGAATTACCCTCATTACTACTGTTACTAGAGCTATTACCCGAGCTGCTATAGCCAGTAGTGTCCTGATACTCGTCTATGGATCTTTCTAAGCTATTGCTAGATGAAGAAATAACAGTTTCAGACATCTTAAAAAACTTATGGAAAACCTAAAGACGAGAGAGGAAAAATACCTGCTTTTAGACGGAAAAAGACTATGGACGTGGAGTAGAGTTTTGGACGAGGCTCTAGATGACAAAGATCAAAGGAAAATCTTTTGAAATGAGAGGGGTAGGAGGGGAATTCTACTATTTATAGGCAACATGGCTCCACACTCGAAGCAACGGAACCAATCAGGACATGCCACGTGGCATTTCTCGAAAAACGAGGAGCCATGATTGAATTGTGTTCGAAAAATAATAATAATAAATGAAAATAATAAAATATACATATATATATATATATATATATATATAAAAGCCCTCTAGGACGGACAACACAAGGGCAAAGGGGCAACTGATGAGGAAAACAAGTATAGCTCGTCCTTGTGATGCCGTCCACAAGAAATAAGCTCGTCCTAGAGTTTTACTTCGTAGGACGAGATACACAGCAGCCACCCATATGGCCTTCCGTTGCCTTAACTCATCCATAGAGGTGCCTAGAAAGCTCGTCCAAGGGCCGAGGACCTTAAACCCTCGTCCAAGGGTGAACAACCTTCGATGCTCATCCAAGCATGGCTGAGCCTCACTGGAAATTCCCCCATAAATATGGAAATCAAACCACGTGTAAAGATCCTAAACATCGCTGTAAGCTCTCGACAAAACACTCAACTTCTTACAACAGTTATCCTTCGACCTCCACAAATGATGGGGAAGTTACTAAAAGGTAACTGCCCCCCTAACCCTATATAAACACCTTTTCCCGACAGAAAAAGTAAGTCTGAATCTCTTTAGACACTCTTGGTAGAATTAGAAGTTTTCTTGATTTTGAGGAGGAAAACTAACTTCATCATCGGAGGGTCTTAGACCGGCCAACCCCAATCTCCTTTGATTCTTCATTTTTCTTTACAGGCCTTCAAGATCATCAAAGTCCAAACGTTCAGCCTACTGATTCGAATTAGACCGGCCAACCCCGGTCTCCTTTGATTCTTCATTTTTCTTTACAAGCCTTCAAGATCATCAAAGTCCAAACGTTTAGCCTACTGATTCGAAAGAGCATCATCAATGATGCCTTCTTCGAAGCCTTGATAGACTTCTTAGTGACCTTAAGCTTCGGGGTTTCAGTAGGACTAGCTTCCCTTTCTTCAGTCGAAGTCACCATTATTGACTCGGTTGTTCCCAACGTGATTGGGATGGAGCTAATCATGATTTGGATAGGGAGATGCCTCGGGGCCATACCCATAGTGTTAGAGTCATTCACATTTGAACCCTCGGTTTGGGATTTCTTAGCCTTAGAACTTTTCCTTGCCCTCCTCTTCTTTGAAGTCTTTGAAGTTGATGAAACTTGGATGTTGGTGATGCGTTCATCATTTGGTACTTCGAGCTTGACGGAAGAGCGACCAAGGGTGAATGTCATGCGACAACCATTTGCTCCTTGCGCAGTTGCCGGAAGCTTGTGAAAGTAAACAATTACTTAGGGAGCCATTGGTAGACCTATTTACAACACAAGAACTGATGTATAAAAAACATAGTTGGAGTTGAAAAGGAGAATGGGTCCCACTGGGCGTGCCAAAAATCATGTTGACGAAAATTGTTAACCAATGTTTAACAATAATTGTTAGATTATGTTTAACAAACGTTGTCAAATTATGTTTAACAATTATTGTCAACTTATGTTTGACAAACATTGTCAAATTATGTTTAACAAATATTGTCAAATTACTTTTAACAAGAATTGGTAAATTAGTCAAATTCGTCAAACATAATTTCACCCATAGGCCTTTTGGCGTATGAGTTTTATTGATGTGAGTAGTGCCCATTCAAGATAATATATCTCTTGATTACAATTCCTTCTTTCAAGGGAAGACCCTTTGATTCGAACCATGTCGTCTTTATACATAAGTTTATTTATTTTTTATATTTAAGGGGATATGTGTTTATTTATTTATTTGTGGCTGCACCTAATAATTTGTTTAGGTTGCCTACGTACCCTTGGCGGGAATCAAGCCACTTCATAGTTCTCATTTTTTTCGATCTTAGATTTAAAGTTCCAAATATGGTTTTGTCCAATTTTAATAGGTCTTTAAATATGGGTCTTTAAGTATCAATTTTAGTCTCAAGGACCATGCTTTTATGACAATCAAGCAAATTTCTTTTTCTTTCATTTGCTTATTTGTCGAAATTTTAAAATTTTCCCCAAATCAATTTTATGGTCATTTTACTTTAAGAATTATTAACTTTAAAGAATTAATAATCCCAAAGAATTAGTCACAATTAATTTGGTAGAGTCAAGAACTCCATTAATGGGGTGGAGTCAAGGACTCCATTGATGGGATAGAGTCAAGTACTCTAATTAATTTGGTAGAGTCAAGGACTCCATAAATGGGGTAGAGTCAAGGACTTCATTGAGAGAATTTTTATTTGGTAATTTTCAAATAAGATTTAAGAGTCAAGGACTCTTATATAAAACTTAATGTATGGAGTTAAGAACTCCTCATAAAACCCAACCCTATTTGTTTTACTAAACAAAAATTCATATTTGAGAGAGAGAGAGAGAGAGAGAGAGAGAGAAGAAAGGGACTGTTGAAATCCCATATACCTTTGCTGCGTATCCCTCCTCTGCTTGGTGTTACTCTCTATCTGTGCTTCTCTTTTTTTTTTCTTCTCACTATGTCTTTGCCGTGTGTGTACTTGCTCTCTCTATGTATGTCTGCCTTCTCTTTTTTTCTTCTCTTTTTGCTTGCTGAAGGCTCTATATTTATAGAGAAGTTTGAGAAACTGTTCCCACCTTTTTTTGTTGCTCAACTGACCGGTTAATGGGGAATTTTTATGGACCATTATCTTTTTTCTACATGTTCATGCCTTCACCCACTTTTCAACCTTTTGGTTTGTTTTGTTTCTGGAATTTTCTTTTCATAGGTACTAGGCAGCTCACATGATCTATCCTTTTTTTTTTTTTTTTTTTAAATTCTATTTTTGTTCTGTGGTGGCGTCCTTTTCAGTCTTTATCTCCTTTTTTTTTAAGGACAACGGCAGACTTGCTTTTGATAATGCTATATCCACCTTCCCTTATTTTCCTCACTCTAGTCCTTTCTTATAGGTAATTGAAGGCAAGCAGACTAGTAACTTTTCACTTCACGTGGCCTTCTCTTTTATATATATATATATATATATATATATATATATATATATATATATATATATATATATATCACCTTTTTGTAGACCACCACACCTTTGGTCTCATCCTGTTAACTAGTCCACAAGCCGTGACGTGGCACTCTTTTTTTTAATGGCACATTTTTTAGTTTGAACAGTAGAAATAGATTTTATCAATGCAGAAAAATAGATTCGATTATTATGAAATTCAAAATGCTGAAAAAGCATTTAGATTTGGCGTTTAAATTTAGAAGACACGATTTTACTAGGTGCTTTATGAGAAAACAGTGAACAATTTTTTAAATAGTGAACAGAAAATAATTTATGCAAAAAAGAGATTGAACAATTTTTTAAATAATGCTGAACAGAAAATAATTTTATGCAAAATCGTAGAAATAGTTTATGCAGAAAACTGTGAACAATTTTTATGAGAAAACAATGAACAGTTTTAATTAATGCAAAAAACAGATTTTATGAATGCAGTAAGCAGATTCAAATATAGAGTAAACATGATGTGTAGAGAGCAAATTTTATTAATGTAGAAATAGATTTTATCAATGGAGAAATATAGATTTGATTATTGCGCAATTCAAAATGCTGAAAAAGTATTCAGATTTGGCGTTTAAATTTAGAAAACACGATTTCACTAGGTTTTTTATGAGAAAACAGTGAACAATTTTTTAAATAGTGAACAGAAAATAATTTATGCAGAAAAGAGAGTGAACAATTTTTTAAATAATGCTGAACATAAAATAATTTTATGCGAAATCATAGAAATAGTTTATGCAAAAAATAGTGAACAATTTTTATGAGAAAACAATGAACAGTTTTAATGAATGCAGAAAACAGATTTTATAAATGCAGTAAGCAGATTTGAATATAGAGTAAACATGATGTGCAGAGAGCAAATTTTATTAATGTAGAAATAGATATTATCAATGCAGAAAAATAGATTTGATTATTATGAAATTCAAAATTATGAAAAAGCATTCAAATTTGGCATTTAAATTTAAAAAACACGATTTTACTAGGTGCTTTATGAGAAAACAATGAATAATTTTTTAATAGTGAACTGAAAATAATTTACGAAGAATGGAGAGTGAACAATTTTTTAAATAATGCTGAACAGAAAATAATTTTTTGCAACATAGAAATAGTTTATGCAGAAAACAGTAAATAATTTTTATGAGAAAACAATGAACAGTTTTAAATAATGCAGAAAACAAATTTTATGAATACATTAAGCAGATTCGAATATAGAGTAAACATAATGTGTAGAGAGCAAATTTATTAATGTAGAAATAGATTTTATCAATGCAGAAAAATAGATTCGATTATTTTGAAATTCAAACGTGAAAAAGCATTCAGATTTGGCATTTAAATTTAGAAAACACGATTTCACTAGGTGTTTTATGAGAAAACAATGAACAAATTTTTTAAATAGTGAACAGAAAATAATTTAAGCAAAAATGAGAGTAAACAATTTTTTAAATAATGCTGAACAGAAAATAATTTTATGCAAAATCGTAGAAATAGTTTATGCAGAAAACTGTGAACAATTTTTATGAGAAAACAATGAACAGTTTTAATTAATGTAGAAATTAATTCATATTTTGAAATTAAAATCTCTATATTTTACAATGCTTCTATTTAAATAAATAAAAAACATAAAAAAGCTAATTATTTTTATGTTTATGTTTATGTTTATTTGTTGATTATCCAAAAAAAAAAAAGTTATTTGGAACTCGAGTTTCCTAAACTCGAGTTCCTTAGGAGCTCGAGTACCATAGAAATAAACATAAACATAATTTTATTTATAATAGGTACTCGAGCCTAGTATACTCGAGTACTGTGTTGCATGGAACTCGAGTTTACCAAGCTCAAGTACTACATTATATTTTTTTAATCGCACAAATTGCAGCTCAGCACCACCACCGTGGCGGAATTGATGAGGAACTCGAGTTTCATGAACTCGAGTACCATTTGGAACTCGAATTTTGAAACTCGAGTTCTATAAAAGTGGTACATTCCCATTTATTTCCGAAACAATGTTTTTTTGCTAAAAATTTCTGAAAATTGTGGTATTTGGCCATTTTGGCTAGCTGGTGTGCCTCTTACTTCTTGACTGTACATTACGAATGTAATTATGAGTTTATAGCTAAGCCACACATCACATGCATAGACATAAGCAAAGTAAACCTTCTAAATTTAAAGAAGCCTACATAACCTCAATGGCTTTCAATGTTCCAATCTAAAAGCATTATTTATTTATTTTTAACTTTTACATATATTTAACAAATCTTGGAATTACAACTTCCCCCACCCCTCCATAGGTTTTGCTAGCATAAATATTTCCAATTCTTAAAGAGTTTTGTTGTTCAACTATTGACATAGAGCCCCTTTTACTTCCACCCATGTAGTCAAAATGGAATCTCAACAAGCATGTTGTTCATTTGTATATACAAGAATTTAGGGAAACAAAAATCACAATGTGACCAACAACTTTATTTTAACCATGAAAATGCTTTTAACACAAACCAAAATTTTGATTTCCAACTCTTTGTGGGTGCATTTCGCACAAACTATCTAGAAACTCTTTGACCTATGCTACTCCATGTTCAAGTGAAAAAAAAAAAGGCCATATACATAGCAGTAAGCTAACTGAAAAGAAGTTTTTATTTCATTTCATAGGCTATGCAGTCATGAAAAGTCTAAAATCCAAAGAAAACAAAGGAAACAAGAACAAGATAGAAGTATTAGTGAAATGTTCTTGTTGCTCTCACTATTGCTAAATACAGAAAAAAAACAGACTAATGCTCTGTTTGTATTGCGTTTGGGCGTCAGCGTTTGTAGCGTTTTTTTTTTTTTTTTTAAGTCAGTGTGTTTGTCACTGTTCATTGGCCATGAATAGTGATTTTAGGCCAATGAATAGTGAAAAACACTGTAGCAACACAGTAAAAAAATTATTTTTTTTATTTTTTTCAGTTTCAGTTTTCAGTTTTCAGCAAAATAAGTGGTATCCAAACGCATACTAAATCTTACACACTTGAACATTGAAATAATTTTTATGAGCTATTGAAAGGTAAAAAAGTGTAACATTTGACTCTGCATAAGGTGCTAGTCATCTTTAACTTTTCTCTGCAACTAAAGGAAACCCAAATGCAAGAATGTAAAGACAAAATATTTGTGCACATTACTAACAATAAAAAAAAATATATACTAGCTAATAACAGGGGAATTCAGACAGAAAAAGACCAATAGGAGATAATAGAACTCTATATAAAAAAAAAAAAAAAAAAAACAAGTATGCACATATCCAATAGAAATATGAATATCTAATAAACAAATGAAGTCACATTATTAGAAGAGTAAATCTCATCCCTTTTACCCCAAAATCGGTAAGCAAACAAGAGGAAAAAAAAAACCCACGTACCAAAACAACAGAAATTGACAAAAACCCCCAGTTATTTTTATCTTCAGTGAGCTTAACATTACTTCAAAGTTTCTAATAGACATTTTCACAAACATCTTGCATTCCCAAGATCAACATTAAAATAAAATAGAACATTAAGGTACTACCAATTGAACATTCTGCCATACCCAAAAAATCCAACCCAAGAAAAATCAGCAGACTTTACATGCATCAAGAAAACCCAATATCAAACTAATCAAAATTAAATAAATAATAAAAAAAAAAACCATGAGTTTCAATCATGTCTTAGAAGCAAACATAAAGAGAGAAAAAAAATAGAAGAGAATATAAATAAGGAGAAAGAGAGAATCGGATGGTCACCAACGCTGGTGACGCCGCTGAGAAGCACAACCATAGATGGGGCAAGCAGAAGCTTGGCCACAGCTGGACTTGAGAGAACGAGAAAACAAAGAGAGACATTGAGAGAGAGGAGGTCAGGCCGGCAAGCATCGCTAGTGGTGGTCGTGTGGGCCTCAGAAGCTTAAAAAAAAAAAAAAAAAAGGGAAGTTTTACTCAAAAAAAAAAAAGAAAAGAAAAAAAAAAAAAGAGAAAGGGAAGTGAAGTGGGAGAAATTGGAGAAAAAAAAATAGTGAGACACGGATTGATGACGTGGCAATCCTTTACAACTATTCGACTAAATTAATTGTTGATATTAGAGCTATTGCATCCCGTGCAATACCGGGATTTTTTTTTAGAATCTTAAGTATTTTTAACACATAAGTGGGGAAAGTTTTTTACCGGGATCTCAATCCTTCCTAGCAATTCAATTATCAATAATGAACAGAAGAGCCAGAGATTTGGGCATCACTATCAGTGCTAGGCTGTCTAAATCCTGTTTGATTGTTATGTTTTGAATTTGAGTCAATTGTCCTCTCAACATCACTGTTGATGAGGAACAATCTTATCTGACGTCTCTTCATCTCTCGTGAACATTTGATTAGGCCTAAATAAGCTTAGCTACCATTCTTCTAGAGTTTTGACCAACCCCTCGAGAAAAATTAGGATTAACAGGGAATATTGATACGCCCTTAATGCATTTCACGTAGATTCTTTCCCTTAAGTCTTTGGTTTTCAAAGAGAGAGAGAGAAAGAGAGATTCTGTGAGAGAGACATGGCCTCTGTGGACGAAGAGAGATCTGTGTTGGAAGATGATGCTCTTCTACAGGTTCTAAGTTCTAACCTCTCCTCTTGATCTGTTTTGAGTATGTCAGAACTCAGAAGTGTACCTTCCGAAATCAGAGCTGTCTTATCTTTATTGGTTTTCTACTTCCCTTTTTCTTTTCTTGTCCTTTTCATATTTACAAGGTGGATTATTTGCAGTCTATATTGTTTGGAAGTCAAATGGACCGTATAGTTTATAGTCCTTCCTGCCTCTCTTTTTAGCTTCTTTATTATTCTTTAGTTTGCTGTGAGAATAGGATTATGCTTGACCATATATATTTTCATTTTGTGGCTCAAGAACTTCCAAATAGTGAACCAAGTTAATTTTCCTTAAGGGGTTTGTTTGCTATGATGGATTTTCCATTTTCCTATTGGTGTAGAAAACTTTTTTTTTAACGGCTTTGCAGGGGGTCTAACTCTTTAACTTGAACTGGTTATGTAGCACAAGACAGTTATGAAGGACGTGTTGGGTTGACTTGTAGCTTGTGATATCTACTCGTGTCCTTTTTACATATTGCTTCTTTCTTCTTTAGGATTTTAGTTTTTATCCCTTTTGCTCGTTTGTTTTCTGTCCATGGCTTGGGTTGGGGGGACACACAAACATGCACGCGCGCGCGCACACAGAGCAGCCATCTCAGAAAACTTGACCCTAAAAGCAGAATTTCTCCAAGAAAAATACTCCTTTTTTTTACTTGCTTTCTCGTGTCAAATGGTATTTAGCTTTATTGGCATGATGTAGATAATTGCAAGATGGGTCTGTAAGTAGGTAGGATGTTGATTTTTACCAATTAGTGAGTCATCTTGGATAAGATGTGCAGCTAAAAGTGTGACAACACAGGTGGAAAGGATTATTAAGACAAATGGATGGCACCTTGTCCTGTATTTCCATCCAATTGCGAATCAGTAGTCTACCAGTAAATTTCAAAGCTCATGGTTTTTTTTTTTTTTTAATGCTTTTCATGATTCCATTAAATCTGTTTTTAAATCAAACATAAGCACTCTAGTACATGTTCATAGTTGTATACGATTGAACACTGGGAAGCCATAACAATGGTATAACTATAAAGAAATGTCATATTTGAATATAATTAACTCCAAAAGCCTGGAATCTTAAATATGTAAAATTAAAAAGTTATTAATTGAGAGGGAAAGGACTTAACAAAGGCTCATTGAAGTGGAAGGGCAGGCTTGAGGATGAAAAATATGTTAGGGTGACATAGTGTGCGAACCACTTTAATTGATCAAGACGTATGCAGAAAACTGATTCAATTAGATGTCCAGCAGCACAAACTACAGATTTTACAGTGAATTTTTAAATTTCAAACATGCTTCAAGATTTGCAATTGATAGCTTCGATCTCTAGAAGCTAATTCCCTGTTTAACTACTTGAACCTAATTATACCTTAGCAGTACCAGAATTTAATTAAATGTCTATCTTTTGGTTAGATGTTGTACAAAATCAGCCTTCATCATTAGATATCACAACCTTAAACACTACTAAAATTACTACCTGAGTGTTTGGTATTAATTTGTGGTTGCAGTAAATTCGTCTTTAATCATCAAATAGGTAATGTGGGTTTTTGTGTGAATTGGGCCTAAGTACCATGCTCCTCTTTGAACAAGATTATACCAGTTACTCAAGCTACTGCCTATGAAAATGTCATCGAATGTGGTTGTTATTTAAAATAAAAAATAAAAAATTCTCTCTCTTCTCCATTTAAGTGTGTATTATTCTGCCTCTTCAGAATGACATTAGTGGACCATACACTGGAGATGGCTCAGTTAACATTAAAGGTAATCCTGTTCTGAAGAATAGTACTGGAAAGTGGAAAGCATGCCCCTTCATTCTCGGTAATTGTTTTTCCTTATATTGCTCAAATATAGCAAAATATATAACTTTATTTATTTTGTTTTGTGATGTTTAACAGTTGTAACATAGAATGCAGGTGGTGGAGGTTGTGAACGTTTGGCCTTCTATGGGATTTCCTCTAATCTTGTTACTTATCTTGAAAGCAAACTACATGAAGGAAATGTCTCTGCTGCAAGAAATGTTACCACTTGGCAAGGCACCTGTTATTTTATACCCCTAATTGGAGGTGTCTTAGCCGATGCTTACTGGGGAAGATATCGGACAATGGCAGTTTTCTTTGCAGTTTACCTTATTGTAAGCATAAGCTGAAGTTTTTCATTTTGTTGTTGTTCTGTTTGCAGAGAATTATTTCATTTAAAACGCTGGAGCACATTGCCTCTCACACGTCCTCAAGTCTCTTGAGTCAGCAGAGCTTGAACCTTATGCCATCAATTCCTTATCATGTAGTTAATTGATGAATGCGAAAGAAAATAATTCAGGAATGAAGAATGTTTTGATGGCATCCTGTAATAATATAATCTCAACTTTTGACTCTGATATGTTCCATTTCAGTTACTAGGCACAAAGGTCAGCAGAAATGTATGCAAGAATCCTATATTTATTGTTAAGGGGATTCAGTTTTATGTTTCTGGTTGTGTCATACGCATTACAAAGATGCATCCATAATAGTGTTTTGAGTGAGGTCTGCTTTTTCCACCTTGATGGTTTGCATGACAGGATAATATTCAGTTGAAGTGCGGTAGATTAGGTCAGTGCAGTTTGGCAAGGTTTGGGAAATGTCAGTGATGAAGAAACTATGGGAAAGCTCTATTGAGCATAATGGCGTCTATCTGTCTTGCAATTTTTTCTTGTTATCTTTCATTGATTGCTTTTGTTTACCAGTTTTTCTAATCTATACTTTAGACATCTTGGTTGATTGTTATTTTGTACAGGGGCTGTGTACTTTGACTCTATGCGCATCAATTCCTGCATTACAGCCAGCTGCATGTGTGGATTCGGTATGCCCTTCAGCTACTGCAGCTCAGTATGCTGTATTCTTCATTGGACTCTATTTGGTTGCACTAGGGACTGGTGGGATCAAACCGTGCATTTGGCCTTTTGGTGCAGATCAGTTTGATGATACTGATCCTAGGGAAAAAGGAAAGAAAGGATCCTTCTTCAACTGGTTTTACTTTTCGAACAACATTGGTGCTTTTCTATCAAGTAGTTTAGTGGTGTTGGTTCAAGAAGATATTGGGTGGGGTATTGGATATGGCATTCCTACATTGGTTATGGCCATTGGTATTGTAATCTTCTTTTTAGGCACTCCCTTCTATAGATTACAGAGACCAGGGGGAAGCCCTCTTACAAGAATTTGCCAGGTTTTTGTTGCATCATTTAATAAGCGGAATTTGGAGATCCCAGAGGATAGTAGTCTCCTTTATGAAACTCAAGATATAAGCTCCACCATTAAAGGAAGTCGGAAACTGGAGCACAGTGATGAGCTGAAGTAATCTTCTTCTTCATTATTGTGAACTTAGCCAATATTCTTATCAGTTCTTTTATAATCATAAAACTTGTTTACTTGGACAAAAATAGACTTTGCAGAGCACATATGTAAGGGAGTTTTAGTGAAATTCCATGAAAGTGAGATGTGTCCATTTTGTTTTGCCTTTAAAAACAGTAGTTGATAGTTTAGACTTAAATGATGATTAATAAGATGACAGCCCCTGCGCTGCCTGAGGTGGCATAAGGATAGATTAAGATGGAGGAAGCCAGTTAAGTTTTGAGTTTTAGCTAGATAAGATTTCAAAGGCAACATAAAAAAGGGTTTTAAGATAATATCATTTGAAGTATTGTTAAGAATGACAATTAAATTCTAGACACAATTTAAATGAATAGCCTCTGATGCATTTAACTTCTATCAGTTCTATGTAAAGATGCTAGCTCATTTTCAATTTTTGCAGGGGAAAAAAAAAGATGATGGATTGAATTTTCAGCAAAAAAGATGATAATAGGATTACATTTTTATTTGTCCTGTATAGTTTCCATAAGATCTATTAGTCCTCCAAGGATCTATGGCCTTTTTATATATCATATCTTCCAAGTATAGATTATTGATGTGTGAACCAATATTTTGAGCACTTTCATGGAAGTTTAATATATTGTGTTTTTATGCAATTCTGAAACAAAACAAAAAAAATCTGCTTTGTAAAAAGTTTTCACTGCATCTTTTCTTGCAGATGCCTTGATAAAGCTGCTGTGGTCTCAGATGCTGAGATCAAAAGTGAAAACTTCTTCAATTCATGGAGGCTTTGCACTGTGACACAGGTGGAGGAATTGAAGATTTTGGTCCGCATGTTTCCAATCTGGGCATCTGGAATTGTATTTTCTGCTGTTTATGCTCAAATGTCATCATTGTTTGTGGAACAAGGGAAAATGATGGACCGAACTGTAGGTTCTTTCACCGTTCCCGCAGCCTCTCTCTCAAGTTTTGACCTCATCAGTGTTATTATTTGGGTCCCTATCTATGACAGGATAATTGTCCCAATTGCAAGGATATTTACAGGCAATGAGAGGGGCTTCTCAGAGTTGCAAAGGATGGGAATTGGCCTCTTTATATCTGTCCTTTGCATGTCTGCGGCTGCTGTGGTAGAGATTGAGCGATTGCAGATTGCAAAAGAGATGGGTTTGGTCGATGAAGATGTTGCTGTACCACTAAGCATATTCTGGCAAGTTCCTCAATACTTTTTGTTGGGTGCTGCAGAGGTATTTACATTCATTGGACAGCATGAGTTCTTCTATGAGCAAGCACCAGATGCCATGCGTAGTTTATGCAGTGCATTATCACTTCTCACAAATTCACTGGGGAATTACTTGAGTTCTTTGATTCTGACCATTGTAACTTACATCACAACAGAAGGTGGGAGTGTTGGATGGATTCCAGATAACTTGAATGAGGGCCATCTTGACTATTTCTTCTGGCTTTTGGCTGGTCTCAGCTTATTAAATCTGTTGGTTTATATTTTTTTTGCCAGAAGGTACAAACAGAAGAAGGCTTCTTAAGGTTTTCTCATCTTTAATGAAAACACTCACGGAAAGGTTGCGCAAGGAACATCTTATATATGTTGGTGTATCAAATCCAGGTTGTTCGTGAGGTCCTTGGTTTTAAGTGTTATTATTTGTGTGTGTCTTCATTTTGTACATGCAATGCCAGGATTTGGGTCAATGTTATTGTGTTGTCCAAATCTTGATTACTTAAAGCAACCAGGATAGGTGGTTCATAACACCTTAGATAATGGTGGCAATCTCTGAAAGTTATTCAATTTTATATGTTTTCAATTGTTAGATTTACTTCCATGTGCGAAGGAAAATTATTATGTTATGTCAAGTTGAAAATAGTTGCATGTAATTATTATTTTTTAGTTACTTAGTGTAAATCTTATTTTCTGTAGGCATAGACTGTGTTAGCTGTTTCTGCTGTGGATGTGCAGAAGAATGGCTGTGAATAAAATTGTTGAAAGCTGAATGGGTTTAGTTTATTCCTGCCTTGCTGATTTTTTTTTTTTTTTTTTTTTTTTGAAAGACCAGATTAACAGGTTTTTCTTCAATATTGTTTATGGCCATGACTTTTGCCAAAAACATGCTAGTTTAACAATAATTAGCAGTCTTGCTTTTGGGGCTTGGCTTCTTCTGTAAGATGAGAACTATGTGAGAGTTTTTGGTCTGGTCTCGGCCTCAAGTTTTGCGATTGAGACATGGTAAAGACTAAAGAGAAAAATGATGGAAAGGTTGGAGGAGGTATGGAAGAAAATGTCTGTGACTACAGAGGAAGAGGAAGAAGAAGTGGATGGAGTCAGAAGTAGACCAAGGACTACTAGTGGAGATGAAGATAAAAGGCAAGCACTGCCTTTTATAAAGCTAATTTCCAAAAGTCTTAACTATGAAAAGCACCTTGATGAAGCTATGAATTGAAGAACGGCACAAAGGAATGAAATTTAAAGACAGAGTGGTGATAAATAAATAGCTCATGATCATTCGACACACACTTGGAAATCTTGAAGAAAGAATGACCTTAGCCATGAGGTTGGCCAAAAACCACAACCTTGATATTGGTCGAGCAAATCAGGTTATAAGAGTCGCCACAACTACAAAATTGGCCGACCACATTAGGTCATAAGAATGACCATAGCTACAAGACCAAGACATAAGAATGACCATAACCACAAGATTGACAAAACAAACTAGGTCATAAGAATGACCACAGTTACTAGATTGGTAGACAAGACCACATCATAAATTAAGAATTAATGACTACATCCAAGAGATTGGCCAAGCAAACTAGATCATAAGAATGAACACAACCAAAAGATCGACAGATCGAGTAGACCACGAAATAAGAATGACCACAGCCAAGAAATTGACCGACCGACCAAACCAGGTCATAAGAATGATCACAATTAGGAGATTAGCCAACCAAACTAGGTCATAAGAATGATTACTACCAGAAGAATGGTAGAGAAACTCAAGCATAAGAATGACGTGAGCCATAAGGTTGAAACTAGTTCGTAAGAATATAATGACTACTGTTAGGAGATTATTTGAGTAGAGAAAATTGGTTGGGTCATCCAATCAATTGAAGGAAAACTTGTCGAGAGCATTGTAACTCAATTAACAGCTCTTAGCGTTTCCAATGGAGATATCCAATGATCCAAGTATGTACAAATAAAAAAAATTATAAATATGATATGTAAAAAAATAAATAAATTTGCTTTTATATATATATATATATATATATATATAAGCTAAATTTAATATATATTACATAAAAGTATAGACACACATTTGGTGTGGTCCAAGGCGAGACCGAGCAGGGCAAGCAAAACTTATCCCTACCTCATCACCTTTTCAAGGTAGGGGAACCCACATGGAAAAAAGTGGGGTAGGGCAGGTCATGTGAGGCAATGAATTTTTTTCAACCTTGAAGATAGAGGTCACTGATAGGATTACATCCTAGTAGTCACTAATTACATCCTAGTAGTTACAAGCTTTTATTTTACACTAGCCCCGAACTTGCGCGTTGCGCATGATAATTATTTTTATAGTGGTTTTATTAATTTTTTATACAATTTAAACTAATTTAATAAAGAGTAATGTATATTTATTATAAGAATAATCATAAATATAATATAGGAATAATCATAAATCTAATAATTTTTGTCGTACTAAAATGAAAAATATATAATTTTTCTCAAAAATTCAAAAGGCAAATTAACGAAAATATTTATTTTTTAATAAAAGTTATTTATAACATTTTGTGAATTATTTAAAAAAAATATAAAAATTGGAAATTATTCTTTTAGTTTTAAACAAACTTTCTCAAACTTATTTTTTTTGCCTACAATCCAAAAAACTGAAAAAAGTAACTAAAAAAATTAATAAAACTTAACTATGATTAATTTGACCAATTAGGAAAAAAAATTGTTGTTTATAATCTACTAAGGTTATTTTCTTTGCAGAAATTGTAATTTTGCCTACCCAAAACATATTATCAAATAAACAATTATTAGCAAAATCTAAGAATTAAATTTTTATATAATAATAATAATAATAATAATAATAATAATAATAATAATAAAAGTAAAATTGCGAAAGAAAATTTTGTCTCTAATCCAATAATTTTTGTTTAGCTAACCTTTGCTTTTCTCTAAATAAATGGCATTATAGAGTACTTCTAATATAATTATTAAGAGTACTTTGTCCACCACAAAGGATTAAAAAATAAACAAAAATGATTAAAGTCTCATAATTTAACATCTAAATTGAGCACTATTAAAATCATACTATCAAATTACAATAACTACCAAATTAAATTATCCAAATCATGCCATGTAGTAGAATAATATTATATTTTTATATTTAATCCTTTATAACGTAATATAGGATAACATTTAACAATCAAAAAGAAAGAAAAAATAAAACAATTAAAAAAAATAAAACTGAATCGCATTAACCTAAAGTAGATTAAAGAATATAAAAAATTATCAACCTAAAGCGAAGATGCATGAAAAATAAACAATAAAAATCTACCCAAAAATTTTGTGAGAGAGAGAGAGAGAGAGAGAGAACCTTTTTTTTTTTTTTTTTGTAAGGAAAAATTATGCATAGAATGAGATAGTGACAAATTTATAGTAAAAGAGTGTGAATAAGAAGAGACAAAAATAGAGGAAGATGAAGGGAAAGATGAATAATAATATTAATATAAAAGGTAGTAGGAAGATGAGAAGGTGAGGGAAGAAGAAAGGTTGGAGAAGTAGTGGAGAGATGAAAATGTAAGGGAGAGAGAAGGGTTGGAGAAGTGAAAATATGAAATAAAAAATATTAAAAATAATTATAAGAAAATAGAAAGAAAGAAGATAATAACGTGAACGCTGATGTAACTTAATGTGAGTGTAGCAGCATTAAGCACAATATTATATTTTTATATTTAATCCTTTATAACGCAATATAGGATAACATTTAACAATCAAAGAGAGTGAAAAAAAAAAAAACATAACAATTAAAAAAAATAAAACTGAATCGCATTAACCTAAAGCAGATTCAAGAATACAAAAAATTATCAACCTAAAGTGAAGATGCAAGAAAAATAAAAAATAAAAATCCACCCAAAAATTGTGTGTGTGTGTGTGAGAGAGAGAGAGAGAGAGAGAGAGAGAGAGAACCTTTTTTTTTTGTAAGGGAAAACTATGCATAGAATGAAAGAGATAATGACAAATTTATAGTAAAAGAGTATGAATAAGAAGAGACAAAAATAGAGAAATATGAAGAGAAAGATGAAGAATGATATTATTGTAGAAGGTAGTGGGGAGATGAGAATGTGAGGGAAGGAGAAAGGTTGGAGAAGTAGTGAGAAGATGAAAAGGTAAGGAAGGGAGAAAGGTTGGAGAAGTGTAAATATGAAATAAAAAATATTAAAAATAATTATAAGAAAATGGAAAGAAAAAAAATAATGACATGGATGCTGACGTGGCTCAACGTGAGCGCAGCAGCATTAAACGCTATACTTCAGCTTTTAGTAATATATAGATTTATCATGATAGAAAATTTCAAGAAACAATCCTCCATCAACTACATCAACTAGCCTACTCGACTACTCAAAGCTAGTTGATGGCATTGTGGATTGAATCAAATAGGAAGTGAGAAAGGAGTTAATCAATCAAATGTGGTTGACAGCCAGATTGGGTTGGTAATGAATTGTGATACTTGAAATGTCCTTTAAAAAATGGCAAAAATCAAGGAACAAGTGTGGACACAAGGGGGAGGGGGAGAGTCGCCACCTAGTTTTTCCAATGGTCTAGGAACCATATATATAGCGTCTTCTTGAGGAAGGATCTTTTGATCTAACTATCAGAGATATAGGATTGGAATTAAGGTACGTTCTTGAGAAGGTGTTAGGCACCCAAAACCTCTCAACCCTAAGGTTGGCTTCCCATCATTGTGTCTTATGTTTTAACCCTATTAAAGGCATACTTAATACTTATATCTAACACTAACACACACACACACACACACACACACACACACACACACACACACACTAATATACATCTAAGCACACAACATGACATCAATCATCCCTAACCATACATCTATCATGCTCATCAACCAAGGCCTAACATACATCTAATGATGCATCTCATCACATCATAGACCCTAATATTCATCTAGCATGGCATCTCCTAGCATTCATTTAGCATACATGTCAACCAACCTATCATTCATCTAGCATGGCATGGCATAACACAAACCCTAGCATGTTATTATCATCATATCTCATCCAAGGTAGAAACATATGAATCATTAAAAATCAAAAGTAGAAACCAAGCCAATCAAAACATGTCATCATCCAAGGCATCAAGATCACAATCATAACCTTAGACCTAAACAAGATCATATCACAATTGCATGTATATTACGAATGCATGACTCACCTTTACTTACCTTGCAGCAACTCAGCAACTATGGCATTTATGCATGAGCATGTGGATGCATGTTCATAACCTCAAAACAATAAAATGCTAGATAAACCCTAATTCTAGTATGTGAGACAAACTAAGCAATTAAACATGTGAAACAAAGGCTTTTGAAAGCATAAAATATAGGAAAGAGGCTATATATAAAAATACATGTGAAAGTAGAAGCAAAAACAAATAAATAAAATTTAGGGTTTCTAGGCAAGTTCATGCACACGTATGAACAACCCTGGATGAGCATAATCAAGCCTACATGCACAGGCAATATTATGCACATGTGGGTTTCTGCCCAGAAAACCCTAAAAACACAACAAATGCAATAAAACCTCAAAACGGGAAATCTAACATTCTAACATGCTTTTAAAACATACAATTACATAAAGCTAAGCTAGATAAACATCTTAAAGCATATTATAACAAGAAAACAAAGCAAGCAGAAAGATTTAAAGCATAAAAAAGAGATAAGAAAAAGAAAAGAAAAGTTTAGACTAATACCTCAAACAAAAGCTCTCCAAGCTTGATTTTTAACTGTTTCCCTTAGTCAAATCTATTCACAATTCAATAAAAGAGTGATTAGTAATCTTAAACTTAAAGATCAAGGCTAGAAAAAGCCCTAATCAAAAGAATTGACTTGAGATGTTTTGTGAAAAGCTCCCTCTTTGATTCACTATTTCTAGTGAATTTTAGTGTTTTATCATGGGATTTCTGTTTGTTTTGAAAATATACCATGTAAGGTTACTTATAGTGTGAAAATAAGGGTTTGAAATGACTCCTAAACGATGTTGGATTCATTCCAAACCTCAACATTAATGTAGAAAACCTACCTTGTTTAGGTTTCCAGAATTCGCTATGAGTGTGCAAAATCGGGCTTGCATACGCATGCAGAAAGCTGCATGCGTATCCCTATTCTTGCGTGCACATAGCGAGAGTTTCATTGGCCTAATTTTTCCAAAAATAGATTTTTGCTCATTAAAATTTATATTTTTCATTTTAACATATCTCAAGTCAATTTAACATTTGGTTGGATCCTAAACCAACCTTGGGTCATAGATTTTAGCATCATTGGGGAACAGGGGCCCGAGTCGTAAAGGGTATGTCTACAACAAGGTATGCATAAGTCAATCTCCTAAAAATATATATTTCTTGTCTTTTTCAAAGAAATGTTGATTTGATTTAGGGTCCAATTAACGGATGCCCTTAGGGCATTTGTTAATGGATCATTTTTAAAAAGTTTTAATACCACTTTCATGGAAAATATTAAAAAAAAAAATATATATATATATATATATATATATATAAAAGATTGCAACTTTTTCCCATGAAAAATTTCTAAAAATATTTCCTAAATCAATGCCCTAGGCATTCATTAACTTTTCACTTTGATTTAAGCATTGGAGCAATAGCGGTTAGACCCACATCAGTGTCCTATAGTTCATTCTATTTGTAGGCATCCTTTCTATGAGCTGACCGTGTAACCAACTGCATCATAAAAGATAAAATAAAAATTTTTTTCTAGTCAAAAGATAAAATAATTTTAAATGTATTAAAAAAAATTTCAAATTAAAGAAGAATCAAGGGGTGCGTTTGTATAAGCTGTTGGAAAATTGTGTTTTAAGTTTAAAATAAATGTTTGTAAAAAAGTAATGAGTAGTTGTGGTTGTAAAACAAATTTTGGGTCTTAAAAATGCTCATTAAATCTCCCAAAACGACTAACCAAAGGGACAATTAGCCCAAAATTTGATATCCTTTGCCACCATAAACAATAACGGCCTTACCTTTTTTTTAATAATAATTTCCATTAACAAGAATAAAAAGAAATTGTTTTTGAAAAAAAAAAAGAAGAATAAAAGGAAATTACAATGAGATACAATACAACAACCTCCATCTCTCTCTTGATTCTTGAGACAAAAATTAGGGATGGAGCATAGTTGTTGCACGTTTGACTTCTAGATTCCGTGAATCCAATAATCAATAATTCGATTCTATAGTTTTAGTGTTTTGTTGTTAACTATCTTTCATCTATGCATTCATAAAGATAAACTACATATTTGGTCTCTATACTTTACACCATTTTTCAATTTGGTCTCTAACTTCTCAGTGTCATGTCAATTTAGTCTCTGCTGTTATCTTTTAAATAGAAATTGCTGACGTAGCTAACAACCAAAATAAAAAAATTAGTTTCCATTGATGTGGCAATAAATTAATTTTTTATTTTGGTCATTTGTCATGTCATCAATTTCCATCTAAGAGATAATGGGAGGGACTACATTGACATTGCACTAAAAAGTTATGGACTAAATTTATACAATTGAAAAGTTAGAAACTAAATTAAAATATGGAGTAAATGATAGGGACCAAATATGTAGTTTACCCTATTCATAATTTAAATCAAACTATTGTGATATCAATAGTATTATGCAATAGGTTTGTAAAAATGAATAAATAAAAATGATATTTACATTAGACATAATACATGATCCAATAGTGCCTCACACTCATTTGTGCCAAATGAATTAATTTAGTATAAAAAACGAGGAGTCTAATATATGTAAACCATAAAAAAAAAACATAATTTTTGAATGATTTTATATTTATGAGCCTTTTTTTTGTAGAACTAAAAACAGTTCAAGTTTATAAGTTTATATATATATATATATATATATATATTAATAGGTAAAGCTAAGAACAAATCCAATTAGATTTCAAATTAGAATTCAATTAAAGTCTAATTTTGTGCCACATGTTCCAACTAATCTAAGTTTTTGAATTTTTGTGCCAAGTGAGTTAATCTATATATATAATAATAAGTGAAGCTGAGAGAAACTCAAATTAGAATTCCAAATTAGAATTCTAATTTTGCGCCATATGTCTTAAATTTTTTATTCTCAAAGAGTTTTATTTCTTAACTTTAGAATTAAATCATCATATATATATATTCATCCAAGTGAATTATTAAGTACAAAAACCAAAGAGTTTAGGATAAATGAATCGTAAAAAAAAAAAAAAAAAAAAAAAAAAGTGTTTCACAATAATAATAATAATAAAATGGAAAATTTACGTTTTATACCTAATAATATCTTTACAAATTTTTTTAAAGATTTAACAAAATATAAAAATGACTATCAATAATATTTCAATTATATATATATATATATATATAAGAATTATATTATGCATTTTATTGTATATCTTTAAGTGTATACATGCATATGCATGAGGTTACAAGCTAGTTTAATGTAAAAATTGAATTTCAATTTAAGTTTAATTTTGCGATATGTATCCTATCTAATCTAAGTTTTTTAATTGTTGTGCTAAATGAGTTAATTTGATGTAAAAAATGAGGAGTCCAATATAAGTAAACCATAAAAAAACATAATTTTTGAAGATTTTATATTTATGAGCTTTTTTTTTTTTTTTTGTAGAACTAAAAATAATTCAAGTTTATAAGTCACACACACACACACACACACACACACACACACACACACACACACACACACACATATATATATATATATATGTATGTATATAATAGGTGAAGTTGAGAAAAAATCAAATTAGAATTCCAAATTAGAATTCCAATTTTGCGTCATATGTCGTAAATTATTTATTTTTAAATAGTTTTATTTCTTAATTTTAGAATCAAATGTGGGACCACATTATAAATATTCATTCAAGTGAGTTATTAAGTACAAAAACTAAAGAGTTTAGAATAAATGAATTGTAAAAAAAAATGTTTCACAATAATTAAAAAAAATATGGACAATTTACATTTTATACCTAATAATATTTTTACAAAATTTTTTAAAGAGTTAATAAAATCTAAAAATGACTATTAATAGTATTTAAATTATATATATATATATATATATGTTTTATATAATGTTTCTTATTGTTTATCTTTAAGTGTAACTCAAATTAGAATTCCAAATTAGAGTTCTAATTTTGCGTCATATGTCCTAAATTATTTATTTTTAAATATTTTTATTTCTTAATTTTAGAATCAAATGTGGGACCACATTATAAATATTCATCCAAGTGAGTTATTAAGTACAAAAACCAAAGAGTTTAGAATAAATGAATTGTAAAAAAAATGTTTCACAATAATTAAAAAAAATATGGACAATTTACATTTTATACCTAATAATATTTTTACAAAATTTTTTAAAGAGTTAATAAAATCTAAAAATGACTATCAATAGTATTTAAATTATATATATATTTATATATATATATATATGTTTTATATAACGTTTCTTATTGTATATCTTTAAGTGTATCTATGCATATGCATAGGGTTATAAGCTAGTTTAGAAATAAGAGATTATACCAACGAATACCAAACACATGACTTCATTTTGCCTACAATTTGAGGGGAAGGGAAAAGTTAGAAATGTATCATGCCTTTACCTAGAAATAAATACCTAACACAAATTTGTATAGTCGAATTAAGTAATAGAAATGGACATTCTTTAGTAAAAGATTATTGGCTTATAAATTATTATTTATTAATGAAAATAAAAATACTTAGTAAATTACCAATTAATCTAAAAGTTTAAGCCATTAAAAATGATAATAAATTTAATTATTTAATCTAATAATGCCATTTAGTATTTTTGTGACATATGTAAGAAATAAAATTTTCTTTGTTATAGCATGCGTTTGGATACCGCTTATTTTGCTGAAAACTGAAAACTGAAAAAAATGAAAAAAAATATTTTTTGTTACTATTCATTCTTGTGCTGCACTATTCATTAGCTTATTTTTACTGTTCATGGCCAATGAACAGTACCATAAGCACTAAGCTAAAAAAAAAAAAACAGCTGAAATGCAGAATACGTGCCGTGATCCAAACAGAGCATCGATCAAGTCGTTTATGAAGACATCAAGTCGTTTATGAAGACAGTTCCTTTTACCTTTATGATATGACACTTCAAGTACAAATTAATATCATTTGCAGTAACTTCCTGCCATGGTTAGTTATTTCACTAATTTGGTGTGGCGTTTTTGGACCCAAATTTAAACCGTATACACTAGAGTGAATGAGAATTATGAATGAAAAAGTCTCAGCTTAACATTCACAAGAAAATTAATTTGCTCCCAATAGCTTAGATTGCAGTTTTTTTTTTTTTTTTTTTTTTTTTTTGTGCATACCTGAACTTTCATACAATGATGATTACGGTGGAATGTTTCAAGATTATGTATCTCCTTAAAAAAAAACTGTATGCGTATCTCCAAAAAAAAAAAAAAAAAGCATCCCTTTAAGAAATTCCATAAACATTGGCTTGTAGGAGGTACCATTTTAATTTGAATTTTCCATTCTCAAAGTCAAAGAAACATGATTTTATGCATTGAAAATTTTTGAATAGGAAATTAAATTCATTATTTACAGTGGGATCAAGATATATAATTTTCATAATTATTAATAAAATGTTTACAGAATTTCTTTCAATAAGAAATCTATTGAGACTTGTTGAGGACTCTTTTTTCGGCCCACATGGCACTATTTCATTGGCAACCCATGCCACATCGACATATTATTGACTTTTTGGGTAAATCTATTTAAAGCCCAAAATAAGCTCATATGTCATTCAACTACATGGATTAGGCTCACATGGCCCGTGAGATCCTTACTTCAAGAAGCGGATTCATGGTCCACATTTCCTCTTCATCAATTGGGATCATAACCCCACGACATCATCAACGTCAACATATGGATTGGGCTTAAGCAATGAATCAAAGATCATGACCCATATTACCTTCCTTACACTCATGGCAAGTGGTTTCTTCAACAAGAGCCCATATTTACGCAAAATGACAACAAAACCCGAGATACGTCATCTCATCTCCGGCTTATGATCCAAGCTCATAAGTCTCTTTGGGAAAACTTTGGGAGTCGTGGTTTGGAGGGCCAAGAGGTATGTTCAGTAAAGCTCTAGCGGTTTAAAGTTGATAAAAGAAACATGCTGCTTGGCGTGTCTTCTTCAACTCCCTGAACTCTGACGAGTCCGTGTGTAGTGGGTAACATATAGTAAGCATTTCTTATCACATAGCACTTAAAATGATATGATTCCCCATAACTCTTTTTCTAAAGCTTAGGGCCTGTTTGGATTTTTTATTTTCATAGCTCATCACTCCTCACTCAATTTTCATCACTCCTCACTCATCACTCACTACTCATCACTTATCACTCCTCACTCATCACTCTAAAATATTACACCCATTTTGGCACCATCACTCTATTCTCATCAGTCAATATTTGTTCACTGTTTATGGGTCCCACGACTGTCACCTGTGCAGAGGAATCAGCTTGGTTACCCGCGGAAGGACTTCATCTCCAGTCTGTGTCTCTTTTGTCATTTCCCTTTCCCCTTCAGCCCTGTCACTCTCCCAAGGCCCAAACCGAGCAGAAAAATTTCTCAAGCACCCTCGCCTCGTCGGACCGTCACCGGTGAACAAAAGAAATCTCTCCGACATAAAAACCGGCGCGATCTTCCCCGTCGTGACCCAGCGGCGCTGACGGGTCTCTTTTGTCATTTCCCTTTCCCCTTCAGCCCTGTCACTCTCCCAAGGCACAAACCGAGCAGAAAAATTCCTCAAGCTCCCTCGCCTCGTTGGACCGTCACCGGTGAACAAAAGAAATCTCCCCGACATAAAAACCGGCGCGATCTTCCCCGTCGTGACCCAGCGGCGCTGACGAGCATAAAGACCGCTCAACCATTTCCCCATTTCTTCACAGACGCTCTCCTCCGACCCAAGACGGTGCTACCTCATCCCTGTTTGTGCTCTCTCTCTCACTTAATTTATCTGATTTGTGTGTTTCGCATATGGGTTTTGAGAAAACTGTGGGGATTTTGCTTGAACTCTGTTTGCCTTTGTTTTTCCCCGGTTGTTTGGTGGGTGAGAAAATAATAAAGGTTTTGGGTTTTTTTTTTTTTTTTTTTTTTTGTTTATACGATACTGTCTCATGAATATCTTGATGTATTTTTTGGAAGCAAGATTCCATGGCATCTTTTCCATTGCTTAAAATTTCCCAATTGTCTTGAATGTACCCTGAACTTTTTCGTTGATTCAGCTCCCTAAGAATCTTTATGCTGGGCAAAGGCTGCAAGATCAATGTTTTTAATTAGGTAGGGAAATGTCCTTAGTCAAAAGTTATGAAAATCTACATCCATGAAGTGGTGTGAACTATCACTAGGCAGAGGAAGGTAAATTAAATTGATCAGGTGCTTGCTGAATGGTAATTACTCCATTCCAGTTTGCATCTTGCTTAGGATTTTGAATGTATTTTACACTTGTCCTTAGATAATGTGGCAAAGATCCATCTATCAAAATAGTCTTTATAACATCCTCAATGGCTGCGGTTGCATTCAATGGAAAACCTCATGCTCCTTAGATAATGTGAGAAATCAAAGGTGCATATATGCTCTAATTTCTTATTACATGCTCTGTTTTCCAAGTTCTGTAGTGAATGCTACATTTGACAATTTATCTGGCTTTGTAATGGTTTATCAGTCACATCATATCCGCTGCAATTTTTCTTTATTTTTGTTTTCCTTTTCCCCTGGATGGTTTTTCTCCTATCTTATACTATGGATGTAGCGTTCTTGCGTGAGTTCTATGGGTGTTCAGCCTTCATATCCCATATTAATATAAAGTATTGTTTACTAGAAGACACCATAGCGCTTGGTATATATGATGCTCTCAAGCGTAGCGATAGCTCTTAAGAACAGGACTTTATTCCACACTAGTGTGATTGAAGCTTTATTTTTCTGTTTGACTACTATATTTGAAGATAGTGCACTAATATGTTTCTCTCTAAGCTGGGTCTACGTGTTTGCTAGGAAAGCTTGCTGAATAGAATATTGAATTTTAAGGAGGTTTAACAAATGGTTCAAAGGGCGAAGTATGATTGCCCACTCACCTAAAGTATCATGTGAATAGATAGAAAATTGATGACTTTGAGCTATTTAAGTTGTAAATAGTAAACACACCTTTGCAAGGGGAGGTTTTCTGTACAGTCAGAAAACTTTCAATCCTTGCAGCCTCCATTGGATGTGATAAATAAAAATAAAAATTTTTATTATTGAATAAGTCATTGCTTCTAAGTAAAGATGCGTTGGACCATAGACAGAAAAATGATAATGTCATGACATAGAAGATGATAATGTCATGACAATTAGAACTTTGATGTTAGTAGCATTCTACTGTACCATGACTACAACTTTAGACATCTAAGCAGATTTGATATCTACCATTGCCTTATACATGTAAACAGTACAGACCAAATTGCCTAGACTTATCTTCTCATTAGCAGCATGGTGCCTTCTCACTATTATGGAACTCAAGCTTAGAGGCTCTGTAGTCCGTAGTAAGTTACCACTGGTAATGACTGAATCTAAATACACTTGCGAATCATGATTCATGTGCCATGGCAATGTTTTTTTTATTCAGTAGAACTCTTAGGTCTACATGATTTTGGTTCTGTGCAGATGGCCCCTAAGGCCTAACATTCACATGGTGGTTATTATGCTTTTTATGAAGTTGAAGGAATAAAACATAGCTATTTAATTCTTCTTGAACTTAATGGCTATATATTTAGACATATATTTTCTAAGCAGTGGATTTTGTTGATATATTAGGTTTCTTTTTGGTATGAAGTTGTAATTTTTATTTAAGGAAACAAATTCAAACCGAAACAAAAAAGAAGAAGAAATATGCTGGATTTTTAGTAGTGTTGCTGTGTTTTTGGATTGGAAAACAGTTAGGGGCTTTTATGGATTAGAAATTTTGTGTCTTCCTTTTCGTTCCTTGTTATTATTAGCAGTTTTATTATGTGATTCTGGAAATTTGTTGTATTTGGAATATGAAGTTGTCCTTGGTAGCTGATTTGGAAGAATATCTTTATTTCGTCTATGAATGGATGTATTGTTCTTTATTTTTGGTCGGAATGTTTGAACTTAGTTTGTGGATGTCACACCAAATAAGCAAGAAGCAACGCGCATTTACACATTAGAAATAGGTATGGAATTTTTTAATTTTACTATATGACAGACAGTAGATGATATTTGTGGCTGGAAGTTGTGTAATGTTTTAGTATTTAGACTGCTTTTGTGTTCTAATAGCTTTAGTTTGGGACTCTGACTTGGATGTTATTCTGTGGTGACTGTGAATCAACGATGTCGTTCCTTTAGTCTAGTGGAATCTTTATATCCCTTTCAATAAATTGTTAATGTTGTTTTTGAGCCTTTCACATGAAAGGTGCCAACATAGATTTAGTGTTGTGTAGGCATTTTCTGCAAGTGGACTAGTTGTCTTTGACTACTTCGGAAGTGGGAGAAGAGTAATCAGTCATATTGTGGCAGGCAGAGATCTCCCTTTTTGTTTACTCTTTGACTATAAGTTCAGGCAACATGCGTATATGAGAAGAATGTTTTTTTTTTTTTTTCCTTTTTTAGATAGAATGAGAAGAATGTATTGGTTTAGGTCATCATGCTTTTTCCTTTTTTATTTATTTCGTTTTATTTATATGAGTAAATATGATTATATCAAGAAGCAACATAGGATGGTCCCAATCTATCTCCAGATTCAAGAAAGAGAGAGGAGATGAAATGGGCCTAGTCTTCTTACAAAGGGCAGCCTAACGGGGCCAAGTTATGGACAAAAGGCTTACATTTCTAGTTTTCTACAAACAAAAGAGAAATTCCTTCAACTTCATAGCTATGTTTGAGAAATTTCTCGGTTGTTGGGTTTTTTTGATATATGAGGTTGCTTTTTGGATGAGTTTCATTTTCCTTATTGGAGTTAAGTATGCTGACTTTCAGTTTCTCAGCAGTGAAATGTCTTCTGCCACTACGTACGAGTCCACTTCTAGCGGCCATATGTGCGATATGGATCGGTGTGTTGAAAGAACCTCCCTATCGATCCGTAATTTCGGTAGGAGGTTCTATGGGTGTCAGCAGTGGTCACCGGTTAGTATACCATGATTTTAGTGTCATTACATATTTCACTTGTCATTTTCATACTATCTTTGCTCACCATCTAATATATGCCTTCAATGTTGTATGCAGGACTCCGATCAGGCATGTACGTTCTTCAAATGGTTGGACAAGAACACATGCCCACGTGGCCGTGCAACCGCACCACTTGTCCACGAGAGGTTTGCGAGATATAAGGCCGAGGCCATAGCTGCAAGGAATGAAAGGGACGAGGCTTATGCAAGGGAAGCAGAAACACAGGAGCTCCTACGAATAGCAAAGCGCAGGGTTGAAAAAACTAAGCTCGCACTCCGAATTGCTGAAGACAATGTCTACAAGTATAGGCTAGCTTGTTTTTTGACTTGGACTGTACTTGGGGTTTATTTTGTATTCTCCACTGTTTTTGGGGGCCATGGCCATACGCAACTGCGGCTGCCATGACCCATTGACGGTCACGTGTGTAGTGTACATTATTGAACACATGCCTTATTTTGAGCAGGAATATATTTTGTAGGATGATATAACACGCGCATCTGTTTGTTATGGTCATTATTGGTCACCTGTGTTATGCATCCACTTGGTCTTTTTTTCATGTTTCTTTTTTTGATGGTGAACCACTTTATGCATTTCATAGCATGCAGTGGGTATACCACATATCAAATATTCAGCAATGTCTACTGGTCTAGCAATATTTCTTATACCACATATCAAATATTCAGCAAACACATGCTGTGGGTATACCATGCTCCAAAATAGTGCCAAAGATGAACATATCTACACGGTGTCAAAGATGAAAATAGTGCCAAAGATGAACATATATTTTTGACGTTACATAATGATGCCGAGAACATATCTACACGGTGTCATGTCATTCCAAAATAGTGCAGTAACGTTACAACTTGAACTAAGTTATACATCCGCCTACAAGATAAACTAAGTTATACATCCGCCTACAAGATGAACTAAGTTATACATCCGTCACAAGATGAACTAAGTTATACATCCGCCTACAAGATGAACTAAGTTATACATCCGTCACAAGATGAACTAAGTTATACATCCGTCACATATTATAGTGCCAAAACAGTTATGCTGCAAAGCCATAGCATCTTCATTGCCATTTCGAACATATAATCATCTCAAATTGCCACGGGCAACATAATCATCCCACATGGTGTCAGTGATGTTGTCCCTAAATTGGCTCATCGCTCTCTTTGATGCACTTGACATTTCTAGTACATACCTTTGGGTCGTTGAGCTTATTGATGCTTCAACATCGCCATTGCCTTCGCCATTGGTCGCACTACCTTCACTAACACTCTCCCCTATTGTTCTGAACAATTCATCACTTCGATTGTTCATGCGTATGAAATTGTGTAGAGCACAGCACACAACAACCACGTAACGCTGCCTAACTGGCTTCAAGTTTGGCATTAAATTCAGAATGGGGAAACGAGCCTTCAACACACCAAAAGACCGCTCAATAACCATTCGCAAAGACGAGTGCCTGTAGTTGTACAACTCTTTCTTCGATGTTATCCGTCTACCACTTGAGCGGAATTCCTGCGCATGGTACCTAGTTGACTTGTGAGGGGGGAGAAAACTAGTGCCAATTGGTAGGCCCGAATCAACCAAGTAGTACGACCCTACACACACACAACCAGCCAGTACTAGGATATAACCAGAGATCATACACATACTACATACAATGGATGATAAAACAACTTTAGTTAAAATCAGAGTAATGGATAGTACCTGTTGGTGGCCATGGGAATCCATGCTGCCGGTCAGTGATCGCTTCCTCAAAAACCCTTGAGTCATTCGCACTGCCCTCCCACCCAGAATGGATATATGTGAACTGCATGTCCATGTTACACACACACAGCACATTAGTTGTTATAAGGCTTTTGCGGTCCCTGTATGCTTGAGTTGCATTTGCAGGAGGTCGGGCACTCACGTGCGTTCCATCAATTGCTCCTACACATCTCTACACACGGAAGTTTTCATTAATCTTAGCCAACACATAAACATATTATATTATGTCACTGTTATGTGAAGTTAGTTAAGGGAATGTTTTGTACCTCAAACCATGGCCAGTACTTGTTTACTTGAAGATGTTTAGGGAGGCCGGTGACATTTTGATCAGGTTTAATTAAATGCTTCGCGTATGCGTGGACAGCCCGCAACGCCCGACGAAAATGCCGGCACACGGTTTCCGTTGAGTGCTGAAACCTATCTGCAACACATCTATAGCGGGTGTTGTGTCCAAGTATGTACAATAACATGGCAACGGCTTGAGTGGCATTCACCCCACCCTGTCCGTCCTTCAAGTAACCATGTCGAGCTAACTCATCCACTAAATGTAACAGTAACTCAGGTGTCATGCGGAACATCTCGAAACACTTAGCTGGATTACCTTCAGTGACCTCGTCCATATACGCCCTGCCGGTCAACCTACTTGTTCGCATTGGTTGTTTATCGTAATGTCGCTGCATGTACGCAAACATCTCTCCGACTATAGGATTCACTAAATTAAACTCTGCTTCTTCTTCACGTTCGAACTCTGAATCGTACCAATCATCGTCATTATCTTCACAGCCATTACTAGAACCAACGTCGTTGAAGTATGCATCATCGAAGTCATACTCTTCGAATGCATGTGACCAGTGATTTTCGGCCGCCATAACTGACCTACACATTAGCACAAACACATTATTCAGGTAGGTTAGACAAAGAGAGAGACAAAAGTAAACACATGATCCTTAATAGTCTACACCTCAACCTGTAATCCAACATGGTAATAATGAGACAATGAAAAATGCTTAAACGGCCATTTATTGTCCCTATAGTCGGAGACAATGAAAAATATAAACATATAAAACTAATTAAAAATCACCTACTTCAACAGTCACCATTATTATCTCCGAATGCAACAGTCACCTAAGTCAACAGTCACCATTCTCATAGAAAAATAAATAAAATGAGACGATGAAAATTAATTAAAACAAGTAAATAACGGCCATATAAATGTATAATGTAAACACCTAATTCAACAGTCACCATTATTATAAATATATAAAAATCAACCATCCCAAGTTCACAAACCATAGCATAATATAACACAAACCATACAACCATCCCAAGTTCGTAAATAACATAAACCTTAGCATTATCCATACGAAACAAAAAAAGGTAGATAGAACAACCCAAATCCACAGTATGGAAAACCCAAATAGCGTAGACAAAATGCAATGTTTGTTCTCCCTACTAGCCAAACACAACTACATATAGGTACTATATAATAAGCATGTAAATATGTCAATCCTCCTCCGGGTGCAGAATGTCCTCAATCCAAGTCCTCCTCCTATGCTCTGGCATAATCATAAACACCACCCTATTATCCTTTTGCTGCAAAACCTTGGAAACCTTGACATAGTCCTTGTTATTCAGATCCTCATACTTATTGAGCAGCGCCATTGCCTTGGAAAGTGAACAAGGATCATCCCCTACGGTGGACTGAGCGAACTGCTCGGATGAACCGCTGGACCTACCGAGTTTACCACTAAACCTGTCCTTCGTCATTGCGGTGTACTCCTTTAGGGCCGCAGTCATGTCACTTACCCTATCCGCTTTCTTCGAGACCTTCTTACCCTTGCCACTTGCATCTTGCACAGGACGTTTTCCTGCCCGTTGAGTTACCTGCTCAACCTCGGCATCCTCCACAGTGTGTGGGAAACTGTCAAAGTTAGGGGTGTAGCAGTCATCGTCTAGATGGGTGGGTGCACTTGCATTGGCATTGGCAAGCTCTTCCTCTAGGGCACGCTCCTCGTCACTATTTAGGGGAGGAGTGTTTGAGGATATCTGTAGGCTCCCAGTCGCAGTACTAGGGGCAAACAACTGCTGCAGTGATGGGTAGTCTGGGCATCCTTGTTTCCTTAAGTAAGCTGCACCACGATTGCCCTGAAATGTCATTGGAAACATTAGCACAACAACCACAGCAGTTCATATATTACCAACTTGGAGAAAACTTGTATAATAAAATCAGGGCAATAAAATATACCTAAGGCACAACACACTAGTTCGTATATTACCAACTTCAAGGAAAATTGCATAAATAAATCATTGCAATAAGTTACATAAATAATAAACAACAATAACCTTACCGCAATCACATTCTCCCACACCTCGTCAGAACAAGTCACTGTTTGGGTCTGCTCGTCCCACCCCAACCCTGTGTGTCTTAGCAATTGGGTCCACTTGCGTTGTTTGAGTCGGAGCCTGTTGTGCTTCTGAACAACTTGCTTAGAGAGAAGGTTTTTCCCAGTCCTTTTGTTAAGTTCAGCTGTAATTGATGCCCACGTAGGACCCTTAAACACACCATTTGGCATGTTACCCTTAACTTGTTCCTCTAACATGATCTCAATAAAAATATGTTCTACATGGGGAGGCCACATTTTGTCATCCACCTCTTGTGATTCATGTGCCATCTATTTGAAATATCTCACGTGGTAAGTTCATGACATATAATAATTTTAAGAATTGATTAATAGGACTATAGGATTCATGTGCCATGTAGGTGTAAGTGGTGCAAACAATGGAAAATAGTCCATAGTTAAATCAAAACGGATAAGAAAAAGCATGCGCGTAATGTAAGAAACAGTGGTACTATCTAAGAAATAGGGGTAATATATATAAATCCTGCATCGAGGTTTACCACATATACAATGTGACCAAATATACAAAAGATGGAAGATCGAAGCAATGAGTTAGTAAACTGATTAAGTGGTCACAAATACAACTAGGTTAGTGCATGGTTAAGTACATGGTAATCCATAAGGAAGTACACCACTAAACATAATGGGAACAAAATATGTCAGCAGTATGTCAAAAGGGACATGCACTACATTGCTTCGACTACGAATCCGTCTCTTACTGAGGCGGGTCATCAGACAATCGGTCAGGAGAGGCCACAGGGGAAATGTAGACCCGATGAGCATACCTAGGGACCCCAATATGCCTGCGATACCCCTGTCGAATACGCTTCCACTTCCTAATCACCCCCCTCACGGTAAAGGCCTTCCCTGTGCGGGCATTAAGACTCCCCGTGATGGATTCCCACACTTGCACATTGGCAGAATAAGGACGAAAAGTCCCAAGTGCATAGTGAGAAAGTATGTACTCTAACAACAGATCCTCAGAATTGGCATCCCATGTTCTCAAATCCGCAGCCATCTTAAAGAACAACACACAAATCTCATACGCAATCATATCATAAGTACAATAAAGAAATCCCAGTATTTTTAGAGGAACAAATATTTAGCATAGGATCCATATTAATATGTATATATTACTGCAATGACATGTACTGAATTAATGGCTATGAAATTCATAAATAGTATTAAACATATAAGCAGGGGTCAAGAAGACACAAATATTCATCAAAACAGGGCAGGGAAGGCACAAATATTTAGCAAAACAGCTCAAATGTAAATTATTGCACAAGTACCACTGTATCTTCACAGTGTATAGCAACTTATTTTCCATAACCCCACAGCATTTCAACTGCTCAGTACACTACAAACAATAGGTTAAGTTTCTTCCATGCCAAGAGAACAATAGGTTAAGTTAGGTAGTCAGCCTAACTACCTAATTTTCTGAAGCTGACATCTCATTTTGAACCTTATCACTCTTTGCCTAATTTTCATTTCAAACGTAATTGTTTTAGACACAACAATAAAATGTATTGTAAAGCACTTCACATGGACAAGGCTACAAACCTAACTTTAGCTAAAATTACCACCAATCACAACCGCTAATGGTTTCAAAACAATAAAACTAAAACATGCAATTCCTCTCAAGATTTGGAAGGATTAATTTAGATAATGGTAATGGAACTTATATTAACTCTGTTTATTTACTCAAAATAAAAGCATCACTCACAAATGGCCTATTACAAACATAGTAAGTTTATTGACAAACAAAAGTTCACAACTTTTCAGCAGAGATACTGTAATCCATGCACAATAAAATAGTATCAAATAGTGACTTTATGTAAATAAGTAACACATAGTAGTGGGCTTAACTACATGCGGAACATTTCTGTCTCTATACATTGCTTTAATAAATATAAGGAACACAGCATAGTGGGCTTAATTACACAATACACCTAACATTGTCCTACCTTCAATTTCATGTCATTTTTCTTTACACAATACACAATACGGCTTATTATTTTTTGGTGACAAAGATTATATATAACTTTAAGCAAATAGGTTAGGCTCAGGAATGCTAACTTGCAGTGTTCAGTGTCTTTGTTTTGAGGTTGGACATGGTAATTAGTTAGATAACACACTATAGCTCACAACAGTGAGCAAAACATTTCTGGTTGAGGCCATAGCTATTAGAGTATTAGGTAGATAATGAGCCCTTAGATTTAACACATTTTATGGTGCCAAGCTGCTATTGGTAAGCTAATGGGCCCTTTAGATGTAACTTCAGTGATTTCATTTCAATACTCAGTCACAGCAGATAATGGAAAGGATTCACAATGAAAATACCCCTATAATCATTCATCACAAAACTCTGATACCAAACTTGAAAACTGAAAATATTTGGTCTGTATAACATAAAAACCTCTGGTTACATGCTTTACATATTCACATCAATACACAAAAGGTAGGAACAACATATTCACTAATCAGAACTTCAGAAGCCTACACACTTGACCGAGACAAAAGTGACCAATACAAATCAATCTCAGGCAACGGCTTGCAATAGATAAAATTAGATGGTTACCCAGACATGAACCAAAGAAAAAAAACACAAAAAACAAAAATAGACAAGCACAGGTTCACCACGGGTTGAAAACCCATAACCAAGGGTTTCAACAGATCAAATCAGATGCTTACCCAAACATCAAACAAAGAAAAAAAAAAAAAAAAAAAAGCAGAGCAGCAAACTTTCATCACCAAGGGTCCTCCGACCCATCACCACGGGTTGAAACAGTTAAATCAGATGCGCAAACCCAAACATCAACCAAAGAAAAAAAGGAAAAAAAAAAAAAAAACATAGCAAACTGACCCTAAGCCCTTCCTTGATTCGATGTAAAAGATGCGGATTAGGTTGCTATTACCAACAAATTAGATATATAAGCAGCTCAAATGTAAAGAGTACCTTCGAATTTCTGTGGAAAAAGCTGAGAAAGAGGTCGGGGAGATCGGTTTGGTTGGCACGTGAAGCACTGCGTGGCCGTGACACGGTGGCGCGGGTTGGCTGAACTCGGGTCGGTAAAATACTGCGTGAGGAGGTGAGGGCAGTGAGAGGCTCTTTTACGTTGTGGAGGCGCTGGTATGGAGATGAGAGAAATAATGGATGAGAGAGCTCTGCTTTACTGAACCAATTTACTGAAGAGAGAAGTCTGAGTTGAGAGAGCCGTTGAGGAGAGCATGAAAAGGCGCACCCCACGTTAATTGCTCTGACTGTGGGACCGGTTATGTTGAGTTATTTACACAAATGCCATTGAAAACAGAGTTTTGGAAACTGAAAACAACCCAAATGTGTTTTCAGTTTCCATAACTCATAACTAAAAAATCAGAGAATTGAGTGATGGAAACAGAGTTATGAAAACAGAGTTATGGTGCTCCCAAACGAATACTCAGTTATGGGTCCCACCATTTTTGAGTTATGAGTTATGAAAACAGAGTTATGAGTTATGGAAACAAGAAATCCAAACGGCCTCTTAATGTTCATCATGTGATAAATACTCAATATCCCCAGCCATCTAACTGCTGGGAAAATAACTGTTCATTCAATCCCCAGCTACTGCTATACAAATTTAGAAACTTCATTATATTATTCTACCTAAATCTCATTACTACTTTTAGCTAACCTCCAACTCAAACACATGGCTTAATCTGATTGGCTATCTTTTATCTCTCTCTATATACAAAATATTCATGATATCTTTGATACCCAACTGCTGTCTGCCACGATCTGAACATATATTTCTCTGCCAGCTGCTAGAACAGAGCATCAAATACTCTTCTTGCTCACCAAGATTATGTCACAACACAATGAGACCTTGACTAAATCTCTAAAGCTTCATTAGCCTTCAACCAATCCTTTTATTACTTGCTAGAAATGTGTTGTAATGGAACCTTGAACCAAAACACAAATACACAAAAAAGGAAACATTTCCAGCTAAATCCCAGCAGTGCATTCAGCACTTGACACCTGGCTAGAAGTGATATCATCAGTCATTTAATTCTGAAATCCTAGCAGCCAACTGCTATACCAAAAATAGCAAGATGCCCTTCAAAGAGATCTTACCATTTTTCAGCCAAATCTAAGAAATAAATGTTGAATGACCTCTCCAGCAGTCAGAAATCACCCAGCTGACCTCATTTGCTTCTGCCCAAAGCAAACAGCTTTCTTGTGACAGCTGTCACAACCCCTCCTGACAGCTGGGACAGCTTTCTGTCATAGCTTTTCCTGACAGCTGGGACAGCTTTCTGTCACAGCTTTTTCTGTCACAGCTTTTTCTGTCATAGCTTTTCTATCACAGCTTTTTCTGTCATAGCTTTTCTGTCACAACTGACTCAGCAGCCTGGGCATTACATTTTTTTCCTCATTTGGCTAAAATCAAAACCAACTAAAGAAACTACCTTTCCCTTGCTAAAATACTTTCCGTTTCTGCTACCTTTTTCCCAGCAACTCTTACCCAAAATAGCAAGAATACCTTAAAGCTAAACATACCATTTTTGGGGCAAATCTTAAGATGGGTTTTCTGAAGATTTATTGCTATTTGGGACAGATTTTGGCTGAGATTCTTTGCTAAAATACTCCCTAAAACTCAGCTTTAAAGGTACCCTTCATGAACACCTTAGGGGAACAACAATAGAGAACCCAATGGAGGAACAACTCTCTCATCACCTTATCTATTCTTTCTAAGCTCTAAATGGAGTTCTAAACTCCTGAGTTTTTAGTTTCAAAAAGGAGGAACAAACTCTCCAGCCCTTAGCTCACAAATACTCTTCATAAGCCTTCATACACCCTCTAACAGAAAATCCTAGCAGCTTTGCTAAACACACCACAACTCTTCTAAGCTCCACTCTGATACCCTCTCACTCTGAAATTTTACTGTTTTGCTGCTCATAAACACATCTCCATACTCTTTTCTTACAAAATCTTTCCTCTTGGAAAGTAGTCTCTACTACTCCTCCAGCAGAAAATCCCAGCAAAAAATCCCAACAGCTTTGCTAAACACACTACAGCATTATTACCTTTCTTATACTCATTCTCTCACTCTCTATATTCAGAAAATACACCTATCTTACTGCTCCTATCTCCAAATACCAAAATACATCTCTATGCTCTCATCTTACAAAATCTTTCCTCTTGAAAAGTAACCTCTACAACTTCTCCAGCTGTAATAATCTCACATGTTTACTATCTTTAACCTCCATATCTCACATACTATCATATATCATACATACCACAAACACTACATCCCACAAAACATCTATATTTTTCAATATCTCCACATTTCTCAAGAGATGTCAAACATTCATACTAAAAGTCCTTCTCATGGAAGGCATAAACTTCTAATGTTAAAGCCCTTCTCTTAGAAGGCACCAAAATCTCATATCAAAGTCCTTTTCTTAAAAGGCACAACTACTTCTTACAAAAGCCCTTTTCTTAGAAGGCACAACTAGTTCTTGCATAAAGTTCTTCCCTTAGAAAGCACAAATACTCCATACAAAAGCCCTTCTCATGGAAGACAATACTATTTATAACATCACAACAACTAAAAGAGCATTGTTAAGGGGAAAAGTCATTTAAGTGCATTATAAGAGGGGCAAGTTTAACCAGCCCCTACACATAGCTGGGCATACTCTCTCTCCCTCCAGTTGCACCCATTTTTCTCCCTTAATCTTGAAGCTATCATGGCAAACTGCCCCTTTACCGCTGGGGTCACTCTGCTGGGATATTATCAACTCACAGAAGCTGTACTGCTAGGACTACAAACCATCAAAGATAAGTGACTTCGCTTCTATATCTTTAAATTTACTTCATCGAATACATGATTATTTCACATTTAATACATATTACTCCATTTCAACTACTATTACAACTATTACAACTATTAACCAAAGCTTAAACTCTTTTAAATGCATGATAGGAGGAGCAAACTTAACCAGCCTCTACCGCTGGCATTCTGCTGAGATCCAGTCAGCTCACTGATGCTACACAGCTGGGCTATAAATCATACAATGATAAGTAACTTTGCTTCCATATCCTTAAGTTTACGTCATTAAGTACATGATTACTTTACCCCTAAATAAATACTACTTTATTTCAACTATCATTACAATTACTAATCAAAGCTATCATATCAAACACGTATTACATATTTACTCGATCATTATCGTGATTCTTAGACTTTGGCTTTAATGGCTACGTAGGCTTAAAAGTACGCCGGTAGCCGTTGGACCACGTGGCCCAATGTTGAGTTTCGGATGCAACTCCCCAAAAAGAACCCGGGCCTAATAAGGTCACCCCTCTAAAGGACCACACGTGGCTGGGCAGCCGAAAAACGCCCCTGAACAAGACTAAATATCTTTATATATGAGGCCACATATGCTAGTCTCACATTAGACATATGCACCCAACTCATACAAGATTTTCTCCTACATATGGGCATTGACAAACTTTACAAACTTGCATTCCTTTTTTATGTGATTTGGATAGTGGAATCCCTTGACCTATAAATAGTGCTATTAACGTTTCTTTTAAAAACCATCTTAATGATTTTTCAATCATGAAAATTTACAAACTTGCATTCCTTTTTTATGTGATTTGGTTAACTGGATCTTTTGACCCATAAATAAGAGAAATTTTAACAGCCCAAGATGAGATACTTAGGCATTGAAAAAAAAAGTTGTGTCATATACTAACATATAGGTATGCCAAGTGCTTTATTAAAATGATGAAATTTAGAGGAACATTTAAAAAATTTTCCTTTTGTTTTTCTTTTCCTTTTGTTTCGTAATATTTCTTAAAAAGAGAACACACGTGACATTTATGAAAATTATTACATCCCACTTAATTAATCAGGGTGTACAATACATCAAACACTTCAATCAAATCAAACTTCTGTATTCAATCCAATTCAATCTATTACAAAAGATTTAGCATATCCCTAATTGGGGTTGTAGAATTATGGTGGCTAAAAATGTGATATGACTAGAAGAAGTCACATCTTCCATATTGAAATTTTAGATCAAACCCAATAGTGTAAGGGATATAACAGAGATTGTTGTGGTGCCTTGCAGTTTAGTGAATGAGTAGGTACTGCTCTCATCTAGGGCTGTAGAGTTTGATTGCTCCTCCTCGGAGTTCTAGTCACTATCATGAGATGAAAACTTAATCTTGCTCTTGCTCCTGCCTCCTCCAAATCCTCCTCTACGTTTGGCATCTGCTGGGGAAAGGAGGAGGATCATTAGCATTAGCACAATTGAAAGTTTGACATGGTTCAAGTTAGCCATCTTCTCCAACTGCATGTACAACACACAGAGCCAAAGAAAGACTACTTGGGAAATATCGGCAAGATACATATCATTATTTATTAAGGAAAGAATACTAAAATTATAATTGGTTAATCAACAAATTTTAACCAAAATAGTAAAACAGTTTTTCCTTCATGTGGAGGTGCTTTCTATGGTTGGCAATAGCCATTGTATATACCACTAAATGATAAACAAAGAAGGTTTATTGTGTCACCTTGCTAGAAAGATAAGTAGAGTTCCAAATAATACAAAAATTCATCAACTTAATGTAGAGATGCAAAAATATATATAATAACACCCACTAAAAAATGAAAAAAAAAAAAAAAAAAAAAAGAAAGAGAGAGAAACCTTTTGTGTGTGAAAAAATTATGAATAGAATAGAAAAGAGAATTGTAAATTTATAGTAAAAGGAGAGAAATAAGAAAAGTAAAAAAAAAAAAAAAAAAGTAAGATAAATGGATAGAGGATAAGTGATATTAAGGTAGATAGTAGTGGAAAGATGGAAAGGTAAAATGGAGGGGAAAAGTTAAAGAAAGTACAACAATAAGTTGGAAAATTTATAAGAAAAAAAATAATTAAAAATAACAGAGTGGATGTTGAAAATGGGTGGATGATGTGGCCATTGATATGGCTTAATAGGAGCATAATAACAATAAATGTTACGCTTCAATTTTTAGATATATATATATATATATATGTATGTATGGACATAGATTTGATTCTCTAGCCCAAACAGTGGATGGATCAGCTCAAAAGGCCTAAAACAATAAATTTGTAGAGAGTAGGTAAATAAAGTTAGGCTAGCCCAGATTAGACAATCAATAAGATGGGTTCAGTTGATAAGGAAAATGGAATAAATAAGTTTTACTTCAGGAAACTGTCCTCGACTAACATCCGAGGAGGTCAATTATGTTATAGATTGTTCTAAGTTATACGTTTTGATCTTAGTGTGTACAGTGTTTTCTTCCTTGATCTTTTTCCTTCTTTTTTTCCTCCTCCTCTGTGAAGGATTTCTTCACATTATATAGTTTCTTCCAAATCATCTTGATCCTACACTTGTTGATCATCTGAGTCCTCACTTGAATGCCCGTCCCATCAGACACCCTTTTTGACCTTCTGTGAGTCATGGTAACCAAGGCTACACTATTCAGAGGTCTTCTCTACATAAATGCGGTCAAAAGAGTAGTTGCAGCGTATTAAATGCGGTGGTAGCAGCTTTTTTTAGATATTTTTGGGGCTTCCCTTCTCGAATTGTCTCCCCCGTTCTCATATTTATCAAGCTCCACCCTGGAGTCCTTCGTGCTTATTTATCTCTCCTCAGACTATACATCACCCTTAGATAAAGCTTAAGGCCCAATACATGATTTTGGGCCCTTATCCCTGCAATATATATATATATATATATATATATATAGAAATAAATACCAAACACAAATTTTTGTACAGTGGAGTAATATAAATTGACTCTCTTTAGTTAAAGGTTCTTGGCTTATAAATTAATTTTTTTTTATAAAAATAAAAAAAAATCTGATAAATTACTTATTGTTCTAAAAAATTAAGTTATTAAGAATGATAAATTTAATAAATTAATCTGACAATACCATTTAACTTTGTATGATGATTCTTAGTTTACTTAAATAAAAGTCAGGTTCGCTTTCAAAAAAAAAAAAAAAAACAATACCATTTAGCATTTCACTACATATGTAAGAAATATATTGCTGCTTTGAAAAAAAAAAAAAAATTCGTTCCAGATACCACATGAAGTATCTTTGTATTTAAATATTTTTTATAAAGGCATATATTAATCATCTATTTTGGGAAACATTTTATAAGAAATTGAAAAAACTGTCAAAAAAGGTAATAATTTTTTTTGTTTTTCCATAAAAAAATTTCTTAAAATGGTTTATTAGGGCATACGTTAGTAAAACCTTTCTATTAATAATGGTCAAAATTGGTTTATATATATATGGGATTTACTAATGTGTGCCCTTAGGGCATACATTAGTAAATAGGTGAAACTGAAAGAAACTCAAATTAGAATTTCAAATTAGAGTTTCAATTTTGTGTCATGTGTCCTAAATTATTTATTCTTATAAATAAGTGAAACTGAAAGAAACTCAAATTAGAATTTTAAATTAGAGTTCCAATTTTACGTCATTTGTCCTAAATTATTTATTTTTAAAGAGTTTTATTTCTCAATTTTAGAATCAAATGTGAGACCACATCATAAATATTCATCCAAGTAAGTTATTAAGTACAAAAATCAAAGAGTTTAGAATAAATGAATCGTAAAAAAAAAAGTTTCACAATAATTAAAAAAAATGGACAATTTACATTTTATACTTAATAATATTTTTACAATTTTTTTAAAGAGTTAATAAAATATAAAAATGACTATCAATAGTATTTTAAATTATGTTATGCTTCTTATTGTATATTTTTAAGTTGTCCATGCATATGCATAATGTTATAAACTAGTTAATAATAATAAAACTTGTCAGATAGGTTACAACTTACAAAGTGATGTACAAAATGGTGGGATAAAGATGTAAAAACGTATCAAAGTAGGCGTCAAATTCGTTCTTGGCAAAGAATGAAATAATTGTTGACTGATTTTTTTTTTCTCGTGGTTATTATAATTCATATGAAGAGGGTACCATTTAAAATGTCAACAACCAACTACAAAATTGAGATTATAAGCAATGAATTTTTTTTAATTCAGTTTCAAGTTCAAGCATTAAGAGAAGAAATAGATATGAGAGGTGATAATATGAGGCAAAATTTTAAGGAAACGTGGAAGAGGTTGAAAAAGATCAAGTCTTATCATCATAAGTTGAAGAATTATGTGCAAAAGAAAATAATTAGCTAAAATGCAGAACTCATTATCTAAGTTTCACTAGAATTCATTTCCGTTCTCTAACTTTGCTTTCATTCATTTTAGTATTCTAAGTTTCAAGTTTATTCAATTAAGGTCTCTCAGTCTTTGTCAACTTACTCTAAATTTTTTAATAAAAAAATTATGGAAAATATTTTTTGATCATTAATTGAATTTTTTAATTTAAAAATTTTGAAGAAAAAATTTAAAATTTTGGAAACTTAACAATAACATTCAACAAAAGTTTATGGAGAGGTCTTCATTGAATAAACTTGATATTTAGATGATTGAAATGAACGAAACCAAAGTTATAGGATTGAAATGAATTCTGAAGAAACATAAAGGGAGAGTTTTACATTTGAGCCAAAATAATTAATATGAAAATTATTCTAGAGTCAAAGAGTAGAAGGTGGATGTTCTTGAGAAATTATTCTAAAGTTAAGAGATTGTGAGGTAGAAATTATAGAAAAAATTGTCAAAAATCTAGATGACATCCAATAGGATGAGTTAAATGCATTTGTGGGAGGGGTGAGACCCGAGTAGGGAATAGAGCCCGTGGGCCCAGTCCGAGGAGGAAGAAAGACCCACTTGCACATCAATCCTGGCCCAACACATGGATGAGGGTTCGAGGAGGAAAGATGAAGAGGCCAACTTCTCAAGGAGCTCGAAGAGCAAGCATTCCTCGAGAATCATCGAGCAAGCCACTTGCACCAGAAGACAAGACACCAAGGAAGGTGGAAGAGACATGTAAGCAAAGAAGAAGGGAAATATACAGATAAAGTAGCAACCACCTCCGCATTAAATGCACTATACCAACTCAGATGGCCGCATTAATGAAGGAATGACCCTTGAGCAGAGGAAAATTATTAAATAATATAGAAGTACCACAAATGTGTACTCCTTTCTCTCACATGAATTGTGGGTCCCATCATAAATTTAATTAGTGGGACCCATAATTATATGAGAGTGTTGAGGACCAAAATTTCACAAGAAATCACATTCCATGAAAAGTAAGGAAAGACCATGGGCCTTAATAAAAGAAGACTCAATTCATGAAGTTAAGGACTATGAAGGCCCAAAGTCCCAAAAAGAAGGAGAAAGAAAGAAAGAAATAAATAAATAAATAAAAAGAAGAGGACCTAGACTTGGTCAAGCTAGAAGATATGCAGCAAGGATCTCGATCAGGCCAGAGGATATGCAATAAGATGAACATCAAGGCCCTAGGACCTTGATGTGTCCTTTTAAAGCCTTGAGAAGAGGACCTTGGCAGACATATAGGAAAGCCAAGGTGTATGTTCAAATTTCCAACAAAAAAAGCCATTAAAAATCCAACAAAACCAGGTATTATCTTTGTAACCCATGGTCCAAGCCTGTGGGATCCTGAGTGGATAGTAAGGGAGAAGTGATTTGGTCAATAAGGGAGTGATTTCTGGTGAAAAGATGGTCCCAAAGGTTTCCCTTGGCTCATATATTTGCTTGAAATGCATGAACCAATGGAAAAATCAGTTTCCCTATGTGCATGACACCTCCCCACAATTTCCTCTCAATTGTTATTTTTAACTAAAGCTGTCATCCAGTACATTGAGCAGCTCACCCACTCCTTTGACTTTCCAATAAGGAATATTTCATTTATAGCTAAAACCAAATGCCCATTTTGAGTTGTAATTGCCTACTTAAGCTAAACCTCTGCCCAATGCACTTTTTCAAGTTCTAGAGGACATGGTTTTACCCAGTAGACCAGGGACGTCCTCGCCCGGGGTACCAGACCATGTCCACTATAAAAGGAACACTAAGGTATAGCAGGAGGGGAGGGAGGGAAAAAAAGAGGGATTCAGATGGAGGGAAAAAGGGAGAGTTCAAAGGTTCAAATGATAACTTTTAGAGCTTTAATAGCCCAGCAAGGGAGAGAAAAATGAACAAAATAAGAGAGACAAGGTGGAGGAATTCATCCCATATCCTTGAGATCATTCAAAATATCACTTAGCCTCCAAAGAAATATGTGTCAAAAAATGCACACATCAGATATTACTCTCTCCCACAAAATCCTCCTCACCTAACTATCTTCGAAGGCAATGCCCAAGCAAAGCCACTTGGACTTAAGTTCCAAATCCCACAAGTTTTGTGCAAAAGCACTAAGTCTGTGAGAATTGGGGCTAGGATCCTCGTGGCTGACTCATTCTCATGAAATTCATTTATATATATGTATATGTATTAAAATGTATATTCTAATCTAAGAAACTAACAATTATTTGAAGATATGTGTATTGTATAGTGTGTTCTTGTGTAAGACCTATAGGAAAGGGAAAGGACGAAACTCTATTGCATAATAAGCATGGAGAAAGGTCCTACAGTTCAAGGAACCAGAGATTCTGAGTTCCATGGATTACTGACCTAGTACACCTGGGAGCCACGACATCACGTTCGAGGTACCACGACATCACGTCCAGGGTACTACGATATTACGCTCGGGGAACCAAGTGAAGGAATTCTTTTAAATGTTCACACAATAAAAGATGAGCCATAAACCTTCTATTTCAATCTCCTTCTCATTATGAATATTATGAATGATTATTTTACTTATTTCGTAAGAGTAAAGGATCATTTTATGACACTACTTACAATGGTATTTTATTGCTTAGGAGGAATCGCATTTTTGCCTTGAGGAGCTTTATGTGACTTGCCTACAAACCGGTTCATATAACAACCCCGATAGGCCGCGGAGAACCGGACCCAGTCCAACCATCCATCCTTGAAGGCCTAAGATCCCTTGTCATTAATGGACTTGGGTACCTTCCAAAAAAAAAGAACCCTCACATTAAGACGACTCCGCTGGGGACTGGGAAAAATGAGAGGGAAGAAGTAGTCTCTTTGCTAGCATGGCTCCAAAGCTAGGAAACACCAAGAGGAAGGAAAGCTCTTCTTAGTGCATTCAACATCAAGATCCCAAAAGTGCGGGTTCTTCCAAAGAACGTCCCATCAACTGTATATGGAATTTTGGGGAACTTCCCAACACAAGATAAGTTTTATGTGTTATTATTTTCTCCATTTTATATTGTGAACATAATGGTTCATTGCCCTACTCTTTAAAAAAAAGGGGTAAAAGGGGTTATGTAGTAATATTTAAGCAATCATGATATTGTCTCATTGCTTTAAAGAAAAAATGGAGAAGTGAGCAAATCAAAAAAAATATTGATGAAATGAAGATTGTATGAGCTACATAGTAAAGCAATTGCCTCATGTTTGGGGGCTGATTTATTTTCTTAAAAAAATTTCATAATATTGTTTCATTTCTTTTAGAAAAAAAAGAAAAAGAAAAAAAGTAAGCGAATCAAAGAGGCTTGATGAAATGTAAATTACATAGCAAAGCAATTGCCTCACGTTGTGTGGGGCTAAAAATTTTTGCAGCAACTTGATAATAACATCATATGGCGCAGGTTAGCAAAATGGACAAGTTCCTTGGCTTTGCCCAAGGATTTTAGCAAACTGGAGTAGTTCTATGATCCCAACAAAACTTAAGAGATCCTTGACTCCAAGAAGCCTAGGGGATCCTTGATCCCAACAAAGCTGAGGAGATCCTTTATTCTAGTAAGGCTAGGTGCATCCTTAATTCCAGCAAAGTCTAGGAGATCCTTGACTCCAAGAAAGTAAAGCCTGGGAGATCTTTAATCCCAACAAAGCTGAGGAGATCGTTTATTCCAACAAGGCTAAGTAAATCCTTAATTCCGGCAAAGTCTAGGATATTCTCGACTCTAGGAGAGTAAAGTCTGGGAGATCCTTGATCCCAACAAAGCTGAGGAGATCCTTAATTCCAACAAAGCCTAGGAGATCCTTGACTCTAGGAAAGTAAAGCCTAGGAGATCTTTGACTCCAGGAAAGCAAAGCTCAGGAGATCCTTGATCCCAGCAAGGCTGAGGAGATCCTTGATTCCAAAGGAGATCCTTGATTCTAGTAAAAATTAAGTAGTTCCCAAGTTCCAACCACAGTTTTAGCAAAATAGAGTAGTTCCTTGGTTCCAAAAAAATTTGAGTTGTTCTTTGATGGAATAGTATTCTGATTCTGGAAAAGTGGAACAGTTCCTTGGTTCCAACAAAGTTGAAGTACTTCCATAGATCTAGCAAAGTAAAACGGTTTTTAAAAAAAAATGGAGACATCGAGAAAATGGATAAAAGTTCCATAATAGCATCAAGAAGAAGGTGGATCAAGCATGATTCAACAACTGCCTCATATCTTGGGGGCTAAAGCCTGTTATGTGGTGGACCTTGAATGTATTTTGAAGAAAATCATAGAAACACTATATTGCAAGTCAGTAGCAAAATCAATATTATTGAAAGCTCAACAACTATACGATGCATCTATCATTTATTGCAGCTCAACAATTAGGGTCACCCATGGAAATAACAAGATTTTGAGGAGCTACAGAGTCCATTGAAGGACACCTACAACTAGCTCTAAGGGCTGACCATGGTTCCATAAGAATCGTTTGATCCTTTCAACCTACCACTAGTACATGAAAGAGGGGCTGAATGGGAAGCCCATAAAGATTGCTTCCAATCTTTAGTCCCTTCATCTAGCACGAAACAAACTTTGTGGAAAACATATTCTATGATGAGTCAACTCTAGCTAAAGAATATCCCATCTTCAAAATCCCGGGAGGCTCCCATCCCAGAATGAGAAGAAACCTGGAGGGAAGGCAAAATATTCCTTATAAAGGTTTGTGAGACCTGAATGTAGCATGCAAGAGGATCCCAGACCACCATTTTACGTGATAGCCCAGGAAGAGTTCTCAAAGGAACCTCAATTTCAAATCCAGGTTCGACCAGTTGGGATCTAGGCTAGAAGTTAGGGGGATTGCAATAGAATCCCTCATGAATACGGCAGTTGATGCTGGAATAAAGTACTTTGCAGTAGAAACTCATGCAAGCAAAGCCTTCTTTGAAACCACTAACGTAACAACTTTCATGGACGAGGATATGGAGGTTGAGTACCCAGAACATTGAAGACCACTCTATCTAACATCCGCAATAAATGGTATCCAAATTAGGAGAGCACTAATAGACACAAGAGCCTCATTCAACCTTATTACCCTGAGTACATCAGAGGCCGTAGGCATGTTTGGTAAGAGGATCCCAAGGACATGCGTAAAAATAATGGGATTTGGAGGAGATGCATAATCTACTGAGGGGAAGGTTAAGTGGAAGACTAATAAGGATCTCTACCAATCCTAGTCATTTCAATCAAAGTGAAAATTTTTTTACAAAGAATATGTTTTACAACAAGCTGGCCCTAGATGATGAATAACCTACATCAAGGACCTAGGGGGCTCTTTTCTTGGAAAAAGAAGAAGGAAGCAATACCCATGGTTTAAGGGATCCCTTGGACAGAAAATGACAGAAGAAGGAAACAAGTTCATCAATATCTCGAGAATGTGTAACTATTCAGAAACCCGGAGGAAGGCTAATATACTGCTTAGGAAGATCCCGGAGAAACTTATGGATATGGAAAGAAAGGCAGAGATCCTACCAAATGAGGAGCTGGAAGAAGTGAACTTGGGGCTGACCTAAGGAACCTGGGGCCTATACTCATCAGTATTCAGTTATCAGTACCAAAAAAAAAAAAAAAGACAATTGGTGGAGCTATTGAAAAAATATGAAGATTTATTGGCGTGGACTCCTTCAAATTAAATAAGGCACGTCCAAAGGATAAATTTCCTTTGCCTAACATCGATCTCCTCATAAATCCAACTAAGGCAACAACAATATCAACCATGAAGAGGCATACCACGGTCGAGGAACTCAAGAGCTTCTTGGAAAGAGTTTCTTACATTAGGAAGTTCACACCAAGACTAGCCTTAGTCACTAGTGGACTATCCAAACTGTTAAAAAAGGAGAATGTTTTCATATGGGGAGCTGAGCAACTAAATGTCTTTCATGAAATTTCAACAAATCATGAGTCATTTTTCTACCTTATAGGTACTAGTCCATGGTAAAATCATTATTGTTGTACCTAGGATCCCGATCCCAAGCATACAGAGCATTGAAGGATACCGAAATAAGGTATCCCAACATAGAAAGGTCGTGTTTGGAGGTCATACATTTCAACAATTGAATCATTACTTTTCATCCCACCAAATCCAATTGGTGACGAGCTCTCATCCAATAAAAACCCTCCTCCATCAGCCCTTGCGATCTTGAAGAGTAGCCCGATAACTAATATTAATTTCCCAATACAACATGGGTCTGAAGGATCCCTAAACCTATCAAGAGCTAGGCTATAGAAGATTCACTAGCCCAGTTCCCCGAAGAAAATGAGTACCTATTGAGTGAGAAGATCCCTAGAGAAGTAGTAGTGGTAGAGATCCTTAGAATGAAACAAGCTATGAGGTTTGTGAAGTTAGCCTCTAACGAGTAAGCCTAAAGGAAGCCTTCATCTTCTAGGATCCTCATAAGAGGATCCCCTACCTGAAGAAAACACTATGGCAGAATTATCTTGGTGGAGCTTTTCCTAACCATCGGTTCACTAGTGAGGGCAACCTTGGATGGCTCATAAAAGAAGAGTATTTCTATGAAGAATTTGTTCACAACCAAGAGAGGATATTTTAGAAGATCTTCGGGGAAGGAAACAAATCATTAACCCTTTCAAGAAAAGAAAAGAAATCAATTCAATGACCCCACTAAAGAATGGGGGGGCTACAAAGGAACCTTTCCAAAGATTGAAGAATTCAATGGCCATGAAAAAATTTCAAAGTGACATGGCCCAAGATTTGGGAAGAGCAAACTTTCCATGTACCTGGCTCAGAACTTGGCCAAAAAAGAATTTTCCAAGTGACATGGCCCAGGACTTGGAAAGAGAAAACTTTCCGAGTGGCATGGCCCAAGCTTGGAAAAGAGAAAATTTTCCATGTACCTAGCCAAGGACTTGTTCAGAACAAATTTTCCAAGTGACATGGCCCAGGATTTGGAAAGAGAAGATTTTCCATGTACCTAGCCCAAGACTTGGTCTAGAACAAATTTTCTAAATACATGGCTCAGAAATTGGTCAAGAGGAAAAGTTTCCAAGTATTACCAAGAAACTAGTCAAAAGCAAAATTTTATGGATACAAGCCAAAGCACGTCCCAATAATGCGTGCAGATTGTAAGCATATCTTAGTAATAAGTACAACCTGTAGCACGTACCAGCAATAGATACAACCCGTAGCATGTATCAGTAATGGGTACAAGCTGTAGCACGTACCAGCAATAGATACAAGTCCTAGCACATCCCAGCAAAGGGTGTGTATTGTAAGGAAGGCCCAACGAGGAGTACAAAGAGAAAAAGTCTCGAGTGGGTATGAAAACCCAAAAGTGGGTGTATAAAGTGCACAAGATTGACTTTCTTGAAAGGAATTGGTTCAAGGGAGCCTGAGGAAGCAAGGAAGGTGTAATTAAAAAAAATTCTAAAAGTACTTCACTCAAAGTCACAAAAGCATGGATACTTTTGCAAATCTCTATACAAAGAGATTAGTCAATGATATTGCAAACCAGCTGGCAACATTTCCCTCCTCCTACAAGGTGCAAACTCACCAAAGGCTTGGAGGTACTTCAATTCAACAAAAGAAAGGTACCCTTTCGGTAAGCCCATTCATTAATACCATGTTTGAATATATTAAAAAAACTGCAAAATGTTGTGCAAGAGGTATCACCCATGCACTAATACTTTATTTGTGTAGATTAAAATGAAAATTCTAATATTTTGGTCTTCTTACAAGACCAATTATCAAAAATCAAGATTTGGAATTCTTACATGGTTGAGACCCCCACATGGTTTCATATACATGAAGTAATCCTTACTGCTATGATTTATTTAGCCATTGGCTTTTCTAGTCCATACACTAGGGGCCAAGATAAGATTAAAATTTTCCTTAGATATATCTTTCACTTGATGAAAATTGAGAAGTCTAGTGCAAACTTTACGGTACATAAGTTCAGCCCTATTATTTTCTTTGGCTCATGAACTATATGGTATGTAGCAATTCAACAACAATATAATTGGTGGCATGATATGTGAATAAGTTGCTGCAATCTAAAATATTATACAATCTCTCACAATCTGGAAAAAGAATAAGGGAAATATCAAGAGCATCCACAAGAAGAGCAAGGTCTTTAGCTAAAGCAAGGCGTGGAGATGTCCTTAAGCCTTCTAAGCCATGTCCTTAGGGAAATTTCTAATCTCTTAATACATTTTGAGAAGAGTAGCTAGTCTTGATTAGACTCTAAATCAACATGTTTATATGATTCAATGATTTATGATATCATGGTCCCATTGGTAAGTCACTATCCATGGACTAAAAATCTCATGTGGCAAACATCTTGGTGTTATTCACCTTAGCCATAGCAAGCATGTACTACAATGCATAGAATATCTTTGGCAAAGTTCATGGGGGCTTCCCTCACTTAACCTATTTTGTAAAACAAACAAAATCTTGTTGACAAAGCAATGCTATCTTATATTGAAATTTATTTATTTTTTATGCTGCTTTCAAAAAAAAGTATATCCTAGAATTGCTAGCAAAAACATTAGTGCTAGAAATATACTCTTAGCATCAAATGCAATACCAATATAATTTGGTTATACATATACATGCATATATCATTGTCGGTTGGACAAAATTGATTTGTTTTATGGAAAATTGAATATCAATTTACAGCTTAAAACTAACATGAAGATGAATTCTAATCTTTCGCAACATGTTAGTTCATCCCATGAAAGAAGTGTAGCAATTACTTTGGAGTTCCCCTCAAGAATTATTTGGTCTACACATTGGTTCTACAAACTAGGAAAGTGTCCAAGAACAATTTATTTTCTCACGCGTGGGCTACAGGTAACCCACGAGCTTGGAGAGCTAATGTTGAGGACCAAAATTTCACAAGAAAGCTTGTTCCATGAAAAGTAAGGAAAGACCATGGGCCTTAACAAAAGAAGACCCAATTCATGAAGTTAAGAAGGACCATGAAGGCCCAAAGTCCCAAAAAAAGGAAAAAGAAAGAAATAAAAATAAATAAATAAAAAGAAGAAGGGGACCTAGACTTCGTTAGGCCAGAGGACATGCAGTAAGGATCTTGATCAGGCCAGAGGATATGCAACAAGATGAACATCGTGGCCCTAGGACCTTGATGTGTCCTTTTGAAGCCTTGAGAAGAGGACCTTGGTTGACATATGGGAAAGCCAAGGTGTGTGTTTAGATTTCCAGCAAAAAAAGCCATTAAAATCCAGCAAAACTAGGTATTACCTTTGTAATACATGGTCCAAGCCCGTGGGATCCCAAGTGGACAGTAAGGAGGAAGTGGTTTGGTCGGTAGGGGAGTGATTTCTAGTGAAAGGAGGATCCCGAAGGTTTCCCTTGGTTCATATATTTGCTTGGAATGCATGAACCAATGGAAAAATCAGTTCCGCCATGTGCATGACACTTCCCCACAATTTCCTCTAAATTGTCATTTTCAGCTAAAGCTGTCATCCAGTACATTGAGCAGCCCACCCATTCCTTTGACTTTCCAAGAAGGAATCTTTCATTTATAGCTAAAGCCAAATGCCCCTTTTGAGTTGTAATTTCCTAATTAAGCTAAACCTCTGCCTAATGCACTTTTTCAGGTTCTAGAGGACATGGTTTTACCCAGCAAACCAGGGACGACCTCGCCTGAGGTACCAGACCATGTCCACTATAAAAGGAATACTAAGGTATAGCAGAAAGGGGGAGGGAGAAAAAAAGGAATTCAAATGGAAGGAAAAAGGGAGAGTTCAAAGGTTTAATAAGGTAACTCTTAGAGTTTTAATAGCCCAGCAAGGGAGAGAAAAATGAACAAAATAAGAGAGCCAAGGTGGAGGAATTTGTCCCATATCCTTGAGATCATTCAAAATATCACTTAGCCTCCAAAGAAACATGTGTCGAAACATGCATACATCAGACATCACTTTCTCCCACAAAATCCTCCTCACCTAACTATCTTGGAAGGCAATGCCCAAGCAAAGCTACTTGAACTTGAGTTCCAAATCCCACAAGTCTTGTGCAAATAGCATTAAGTCTGTGAGAATTGGGGGCAGGATCCTCAAGCTGACTCATTCTCATGAAATTCATTTACATATATGTATATGTATTAAAATGTATATTCTAATCTAAGAAACTAACAATTATTTGAAGATATGTGTATTGTATAGTGTATTCTTGTGCAGGACTCATAGGGGTAAAAGGAAAGGACGAAACTCCATTGCATAATAAGAATGGAGAAAGGTCTCACAGTTTAAGGAATCAGAGATTTTGAGTTCCATGGATTACTGACCTAGTACACCTGGGAGCCACGACATCACGTTCGGGGTACCACGACATCACATCCGGGATACCACGATATTACGCTCAGGAAACCAAGTGAAGGAACTCTTTTAAATGTTCACACAATAAAAGATGAGCCCTAAACCTTTTATTTCAATCTCCTTCTCATTGTGAATATTATGAATGATTATTTTACTTATTTCGTAAGAGTAAATGATCATTTTATGACACTAAAACACTTATAATGGTATTTTATTGCTTAGGAGGAATTGCATTTTTGCCTTAAGGAGCTTCATGTGACTTGTGCACAAACCAGTTCATATAACGACCCTAATAGGCCGCGGAGAACCAGACCTAGTCCAACCATCCATCCTTAGAGGCTCAAGATCTCTTGTCATCAATGGACTTGGGTACCTTCCAAGAAAAAAAAAGAACTCACACAGAAAGGAGAAAGTACGTATTTATGGTACTTCGAGAGTACCCAATAATTATCCCTGAACAATAACCTCATAACTTGCAGCACATTCTACTACCTCCAGTACAGTCCTGATGGGACAAGCATCCAAAGGAAGGCTCCTGGCTGTACAAGTGGAAGGCTAGCATTCAATCTAATGGACTATATAAGGAAAGGAAACCCCTCCAAATTAGGAGACGAGAAACTGAAAGGAGACAAACAAACTGTGTAGAATAATCATGTATCTAAGACTTGAACTTAATACGAACATTCGCTCCTTGGCCAGATATGAGGAAGTATTAATTCCCAATTTCGTTTCTCTTGAGTGATTCATTTAGCCTTTTCACCATAGACTTAGCAATTAGACCACATGATTGCATTAAAATTGATCTCGAAAACCTATAACTCTAAAAAAATTAATCGTATTGGGCCTTCCAACTTGACTTCACCACTCTAAGTGGGCTTAGCATATTTTGGACCCATACAGCATCCATATATGCTAGGCTTGTTCAAGATTCTACCGGCATCGACAAAACCGGCTAGCGCCGAACCGATCCAACAGATACAAAGCTCCACCACAGGTGTTCGGAGAGGTGGTTGGCAGCGTTCTAGGCATACCGAAGAAGGCCGGTGTGGCGATCGGCAGCCATTTTGCACTCCGACGAGAAACCGCGCGCCGCACCGGTATGTATTTATATTTATATGCTATAATTGTTTAGTTACTATAGGCTTCAATATACAGAATGTGTGAAGGTGAGAGTTTGAAAGAGGCAAGGAAGGAAGAAGGAAAAAGAGGAAGTAGGAGAAACGGTGCTGGAGATTGGAGAGAAATAAGAGAGCGTAATAGGAAACATTGTTGGGTTTGAAAATTTTAACTACAAAATAGCAAAACGACGTCATTTGAACCTGTTATTAATTTTAATATGAGTCTCAAAACGACGTCGCTTTGGTATTAGATTAAAAAAAAAAAGTTGTTTCAATTCAAACCCTAAATATATTAGTCCCCATCCCCAGTTGAGTTTAGTTCCCCACTTCTCTCTCTCTCTTCTCGTTAGTTTTCCTCACCCAAGCATCTCTGCCTCTCTTCTCTCTCTCCCCTCACTCCTTAGCCTGTAGCCCTCCACCACTTGCTATCACTGTACTCTGCCGCTTGATGCCAATGTTATTGGAGTTTCACCCTCTCCCCTCCCCTTTTTTGTCCTAGCTATTTAGAGAAGGTTTGGACTTTTAATGCTCCTCCTTGCAATGCTTTCTGCCTGGTTTGCTTATTTTGTTTTCGATAGTTTTGTTTCATCTTTATGACTCAAGTTTAGTTTAGTTTTTTTTTTTTTTTTTTTTGTGATTTGAAGTGGGATATTTTTTAGAGAGATTGTGAATTTGTTTGTATTTTGTTTGTTTTCTTTCATGTTTGTTTTTTCTTTGGAATATCTGGTTTCTTTCGTGATTATGTTGTATTTGGATCCTGAGAAAATTGAGGAATTCACCAAACTAACCACACCAAACCGATATTGTGCACCATACCTCATGTAGACCGGTTTTACCCTTCCACTGGTGAGGTGTGGTCAAGCATGAGGGAAAAATGCCCTCTATAGGTGTGGTGCAAAAAACACTCTCATAACCGGCTGCACCGCACCGTGTACAAGCCTAATCCATACCCATTAACTAAAAGACGAATTCTTACCCAAGGATAAATCTTAGAATTCTATCATTTTAGTGGAAAACAATACACTAATTAAGTCTATTGATTTTATTAGGATTGAAATATTTGATTGAGATGTTGATTATTAATTTGGTCAATGTTCATAAGTATAGGAAAACTAAGAAAAAAGAATATCAAGTTGCTATATTAGTTCAATTGTTGAACTCCAAGCATCAAAAGAAGATAAATGGATTGAAGTATTCAAAATATTTGTTCTCTTGGTATTGAATTCTAGATCCGAATAAGGAGTTTTCCTCCCAAGATGAGGAGTCTAATGTAAGATGTTATCATACACATAATTGGAAGATTTTTTTTTTTTTTTTTTTTTCAAAACTTTCTGCAATAGTTTTTTTTTTTTTTTTCTAGTGCCATTTCTGCAATAGTTTTTAGGAGTATTTAAGTCAAAAATTAATCTTTTTATTAAAAAAAAAGTCAAAAATGAATCTTTATATGGTAGGAAATTAATCAAGATCAGCCTAAGAATAATTTTTCTTGAAAATTAAATTTATTAGAACCTTTAAATTAAGTTATATCAATAAACAACATTATAGTATTTTGTTCTTCTTTTTTGGTAGATTCTAGATCCCTACCCTTAATTTGTATGTTATCATGCTACAACAATGTAAAACAAATTAAACAAACGTCTAGTGGCGTTTCTGACTCTCTCTAGCACTCTCCAAAGGGTACGTGGAGTGATTTCAATTTTCAAGTCACGATTCAAAGTTTGAAATTTCAGTGCATTTCATGTATGTGTGTAAGTTTGTGTGAAAGAGTGTCTGTGTATTGTGTAATAGAATTTATTATTATTTTGGGTAACATCTTCTCGTAAATTTGTAATATATCTCTTGTATTAGGGTAGACCTTACAAGTGTGAAACCCACCTGCACACGAGAAATATTACATCCAACGTTTACATATACTATCACCCATGGGCGGAGTTTGGGGGGCCGAGGGGAAAATTGATCCCTGGCCCGCCAAAAAAAATCAAAGGCCACACTTCATTTGCTTTTGAGTTAATTTCTATTGCTCTTTGTATACAGTACACACTAAGTTGGGGACTCTATGGGTGGACAAAAAATCAAAAGCAGGGAATGATTTGTGAACTGCACATAGAGAGGTCTGTTAGGTATCTCTATTTTATTTAATATTTCAAGGCTTAAATGTTTTTTTTTTTTTATAGGATATGGCTTGATCGATGTTGATTAATAAAATAGACTGAAAAATAATATTGAGTGAGTTGGTTCATAACAAGGTCTTTATGAATTACGAGGGCTTTTGGACTACTAACGATTGTAGACTTTGTAGTGGTGCTGAGCAGTAACAAGATATATGTCAGGTGTGAAGATTACCAAAAAAAAATTAAAATAAAAAAGATACACGTGTGCTTTAATAAACTCGACCTGGCTCGGCAACAAGAGTAATAGCATTGTAAATTGATTTTTATTAATGTACTCATTTTATGTTATAATAAGTGATAACTATAATTAAGAAGACATCATTATCTCTTTTATATTGATCTCGAATATATATATATATATATATATATATATATTTATATATGTACTGCTACCACCTCGTGTGGCGGTGAGCTTGATTTTCTCTAATAAAATAAAAGAAGAGTTCAAAACAAAATAGTACTCCAAATTAGCTATTTCTCTAAAGTTAGTTTGTGTGATATTCTGAATCCTTGTTAGGAAAAGATGTTGAAGAAGACTTGAAGCCTCTAGTTCTTTATAAAAATATATAATTATATATTAAAAGAGTACTCCAATATGTGAACCTAGCTAGGTATTCCCCGGATACCAGACACGGACGGTAAGGATCATAGTCTATAATCATAACACTGTGCACTGTTTTCTTCTCTTCATAAGCTGAGGTCAATTAAGGATCATAGTCTATAATCATGTTTATCTAGACCTTCAACATTCACCAATAGCACGACTCAGCCACTGGAGCTTGTCCTGAACATCTCTACTGCATGTTTCGCACCACCCATCTCTTCTGTCTGCTTTGTTATTAACTAAACTATCTTTGAAAAACTTATATTGCTAGTAACACTATTGATAAATTCCAATTACCGACCACATTCTCTTCAAAATGCTTTCATAAAACTTGTGACAAATTCCAAAGAAAAAAAAAAAAAAAAAACTAGAGTATGGATTTGCCATATGGACCTGCCGTAACTGATTTTGTTTATTATCTCATTTGGTAAGTTGAAACTGAAAATAATCAAAACTAAGTAATGTGCATAGCAGAAATATGCATTTGTTTTCTATGAGTTTGGTTTTCATTCTCATGCTTTCTTGTTCATCTATCCTACCTTACTTTGCTTGTGCATGAAACACTTTTCAGTTTTTGTTTTCCTATAAACATTCAAAGATATTGCCTTCCTTGTTTATAACTCTTGAAATATGTTAGATTTTCTTTTTTATGGTAAGTCAAATATCAAACTGAACAAGCCTTGCAAAAGCAAACTTAAAGTTGGGGAAGAAATGGTCTTAGTTCTCTTCATCACTCCTGACGTTTTGAACTGAATAATACCTATGATTTCTTGGTGCTTGCTTCATTAATTTTTAAAGTATCTCCGCCTCTTACATTGCTTATATATACAAGCATATACACACATTTTTCTTTATATTCTTAGATCGTACGTCAAAGCTATGGCTTCCATAGAGGAAGAAAGAGCACTTTCGGTTCTGGAAGATGATTACACACAGGTTATAACAATTTTGTGTATTTGTATGTGCGTTTTTGTTTGTGACTGTGGTATTATAGTAGAACTACAGTGTATTAGGCAGAGGCAATTTTTCGAATTGATAAACTGACTTGGTTCTGATCTTCTCTCGAGTGGCTCAGCTTTTCAAGGATAATAGTAGTTTATCATAGGAAGTCAATGGAGTTGTTCTGTATTATTGCCTTTTCTTTTTCATTTTTTCAGATATTAATAAAAGTTTATGTTTTGGCCAGATAATTCCTACTTTTTTTGTTTTCGAACACAGTAAGATGGAATTCATCTAGTTGTTAAAATCTAGGTTCTTTTAGAATTCTTTACTAAAGGCCATGGATAGATTACCAAGTCCCAAATTGATAACCTAATTCAGTTCGGTCTTGATCTAAAGATTGATATGGCTAAATAAGTTTTATGATAACATGCCATATTTTTATCTCCTTTTCAAAAATAGTATAGTTCATTTTTTTTTCTACTAATCATAAAAGGTCTGGCATCTTTTTTATATGATGTTTTATATTATATTTTCAGAATGAAAGCAATGAACTCTACACAGGAGACAGCTCAGTTGACTTTAAAGGAAATCCTGTTCTATGGATGAATACTGGACTGTGGAAAGCATGCCCCTTTATTCTAGGTGACATATTGTTCTATACATTGCTCTCATACATGTCATAATATATTTAATTTTTGACAGTTTATAACATGAAGTACAGGTTTTGGAGTCTGTGAACGCATGGCATACTATGGGATTTCCAGCAATCTTGTTAATTATCTTACAGACAAACTCAATGAAGCAAATGCTTCTGCTGCAAGAAACGTCAACACTTGGCAAGGCACTGCCTATTTTATACCCCTCATTAGTGGTTTCATTGCTGATACTTTCTTAGGAAGATTATCGGTGTCTTCTCTGTATTTTACATATTGGTGAGTATGGAATGATGTATCATTTCCTCTTTTTAGACAGGACAGCTTCCCTCAGGATAACATTCTTTTTCATATGGTTCTTTCATAATTCTATAGAGAAAAATTCAGAAACAAAGATTATGTTGATGGTACACTTTATACTGTAATCTCAAATTCTTAAATGAACTTTGAACTCCAATAATTCCTTTCCAGTTACTTTCCTTGCAAGGGCTATAAAAAGAAAGATTCTAGAACCCAATATTTGTTGTTCAGCAGTTGACAGTGTTCATATTTCTGATGGTGCCTTTAGGATCAAAACCGAAATATATTCCAGAATCCTATATTTGTTGTTAAGGCAATGGTGTCAGTTTGGCTTCCAAATTTCCTACTAGCTACATATCTGCATTGATTACTTACTATCTACATTCCTTTTGTTTTGCATAGGGATTCTGTACATTGACACTTTCGGCATCAATTTCTGCATTAAAGCCTGCAGAATGTGTGGGTTCCATATGCCCTTCGGCCACTCCAGGTCAATATGCAGTATTCTTCATTGGACGCTATCTGGTTGCGCTACGGACTAGTGGAGTCAAACCATGTATTTGGCCCTTTGGACCAGATCAATTTGATGATACCAACCCAAACGAAATGGCAAAGAAGGGAGCCTTCTTCAACTGGTTTTACTTCTTTAACAACCTTGGTGCTCCTGTAGCAAGCAGTTTTCTGGTATGGGTTCAAGACAATGCTGGATGGAGTTTAGGATTTGGCATTCCTTTTTTGGTCATGGGAATTGGTATTGTGAGTTTCTTTTCAGGAACAGCCTTCTACAGATTTCAAAAACCAGGAGGAATCCCTCTTACAAGAATTTTCCAGGTTTTGGTTGCATCATTCCATAAGTGGAATGTTGTTGTCCCGAAGGATAGTAGTCTCCTCTACGAAACACAAGACAAAACCTCTGCAATTAAAGGAGGTCGTAAACTGGAGCACAGCAATCGTTTGAAGTAATTTTCTTCAATGAAACAATTTAGTTTTTTTTTTTTTTCCCCCCCTAAAATGAAATGTTTAACCTGAACTTAAAATTGGTTTTCTTTGGTTATTACTAATGCCTTGATAAGATATATATGTATATGGAAATATCACAGCAAATATATTATTAGGTGTCCATTACATCCCATATAAAATGAACGTTTTCCATTTTGTTTTGCATTTTAAGCACAAGATGATCAATTAAACCATCATTGGCCAGGCACCAGGCTAAAACAGATCCAATTGGGGGTGGGGCAGCTTGTCTAAATAAATTTTGGATGAGAGAATTATTTTGTTTGTGTGGAATTTCATATGCCAAATGCCTTCTCTATCTTTAGTTTTTCTTTCTTGCTGTGAATGGTTAACAAATGAAAGCACTTATTTATCAGTTTTGTCAAAGCCATGCTCAAGAAAATTCTTCCTTCTTGTTCGATTTTACATAATCTGTTCCTTTTCCCTATATATGTTATGTAGGAACTTATTAAAATTTCCATGATTCATGAAACCTGAAGTGGAAGACTGTTCTATGTATGTATGAGGAGAAGATTTGGTGGACATATCGGAAGCTGTTAGTAAATGTATAGTGTTGTTTACGCTCCTACTTTTTGTTTTTTTTTTCCCCCTCTAGTCTCTTATGGAAAGATTTTCATACTTCTAGAAAGATTTTCAATATTTGGAAAAGTGGTTTGGAAAAAAAAAAAAGAGTTTCATCTGTCTATTGTCTCTCTTAAACATGATAACATTTTTCTTTATTTATAATCACCTAATGTAGATAGATAGATCATAGATAGCTTATCAACTCCCAATTTACACTGTAATGCGTAAAAGTTCTGACAAATTGTCATTTGTTGCATTCTTCAACAGTAAAACAACATTTCCTGCCACACTCCCAAAAAAAAAAAAATTCACTAGATTTTATCTGCTGTAGGTTCATTGATAAAGCTGCTGTTATATCAGAAACTGAGATCAACAACCTTAACTCCTGTAGTCCATGGAGGCTTTGCTCTGTGACACAAGTGGAAGAATTGAAAATTCTGATTCGCATTTTTCCAATATGGGCAACTGGAATCGTCTTTTCTGCTGTTTATGCCCAAATGTCTACATTGTTTGTTCAACAAGGGAAGTTGATGGACACAACTATAGGTTCTTTCACCATTCCTCCAGCTTCTCTTTCAGTGTTTGCCCTCCTCAGTATTATGATTTGAATTCCAAACTATGACATAGTACTCGAGCCAAATGCAAGGAAGTTTACAGGAAAGGAAAAAGGCATCTCCGAGCTGCAGCGAATGGAAATTGGCCTCTTTATTTCAATCCTAAGCATGATAGCTGCAGCCATACTTGAGATTAAGCGACTGCATCTAGCAAGAGAGCTTGGGTTGGTTAACAAAAAGGCTGCTCTACCAATGAGTATTTTTTGGTAAGTTCCCCAATATTTCTTGTTGGGTGCAGCAGAAGTGTTCACATTCATTGGGCAGCATGAGTTCTTCTATGAGCATGCTCCAGATGCCATGCGGAGTTTATTCAGTGCATTGTCACTTCTGACAAATTCACTGGGGAATTATCTGAGCTCTTTAATTCTTACTATTGTTGCTTCTTATACAATAAAGGGTGGGAAGCCTGGATGGATACCAAATAACTTGAACGAAGGTCATATTGATTATTTTTTCTGGCTATTAGCTGGACTCAGCTTCTTAAATATGATAGTGTATATATTTTGTGACGAAAAGTACAAACAGAAGAGGACTTTTTAAGGTTCCTACAAGAAGGCAATGTTTATGAAGTTTCAACAGGTTTGTGTTAGGTGGTGTGGAAATGCTTTCTGGAAACAACTCTCTGGCAATTTTGAGAAAATGTATGTACAAATATTGCATGCTTTGTAATTGAAAAAATTTCCTTCTTAGTTCAAAGGAAAACGCTTGAGTCAGGTTGATTTTATTATATTTTTGCCGTTTTTTGCTGAATAGGAAAACCTTATTCAACAAAATAGAAACACAAAGTAGCAGGCTGCGACTACTTCAAAGTTTCAACACCAGTTCACCTGATGTATTTGTTCATGGATTTTATTTGGTTTGAATTTTATGTAACTTCTTACTTTGTTTCTTTCTTTATTTGTTTTAACTTTGAAGGTTCTACTTAAAAGACTCGAGAAAAAATTTTGTGAATTTGACAAATAATATGTAATTGAGAATTCTTTTTCTTTAGCCTAGGTGTTGATTCTTCTTAGGTTTTCTAGCTCACTTGATGTTGATTCTGAAGTTTATTTCTGTTTTCTGTTGTTGTTGAATTTGTGCTGCATCAACTTGGTAGTAGAGCAAAATTCAATCTGTGTCCTATAAACCAAAACTTTTTCAGGCCACCACAACGAACATCAGTCAGATGTCAATAGTAGCTCAAACCTCTCAATCTAATGAAGCCCTCAACTCACACAATCCGATCAGACCACGGACCACCACAATCTCAAACCGTTGTCATCAATAACAAAATCCAAACTACCCAAATCTAGCCCCACATATTCCAACTTGAATTTCAAAGCCCTCCTTGTTTGCACTCCAACACATCATTAAGATCCTGTTTGTGGCTCTAGTTTAACTCATATATTACCACAAACATTGCCTACTGTCTCCTTATTCCAATACCTTAAAAGCTGCAAGTGTTAAACAAAAACAAAAGATGGTCCGAAACTGGAGGCATAACATGGACACCTCTGCATTGTGGTGCTTCAATAACCTTTGATGAGGTCAAGAATCTCCTCAGTAAGCTACAGGGCCTTCACACACTCGGATGAACCTGCACAAGTCAAAAGAGCCTCAAAAGAGAGTACCAACGTAGTACCGGCCAACGACCCTCCGATGACTAAGTTAAAATTATTTACAATTCTAGAGTGCCAGAGTCGAGGAGAATTGTGCGTACCTCGATTCGTGAAGGTCTGGAGGTATTTATAATTGCGTGGAGACTTAACCATGGCGTGCTTGGGAAGATACTTCATTTCTGGAATTATTCTCGATTGGCGTGGAGCGTAAGACATCTCTTGGTAGACAAGCGTGCTGCACAAGGCTCCTGCTCAGGTAAAAGAGTATGCGACAAGATACCTCCTCTTAATGAAGCGTGTGCGGCAAGATACATTTTGGTGCCTTTAGCTTCACCCCGTCGCTTATTCGTCCCATCAGTTCTTTCTTCAAGTCTCGTCCTATTAAGGTGGTGCATCCGTTGGCTTGTTCTAGGGACATCTGTCTTGGCTGATAAGTTCTAAGGGCCGTCAGCCTCCATTGCCCCGTCAGCTTATGGAGGCCGTCGGCGTCACCCATAATTTATCCCCATCAGTTGCCCCCTACTCCTCAACCCCGTCAGCTTTAGCTGCCGGTTTGAGGAGTATCTCTTCGCCTGGCAAACAAAGCATTAATGGCTAGTCTTCTCAAGCAACCTAGGTGTCGAAACACGTGTCTTGGATCAATTGGCCCTATGCCTGGATGGGGGCGTCGCATCGTCTTTTGTGCCATATCCTTTCTTATATATATGTCCTATTCCCCTCATTTCTCTCCTTTATTTCATTCCTACTGATAAGAAAGAAGCCATCAGCTTAAAGAACTTAAGATTATCAACGCGTCTTCGTCTTCGTCTACTTGTTGAGACCGTCAGCTTCACCGAAGCCGTTTCCATATCTTGGTGAGTTATTCTTGCTCTTATTGTCTTCTTCTTGTTTGCATGCTTATTTGAAAGGGATTTTATTAGAAAGGTCGTCACTTGGGCTCTTAGACCCCCCCCCCCTCGGTCGCTTGTAGGTAGTAAGATGTCTAGGGAGGCGTCGAGTGAGCAGTCGTCAGTCCGCGAGGGAGCGGGCTATGACGAGGTCTTCCAAATAGGCCATAAGCCCGAGGAGGGTTCTTCTGGGTCCTTGGAGGGTGGATTGTCAGCCCAGTCCTCTGACGGGGTTGAGGAGACTCGTAGGGGAGGTAGATTGGCTGGTGAATGAGAGGTTGATAGTAACGGGGCGGATAGTGGAAGTGACGAGAGTTCGTCTAGGGGCGATGACGTCTTGGAAAGTACATCTGGAGGCCCCGGGGACGACCGTCCATTCATTCTCCCTAAGGAGTGGATGGTTAATTACTTCATGCCAACGATGACGGACAAAGTGTTCAATTCCCTGCGAACACGTTATCAGATCCCTGACCACATCCTGATCCGTCTACCTTTAGAAAAAGAGAGGTGCTATTCTGGGAAGACTGCGGACGTCGGCATGTACGACGCCATGTTCTCGGCGGGATTAAGGCTGCCGTTAACGTCACTCCACCGTCAGCTAGCCAACTACCTTGGGCTGTCCGTCAGTCAGATTGCCCCTAACGCTTGGAGGGTGTTCATTGAGGCCGAGATCCTGTGGGGTAGCTTAAGTGGGGGAAATCGTCAACTAACTCTGGACGAATTTTTCTGGTGCTACCGTCCCCACCACATCGTCTCGTCCCAGGGGATTTACCACTTCTTTGCGAGGAAGAAGGAGTTGAGGCTAATATCCGACATGCCCGACTCTAATAGGAACTGGAAGGGCAGATACTTCTTTGTTAAAGGGATGAATTAGGTGTGCTGTCAGGAGGAATGGGAGACGATACCCCAAGGCTTTGACAACACCTGGGCCTTCGTCAGGGAGTCAGGTCATCGCCGTCAGCTTCTCCTTAAACTTATTTGTTCCTGAGTTCTCATCTTTTCCTTTTTCCTTTTTTATTTCAGCTAGTGCCCGTCCGGAGATCACAGAGGAGCAGGAGGCTTTCATTCTCAAGGTGACGGGAATACCCTAGGAGGAGCGGAGGTGTCGTGACCTTATCACACCCGACGCTCTTTACACCTATTGTGGAGGGTCTAAGCCTACAGAAGAAGCCCGTCATCTGGACAATCTCTCCCGTCAACGTAAGCTTTGATAACCTTTTTATTCCCGTCACTTTCACTTGTGGCCTTGCATTACATTACATTTTTGTTGGCCTTGTAGAAATAGAGTCGGCCAAGCTGAGGGCACAGGTCCGAGCCGCCGCTGCGCGGAAGAAAGGAGAGGGGAAAGGAAAGGAGGTGGCATCCTCATCCCTTCCCAAGGTCGTTACCAAGGGTGCACCGAAGAGGAAGGGTGACGGGACGGATGGCGGCTCGTCAAAAAAGCAGACCGTCACCCCTGGGGAGCACAGTACAAAGCCCCCGTCTCTTAAGCATGGGGCCGGGAAAGGGTTGATGTCGGCCCATGGTTTCGTCAGCCAGGAGGCCGAGCATCACCTCCTTACCCACAAGGGGTACGCATTGGAGATGCTGGAGTCCATCTTCAAAGATAAGGACGCCGATCCTTGCGTTAACCAGTCCGTGGGGGAGCTGGGGGACTCCGGTCTTTTTGACCTTGCTCGGGTATGTATTCTTCCCTTCTGCTTTTTGTTTCGTCATTTTTTATGTTATTGGGCTGACGAATGTTTTGTCTTGTAGGCCATGGTTCACATGAAGGCCTTGCAGGTCAAAGGGGCTAAGAGCGAAGAGTTACTGGCTCGTCAGCAGAAACGCATCAAGAATCTGACTGACGGGCTGGAGCAGTATAAAGAAGCCTACCATACTCTGAACAGGGAAGTAAGGGACTTGAAGGTCAAGCTCGAGGAGGGAAACCTTCTGGTGGAAAAAGAGCGGGAGGCGCGGATTACGGCAGAAAAAGAGCTGACGGCTCTTTTGGGTCAGGTGGAGACGGCCAAAGCCAATGCTGTGGCCGAATTCAAGACGTCGTAGATGTTCGTTGATTCCTACGCCGAGTATTACGGTGACGGGTTTGAAGACTGTATTAAGCAGATCAAGTTTCTTCACCCTCACCTTGACTTGTCGAAGGTGTCAATGGACGACCCCCTGCCGTCGACGCCCGTGGACAAGACCATCTTGGTGGACGATGACGACCTTAGTAAGTCTGGGATGCACCCAAAAGATGACGGTGTCATCCTCGCTCAATCGGCCTAGGATAGATCCGTCGCTCCAACTATCCCATCATCTGATCCTCCCAATTTTGAAGGTTTTCCTGCCGGCGAGGCCCAAGACCCCTTCAAGGATGACGAGGTCGTGCCAGACGCTCCGGCTCTCTGAATTTTTCAATTCTTTGTAAAAAATTTTCTTTGGACATGGTGCCCCGTCGTTTTGAGGGCTTTATTTGTAAAAACAATTTTTATGATATAATATTTTATTTCTGCCATTTGTAGTGTCTTGCCTGTTTTTTCTTGAATTTTGTGGATGATTTCCTTTCCTTGCTGAGCCCTTCTGCTTTTATTATTTTGTGGTAGTTCCGTTTTGGACTTTTAATGTTTTTAGGATGAAGTCATTTCCTTCTGATGAGGTCGTCGGCCTTGAGCACCCTTTAGGTGTGTTGAAGTTAATTTTAGAGTGAGGTCGTCAGCTTAGGACTAACTCTCAATGTATTTTGAAGTTAACAACTTTTGAGTGAGGCCGTCAACTTTTATGCTTTAACTGTCATTATGCCTTGTAGCCTTTTAGGATAGAGTCGTTGGTTTTTAAGCCGTCAGCTTTAATGCTTGACCGGCTTTTATGCCTTGCGTATACTTTTAGGATAGAGTCGTTAGCTTTTAAGCCGTCAGCTTTAATGCTTGACCGGCTTTTATGCCTTGCATCCATTTAGGATAGGGTCGTCAACTTCTAAGCCGTCGGCTTTTATGCTTAACACTTAACAAAGTATAGAGACTTGAATAAACTTCTGAATCTTGCATTACTTCAAGGAAGGAGGAAGCATGCCCTTTGGGTTCCCAAAACACATTAAGTCCCCAAAATACATTAAGGAAGGAGGAAACATGCTTTTAATGCCATTCTTTTTCACTGGTAGTATTTTCGTAGATGCTCGGCATTCCATGGATGGTGTAGCTTCTGTCCTTCCAGCGTTTCTAGGTGGTAGGTGCCTTTTCTTTGCCCTGGCGTGACTCGGTAAGGTCCTTCCCAGTTGGGGCCGAGCTTCCCCTAGGCGGGGTCTTTAGTAACGCCCATGATCTTTCTCAAAACAAGATCTCCAACTTGAATGTCTCTGTGTTTGACTCAGGAGTTGTAATGTTTAGCCATGTGATCTTAATATCGTGCAAGCCTTTGTTTTGCTGCTGCCGTGACTTCGTCGATCAGGTCGAGTTGTAGGCACATGGCCTCGTCATTCCTTCTCTCATCGTGGGTGTTCACCCTGTAGCTTGTGAGTCCAACCTCGGCCGGGACGACCGCCTCACTTTCGTAAGTTAGTCGGAATGGCGTTTCTCCTGTAAGGGTCCTCGCTGTTGTCCTGTATGCCCATAGTACGCTAGGCAGTTCTTCAGGCCATCCCCTTTGCCCCCTCAAGCCGAGTCTTGATAATCTTAAGCAAGGATCGGTTCGTTACTTCCACTTGGCCGTTGGCCTGAGGGTTGGCGGGAGAGGAGTAATGATTCTTGATTCCTAATTGCGAGCAGAACTTTCGGAAGGGGCCATTGTCGAATTGCTTCCCGTTGTCCGAGACCAAGACTCTAGGAATCCCGAACCTGCATACGATGGACCTCCAGACGAAGCTTCGTATGTTTTTCTCTGTGATAATAGCCAAAGTTTCAGCTTCTACCCATTTTGTGAAGTAGTCTATGCCTACTACCAAGAACTTTAGCTGTCGCATAGCTGTTGGGAATGGACCCATCATATCCAGCCCCCATTGAGCGAAAGGCCACGGGGCTGTCATGGGGGTCAACTCTTCGGACGGCTGCCTGATGATGTTGCTGAACCTCTGGCACTTGTCGCAGGCTCTGACATATGCTTAGGTGTCCTTTTGCATCGTGGGCCAGTAGTACCCCGCTCAAACTAGCTTGTTTGCTAATGATCACGCCTTCGAGTGGTTTCCGCATATTCCCTCGTGGACTTCCCTCATGACACAGTCCGCTTCCTCGAGACCCAAGCACCTTAGGTATGGGCGAGAGAAACTTCTTTTGTACAGGACATCCTTCACCAATACGAACCTTGCCGCCTGGACCTTCAGCCTTCTGGCGGCCTCCTTTTTGTTCGGCAAGGTGCCGTCCTTCAAATAAGAGACTAACGGTGTGGTCCAATTACTTTCGGAACCGATTTCCTACACATTGACAGAGTTTATTAGTGGAGAAACCTGAACAAAAGAGAGCACGTTGTCGGGGGTGGTCATGTGCTCTGACGAGGCAGCTTTGGCAAGGCGGTCGGCTTGCTCATTTTCTTCTTTGGGGATCTGGATTATTTCTGCCTTCAGCTCATCCACCCTTCTCTTCGCTTGATCGAGATATCTTTTTATCTTATCTCCTCTACACTCGTAGTCTTCGTTTATTTGGTTGACGACGACCTGGGAGTCGCAGTAGACTACTACTTTCGCGGCTCCTACTGCTTTGGCTAGATCGATCCCGGTTATCAAAGCTTCGTACTCCGCTTCGTTATTGATGGTGGGGAAGTCGAGGCGGATCATGCATTCGATTCGGTCTCCCTCAAGGGAGTGAAGTACGACGCCCACTCCTCCGACCCGCCTATTCAACGATCCTTTTGTATGTACATTCCACGGAGGGCATTCGTTTGCCCCCTGGTCCTCCCCGCTGGTGAACTCGGCTATAAAGTCAGCAATGGCCTGCCCTTTGATGGCGATACGCTAGCAGTATCGGATGTTGAACTTAGTCAACTCTATCGCCCATAAGGCCAAGCGACCAGCAGCTTCGGGGTTGTGCATCGCCCGCCGCAAGGGCTTGTCGGTCAAAACGACTATTATATGAGCTTGGAAGTATGGTTTAAGCTTGTGGGCCGTCGTAATCAAGGCGAAAGCGAGCTTTTCCATGGGTGGATATCTTTCCTCTGCTCCGCGAAATGCCCGGCTGGCGTAGTACACTGGTTTCTGGACCTTGTCTTCCTCTCTGACTAGGGCCGCACTGATAGCCGCTGGGGACACGGCCAGATAAAGAAAAAGCTCCTCCCCTAGTCGCGAAGGACTCAGTAATAGAGGTAAAGAAAGATAGGCCTTTAGTTCCTTGAACGCTCTTTGGCATTCGTCTGTCCACTCGAAAGCTTTCTTCAGCGTGCGAAAGAAAGGTAGGCATTTTTTCGTCGCCCTTGACACAAACCTGTTCAAGGCGGCCACCTTTCCGTTTAAGCTTTGTACCTCTTTCGCGTTTTTTGGGGGGGGCCATCTCTATTATGGCTCAGATCTTGTCTGGATTGGCCTCGATGCTTCTTTGAGACACCATGAAGCCGAGGAACTTCCCTGCTGTTACTCCGAACGCGCACTTCGACGGGTTGAGCTTTATGTCATAGGAGCGAAGGGTGCTGAATGTTTCCTCGAGATCTTTTAAATGATCCTCCTCCCTTCGGCTTTTTACTAATATGTCGTCGACGTATACCTGGACATTTCTCCCTATTTGGTCGGCGAACATTTTGTTCATGAGTCTTTGATACGTGGCGCCCGTATTTTTCAGTCTGAACGGCATCACCTTGTAGCAGAAAAGACCCTGACTGGTGACGAATGAGGTCTTCTCTTGATCTACCTCGTCCATCCGGATCTGGTTGTATCCTGAAAATGCATCCATAAAGCTCAGCAGCTGGTGTCGAGCCGTAGAATCCACCAGTGTATCGACTCGAGGGAGGGGGTAGCTATCCTTGGGGCATGCCTTGTTCAAGTCTGTGAAATCTACACACATTCGCCACTTCCTGCTAGCTTTCTTGACCATCACCACATTTTCTAGCCAGTCGGGATAGTATACTTCCCGGATGAAACCCGCCTCCTGTAATTTGCCGACCTCCTCTGCTACTGCTCGGTCCCGTTCTGGGGCAAACACCCGCTTCCTCTGTTGGACAGGCCGGAAGGTGGGTGATACGTTCGGCCTATGCACTATGACTGAAGGGTCGATTCCCGGCATGTCTTCATGACTTCAGGCGAATACATCTTGGTTTTCCTTAAGGAAAGCCATGAGCGCTTGACGAGTCACAGGACTAGTGAGAGCGCCGATCCTGGTGGTCCTGTTTGGCTTGGATTCGTCGAGGGTTATTTCTTCGAGCTCTTCTACCGGTTCTGCCCCCGCAGGTTGTTCTATGTTCATTGCGGGCAAGGGGCCGTTCATCTCTACCATCGCAAGGTAGCATTCCTGTGCAGCCACCTGGTCTCCCCGCAGCTCCCCCACTCCGCACTCGCTGGGGAACTTGACCATCAGGTGGTAGGTCGAAGTCACAGCCTTCCATGAGTTGAGGGTGGGCCGCCCTATGATTGCGTTATAGGCAGAGGAGCAGTCCACGACGAGGAAGGTAACATCCCTAGTGGCTTGTCGGGGGTATTCCCCAATCGTGATTGGCAGGGTGACTGCGCCGAGGGGGTACACTTTCGTTCCTCCAAATCCGACGAGCGGAGCGTTGGTAGGGACTAGGCTTTCCCTATCGATCCGCATCTGTTGGAATGCCGGGTAGTAGAGAATGTCTGCGGAGCTTCCATTGTCGATCAAGACATGATACGTGTTATAGTCCCCTAGCCGGATGCTGACGACAAGGGCGTCGTCGTGCGGATGATGAAGACGTTGGGCATCTTCTTTTGTGAACTCAATAGTGGGGCTATTGACTCGTGGCTTCTTCTGGACAACACCTGTAGCCTGGACATTCTGAACCGCTCTCAGGTAGGATTTTCGAGCCTTTTTTGTCGAATAGACGGCCGTCGCACTCCCAATGATCATCCTTACGTCCCCTATGGACGATTTGGGACGCTCATTATCCTGACGGGGGGCTTGTTCTTGTTGAGGTGCACCTGTTCTCTCTCGACTGACAAACCTCTACAACTTTCCTTACCTAATCAGGGCCTCGATCTGTTGCTTCAAATCGTAACTGTCGGCGGTGTCGTGGTCATAGTCTCGGTGGAAGCGGCAGTACCTGTCTTTGGGTCATCGGTTGGGATCTCTCTTCAGCTTTCCTGGAAATGTTAGCCCTTCTTCCTTGATCTGCATCAAGACTTGGTCGATCAAAGCTGTCAACGGGATGAAGCTTGTGAATCTCCCAAAGGAGGCTTTGGGCGCCTGTTGTCTCGGCCCTCTCCCGTCTGAGCTGCCTTTCGCCCCTTGTCATGTCGTGCGTCCTCTTGCCTTTCCCTCTTCTTGGAAGGCTTCTCTTCTCGGGCTAGTGGCGCGTCTTCCACATTCATGTATTTAGTCTCCCTATAAAGCACATCCGACATAGTTTTCGGGTCATTCTTGTATATGGAGAATAAGAACTTACCCTTCCGCAGTCCGTTGGTGAACGCGGCGACCAGTATCTTATCATCAGCCTCATCGATCGAAAGTGCCTCTTTGTTGAAACGGGCTATGTAAGCCCTTAGTGTGTCATCTTCCCGTTGCCTAATATTCATCAGGCACGCGGTGGATTTTTTGTACCTGTGCCCCCCGATGAAGTGTAAGGCGAACTGGTTGCTCAGCTCTCTAAAGGTACTGACGGAGCTAGGCGTCAGCCTGCTGAACCAGATCCTGGCAAGGCCCCTCAATGTCGTCGGGAAGGCCGTACACATGATCTGGTCCGGTACACCTTGCAAGTGCATCAATGTCTTGAAGGACTCCAAATGGTCTAATGGGTCTTTGGACCCGTCGTAACTTTCCACCTAGGGCATACGAAACTTCAGCGGAAGGGGGAACAAATTGACAAGTGTAGTGAAGGGAGAATCCGTTCGCTGGACGAGGTCGTCGAGGTCGCTGGATACTCGTCCCTTGAAGGCGTTCATCATGAAATCCATGCGCTCCTTCATCATCTGCATCTCTACAGCCACGTGGGACGGGACATGATTGGTGGCCGACGGATGATTTGTATCCTGTCTCTCGGGTCGACTCAAGGCATTGCTTCCCTCCGGACCTCCTAGATTTCCCTTCTCGGCGCTACTTGCCTCCTGATTTTCTCCTTGGGTGTCGATGGTTGCGTTCTTCTGCCGCAACTGTTCTTCTAGGTCGTGGTTATGTTTGGTGAAGTGTTCTACCGCGGCCACTAGAGTTTGGACCTGTCTCTCAAGAGCCGCAGTGCGTTGTTCATTGCCTTGATCATTCATGGTGGTTGCCATTGAACGTGTGAGTACCATGCAACTTTTTGTTTGGAAAGCACGAAGTATAGTCTACGTCGTCCTCCCCACAGACAGCGCCAATTGATGAGGTCAAGAATCTCCTTAGTAAGCTACAGGGCCTTCACACACTCAGATGAACCTACACAAGTCAAAAGAGCCTCAAAGGGGAGTACCGACGTGGTACCGGCCAATGACCCTCCGATGACTTAGTTAGAATTATTCACAACTCTAGAGTGTCAGAGTCGGGGAGAATTGTGCGTACCTCGATTCGTGAAGGTCTGGAGGTATTTATAATAGCGTGGAGACTTAACCATGGCGTGCTTGGGAAGATACTTCCTTTCTGGAATTATTCTTGATTGGCGTGGAGCGTAAGACATCTCTTGGTAGACAAGCGTGCTGCACAAGGCTCCTGCTCAGGTAAAAGCGTATGCGACAAGATACCTCCTCTTAATGAAGCGTGTGCGGCAAGATACATTTTGGTGCCTTCAGCTTCACATCGTCGCTTATTCATCCCGTCGGTTCTTTCTTCAAGTCTCGTCCTATTAAGGTGGCGCATCCGTTGGCTTGTTCTAGGGACATCTGTCTTGGCTGATAAGCTCTAAGGGCCGTCAGCCTCCATTGCCCCGTCAGCTTATGGAGGCCGTCGGCGTCACCCATAATTTATCCCCATCAACCTTTCATTAGTTAAAACTTCCACTGCACCCAATAACCAACCAACGTTGCACAACAGACCCAAGGATGAAGAACATAAGAACATGTTCTTCATGTTCTTCCCCAAATCAAGACATATCCAATTGACCCGAGAGCTCCGGTGATTCAAGCTTTTTTTGGTGAGTTTTTGGTCAAAATACTTTAGATCCAACGAGATTTATGCCAGATTCGAGGATATCTCACCAAATTTAGTGAGATCTCAGCCAGATTTGGTGGAAATCTCATCGAATCTAACGAGATCTCACCAAATCCAATGAGATCTCTGCCAAATCTAGCAAAATTTCATCTGAAATAAACTATTTTGGCCGAATTTTTCCATCATGGACGGTTTACACTGAACTAACCGCTTTTTGGCACAAATCTGACCGCTCTGATCTAACTCCCTCTCTAGTTAGCGACAGGTGTGAACTTCCTCCACTCGATTCTATCAGGTCGGTCACGGGTTAGGTACAAACCAGACCCAAATAGACTCATGGACACCCCTTCAAACCCATAAACCCAGTAAATAAACCAATCTCCAACAAACCCATAAACCTATAAGTTTTCTTCGAAAACAAACACAAAAAACCTAAAATTCAGCTTAAATACAAAATAATAAATCCCAAAGCCCATATTTTCTCAAACACAAGCAAAATCATCAAATTCCAAAGTCTAGCTAGCCACACCCTGAAATCTCCAATGACCCATAACATGCCATACCCAAAATCTCCATACTTTTTTCATGTTCTTCCCTAAAACCCATGGCCAAAAACCCATTTTCCCAATAAACCCAAGCCAAAAACCCATATTCCCTGTAGATCTGTGACGAAAATAATTCTTCCCCATAAACCCATGTTCGAAAATCGATGATGTGAACTTTCTCTATCTCATGGTCTAATCCCATGGCCGAAACTCATGATTGACGACTCATGGCCACACCCCATCAATTGAACTCTATCTTATCGTATTTCTCTCTATCTCTCACTCTCTAAATATGACGTAAAAAAAATTAAATATTACATAAACTCTATTATCTTATTTTAGATGCAAACTTATGATTAATTAGCATAAATCACGTAGAATTTTGTTTTTAGAAAGTCCATAGACACAAAATTTGACAAAACATTTTCACACTTGTTGATGTGGTAAATATGGTTTTTAGACCCAGATCGTTCAAACTGTTGAGTTTTGTGGAGCCTAGTTATGTGTTGATCCAGCTGACAACCCAACCTGAAATAATGTTGCATGATTTTTAATGGGAAATTTTTTGAGGCTTAGTTCATGGAATGGAGGCTTGGGTTGATAGGCCTAAGTTGTAGCGCTTATGGACAAGCTTTTTGGGGGTTCGGGGGCAATGCCCTCGAGAAAAATTTTTGGCCCGTTTTATAGCCCATTGTGAATCCTATGCCCAAGATATAGAAACCGCTGATTTGGTGATTAGGCTTTCTTGTTGTTGTTTCTTGAGAGAGTGAAAAATTACACGGCCACACTTTGTATTTTTCCTTGATAATAGTGAAATTTCTACAACTCCATGAACGTAGGCAAATTGTCGGACCACGTAAATACTGTCTTGTGCGTGTAATTTTTTTTTTTTTTTTTTGCTGTATATTTTCTCTATTTTTTGTTTCTCCCAAATTTGGGAATTTTGTGTTAATTCCCTACTCAAACAACTTGAAAAGAGAAAGGTTTAAAGATTTTAAGGTTGGACCAAGGTTCAACTGAAGTCGAACCATGATAACGTTATAATTAATATAATAATTATTTAAAAGATAAATAAATTTATTAAATTAGTAAAAATGGTAAAATTAACTAAAATAATCCAAATAAATATAAAGAATTATATTTCAAATACACTTCTTATGTCATAACTTTCATAATGCAAATAAAAAATATTAAATTCTAAGCATAATTGACAATCCAATATTTTCTTTTTTATGCCCATTCAACCATTTGTGAATATAAAAGAAAAAAAAATACAAGAGTGGAGTGGGTTTGTGCCAATTAAAAAATGGGTTAAATAGAGAAAAAGTTCCCATAATATTTAAGAATTTTTTTACCCAAAGCAAAAGTGAGTAACACTAAAGCAGGCCTATAATTAGTTGAGAGTAAATCAAGGCAGTGCAATAGTGTTGAGCCGGATATTGTTGCATTATTTTCGCAGGACAATATATTGGGTAGCGGGAAAGTTCTATTTGAGAAAAAAAATTGGGGACGAGAAAGGTGAATTTATTTTGCCATTTTTTTCTCATCTATTCCATTTTTCCCATATCCTCTCAGTTCCGTGTTTGTCTCCATCCATGATACCGTATCTCAATTTTGAAGTTTATCTCTACTGGCTTGAATTTGGTTTCGCTCACCCCCTCTCTCCTTTCCTTTTTGTTTCCCACTAATGCATGCTGAGCTTTATTAGACCAAATCTTGTTAGTGTAATGTACATGGTCCTTAGGCAGTCAATCAGGATATCAATGGTCACTGCTTTTTTTGTTTACTTTAATGGCATCCTAGCATTTTAGATATTAAAAATTCCAAGGCTTTTGCATCCTCACCAGATCACAACAAGGTAGGCAAGGGAAGATTAGAAGCTTGTCCTCAAAAGCAAGTAGTTAAGCAAGTGGACTAACACGATCAAGGTTAGTTTTTTCCTAAATGCTAGACTCTTGGATGTTGATGTTTTTGGTTGTTCTATTGCTATATATGTATATATTCTTTCTTTTTGTTTAGTTTATTGAAAGTGTCGTATATGGTGGAGACTTGCACTAGTTCACTTTAGTTTATTGCTAGTATTAGACTTGATATACTATTAAAAATAAAACTAGTATTTATTTAATGTTAACAAAATGTAAGTAAAAAAAGATATAAAATAATTATAAAAATAAAATAAAATAAAACAAATGTTACAAATGTTACACCCCCACTCTATTGATACCTTGTGAAAATAACCATTTTTTTCAAACCGTAATCCAATGGGCATTGTATTGATAAGATTCTTGGCTGCTAATTTTATTGGCTTCTTGAGTTCTTGTTCATTTGAAATACCTGAATCTTCTAACATGTTAGTTTGCTTTTGGGTCACACACCCTGATTGGTTAGCTGCTATTTCTACCTTTTTTTTAAAACCCTAAAAAAAGTGTCAAAGACCTAACATTCTTTCCAACAGATTTTATGGCAGCTTTCACCCCCAAATTGAATGTGAGGGGGTGCTCAGAGATAGTTCAGAGGTACAGAGAGAAAGTGAAAGTGATTGTCACACTCTCATTTGACCTGCTTTTTGTCAAACAGATAATAGCTTTTACTTAAAAGAAGATATATCAGTGTATATATACGTGTGTTAAGTTAAACTTTGTCACATGCTTACTACCCAGCATGGAGGCATTTGAAAGTGTATATTCTGTTTGCTTATGAACTAAATTAACATATTTTTTGGTTCATGCATGTGGAAAATGACGAAAGAAACATATTAGATGGGGATTCTTATGTTCAAATGGTATATTTGAATTTGATTTTGCCCTTCTGGTTGTATTTAATTAACCATCCCCTTCTTTCCCTTCCCTTTTCTAACTCCCCCTTTTCCTGAAAAATTAAATTTTTTCTCCGTTAGTCTGCATATTCTTAATCTGTGGTTCTTAAAAGAAGGCTATTTCCCATGTGAAATTGTGATAGTTTTGAAGACTTGATGGTTTTAGAAGTAAGGGGAAGGCTAAGTTTGTTATATGTTGTGTGGTGCAAGTATTTTGTTACTCTTCTATCAAGAAATGTAACACCTTGAGGTAAACAATCTAGATTGTTAAAATTTGGCCTTTGATTGTAGTTTAATTTATCTTCTTCCGTATTCTGTGAACCATCAGCAGCATTTTGGTAGTGAAATGTTAGGATTTTTTTCCACAAAATTTCTCCAGCTCGTAAGAGTATAAAAGGGGAGCATAATTCTACTTTTGAGCCTATTTATTGGTTATTTCAACTGAAGTAGGTGCTATCTGTACCTCTTTTGAAACCTATCCCTTCCTTTTATTACAAGCTCAAATTATCTTTTGACAATTTAACTCTTAACTGCTATAATAATTTTGTTAGGATTACATATGAACAAGAAATTCCATTGTTGAAGCAATCTCTAATAAGATGCTTGCTTACAGCTTCCTCCTAGGAAAATTAAAGAGCATTTCCCCAACTATTTATGTTTTGTCCTCCCAGGCTTTCCTTAGAGAACCTAAGATATATAGTTTAGTGACAGTTATATAAGTCCTGAGGTGTTCAACTATATGCCATGTAATTCATGTTATAATTATCCAAGTACTAGACAATTTAGGAACCTAAAGTCTAGAATTTATGTGTTTGTGTTTTGTGTTTATTTACAGTGAAGATGTCAATAGATAAGGCTTGGATGTTCATTAAAGATAGGAGGTCACAAGAATGGCAAAATGGTATGAAAGCATTTCTAGATATGGCTTTTGCTGAAGTAGCAGAGGCAAATACAATTCGATGTCCATGCCGTAAATGTGTTAATGTGGTTCCTAAGACACGTAATGAGGTAACACTGGATTTGTGTAAATTTGGAATGGATCAAAACTACAAGATATGGATCCATCACGGTGAAGAGTGGTATGATGAACCATCTAATGAAAATAGTGGGAGCATTGATAATGAAAGCAATCAGGAAAGAAGTGATGATGCTAGGGCATATGAGACGATCAATAATATGATGAGAGTTGAAATGGAAGTGAATGAAGATCGAACATTATCCAGTAGTGAGCGGGATACAATATTCCAATCAGTTGCTTCCATGTCGGGCACCAAGTCGAGCTCCAAGTCAAGATATGTCCTTGGTCGAGGACACATGGCAAAGCTTCCAACTTCTACAAAGCGTGTACGCAATGAACTTAATAGTGAAGTTCAATCTATGAAGAGTCAATTAGATGCAAAACACGCTGAGAAGGTAGTTGAACGTGCAGAAATGGAAGCAAAATTTGAAGCAGAACGTGCTAAGAGGGTAGCTGAACATGCAGAAATGGAAGTACAATTTCAAAGACTCCGACAGACTATGCGTGAGGAATTTCTGGCAATATTAGCTAACCAATCTCAGGTACACCTATCTTATATAAATTTTTGGTGGGTTGTTTTGTTATGCTGGGATGTGGAAGTAGGTTGTTTTGTTGATGGTGGTTGTTGACAATATATATATATATATATCTATGGTTATGTAGTTTCATATAGTTTCTTTTCATTGAGTAAAAATCCTGTTTTGGTGGATTGATTGTCTGGCTGTTTGGCAACTTATTTCTGTGCAAGCATGTGGGATTAATCTATTCAGGTTGGAAGGACTGAATTGTTTTACTTGTTCAAATTGGATTTAAGGCTTGTTGTTGTTGTTGTTGTATATGATCACTCTTGTGTATACATTTGTCTCATTGTTGGTATCGTTAGGTATTTTCTGGTGCTCATGTCATGGTTTTAAATGGAATTTTTGTGATAATTTATATGCTTAGAAATTACCAGTAATAGAGTGTTATAAATCTGGTCCTCAAGTTCCTCTTCTTGGTTTTAAAGTTTATTAATGGTTATGGGCTCTCTTTCTACGTTTTTTTTCCCCCTCTAAAGAGTAGATCGGTGGGTTTTAATGATTAGGAGTGTAGATATTGAAAAATTCAGATGCCAAGGAAAAGCTTGTCGGGACTACAAATAGAAAGTTTGACTGCAAATAGAAAGTTTTCCTCTTTATTATTCAATTTTAATATAGGCGTTGCATTATATTAATCTTATAAGAGTCTAACACTGATAATCTTGAATGTCATTTGATTTTTTGGTACATGTTAGTCTATTGGTTAAATATTTTCTTGTTTTTAGCTTCTATTGAGACATGTACAGATTGCAAACATGTTTTTTTTTTTTTCAATTTATACTCTCTTTTTTTTTCAATTTATACTTATTTCTTTTTTTTTTTTTTCTTTTTCTTTTTTTCAATTGTATAGGGTGGAGGTCAATGAATTGGTTGTGAAGCATGCATGGATATCAATTTCTGAAGGGAACTTTTCTTATGAGTTATGTATATATTTGTGTATATTTACTTTTGAAACTATGTGTTTGATCGTAAACTAAAAAAGTTATGTATATATTTGTGTTCTTAGACATATCAATTTGATGGAGTACTTTGACTTTTGCATTTATTTAATTTGTATCTTTAAATTGTAGTTCCTAAATATAATGTTTTATATTATCTTATAATGTGTTAATTGCAAGATAGGGTAATAGACAAATTATTAAAAAAAAAAAAAAAAAAAAACTCTACCTTTTGCAACAAGGTTGTTTGTTGTAATAAGTTATGACATTTTTATATTGCAACGAGATTTTTTGTTGTATAAACCTATTGCCTCAGAGTTTATTACAACGGCTTGCAACAACTTTTTCGTCATTGCAATAATACTTTATTGCAACGACTTTGTTGTTATTGCAACGTTTTTTCCCGTTGTAATAGACATTTTTTCTTGTAGTGAAAATGGTATTTTTAAAAGACACAATAGAACTCTAATGGAGATGTCAAAATCAATGATGGCACATTCGCAACTTTTGCTCACTTTTTGGGGGGAACTTTCGACAACTGCCAATTATTTATTAAATAGAGTTAATACAAAATCCAAAGATCTTACACTTTATGAATATTGGACTGGTCACAAACCAGATTTATCGAGCTTAAGGGTTTGGGGATGCAAAGCCCATGTACTAATACCAAAACCATTAAGAGATAAATTAAAAGGGAAGACATGGGAGCAAAAATTTATTGGATATGTTCAAAATGGTAGTGGTTATAGATTTTATAATCAAGAAATGGATTAATAGATAGCAGAGATGTTATTTTCCTTGAAAACACCAATCAAATTACACCACTTGAAGAGATAAGGTTAAAAGAAGACATTGATAATGAAAATCGAGATCACTATAAGGATGCTTCTAAAAGTGGGAGCAAAAGAAAATCAAATAAGTTGGTACTAGATCAACAAACCTTTGATTTTAAGAACAGTGGGAGTAAAAGGATTAGGCAGCCGCCAACTGTGCTTAAAGATTATCATTTGTTTAACATAGAGGAAAATTTAAGTGAGGACCCAACTAATTATGGTAAGCAATGACGTGCAATGATTCAAAACAATGGCAAGATGCTATGATAGATGAATTAGAATCCATCAAGAAAAATGATGTCTGAGAATTAACATATTTACCAAATGGAAGAAAGACCATTGGCTGTAAATGGGTTCTAAGAAAGAAATTTAAGGCTGCCGGTAGTTTAGATAAACATAAGGCAAGATTGGTGGTTAAAGAGTTTACTCAAAAACCCAGTGTAGATTTTGTTGATACATATTTACCAGTAGCTAAATTTGCTTCAAATAGAATAAATATGTCTGTTGTGGCAAGAATGGATTTAGAGTTGCATCAATTGGATGTCAAGATAGCTTTTCTTAATGGTAAATTAAAAGAAGACATATTTATGTTACAACCAAAAGGTTTTGAAATAAAAGGACATGAAGATATAGTTTACAAACTAAAAAGATCCCTATATGAACTTAAACAATCTTTTAGACAATGGTATTTAAAATTCCACCTAACAATATTAGGGATTGGTTTTGAGATGAGTCCATTAAATCACTGTGTTTACATATGGAGATGCTACGATGAGTTATCAATATTATCATTATATGTTGATGATATATTATTAGATGGAAATAATCCAGGTATGATGTCAAAGACAAAATCTTTCATATTATCAAGATTTGAAATGAAAGATATGGGCCTTGCTACATATGTATTAGGAATTAAAATAACTAAAGATAGAAATACAAAATTATTATATCTAGATCAAGAAAACTATTTGGAGAAAGTACTTAAGAAATTTAATATGACAGAATCTAAAGCCTTGAGTACGCCTATAAGTAAAGGAACTATATTAAGTAATAATATGAGCCCTAAGGATAAAGAAGAACAAGAATTTATGGAAAATGTCCCCTATGCCTAAGCTGTGGGCAGTTTAATGTATGCAATGACAAGCACAAAGCCAGATATTTGTCATCCAGTAGGATTTGTAAGTAGATATCAATATAATCCTGGAAGGGCATATTGGCAAGTAGTCAAAAAAATTTTTTTAGATAACTCCAAGGCACCAAAGGTATGAAATTATGTTTTGGAAATAGTGATCTAGAAGTAATAGGATATATAGATGCTGATTTTGCAGGAGACTTAGATGATAGAAAATCTACTAGTGGTTATGCATTCCTATTTGGTGGAACAGCTATCTCTTGGTTAAGTAAGAAATAAGGTTGTGTTTCAAAACATACCATGGAGGTAGAATATATATCATGCAGCATAGCGGTAAGTGAAGCAGTCTAGATTAAGCAATTTGTCAACAGATTAAAATTAGTCGCTAACCCGTGCGATGCACGAGATAGTTAAATAAAAATTAAAAGTACTTATTTTACTTAAAGGTATATGACTTAAATTTTAAAAATGTATAATTTGAAAATGAATGAAAATAATTAATTTCTTCAATATAATGATTTAGAAAAATTCTTTTTCTTTCATATCATTGGTTTCACATAACACAATTCGACGTGGGCTATTCTATGGTGATAACTTTACATAATATTCAACTGCAATTATATCTACTATCCACTACCAATCTAATCTATGTTATCTTGATAGTAGATCTACAAATTGCATTCTCATATTCTTAGAGCTTGCCACATTATTGTTATTATCTATATATAATATAAAACTGAAAATTTTAACTTTTTGAAAGACTTACATTAGAATTAGGATTAAAAAATAATTTTTTTTAAATTAGATTTCACGTTAGTTTTTTTTTTTTTTAAGGGCTCACTTTAGGTTAAAAAAAAAAAAAAAACTCACGTGAAAAAAAAAAGAGAGACTCCTATTAGGATTAAGAAAAAAAGAGAGAGACTCATATTAGGACTCTCTCACTATTTAGTTTAACAAATTAAAATTTTTTATAAATTAAAATGATGAGGAAAAAAAAAGGGAGAGAGACTCCTGTTAGGACTCTCTCACTATTTAGTTTTAAAAATTAAAAAAATTTATAAATTAAAATGATGATGTGAAAAATTGTGGGAACTTCAGAGGTTTCGGTTTTTAATATATATATATATATATATATATATAGATTTGGTATACAAAATAGACCAGTCTATATGTTTTGTGACAATAAGTTCGCTATCTCGTTAATAAAAAGTGGAGCAAATAGCTCTAAGGGCAAACACATCGAAACAAATTATCACTATATTCAAGATATAGTGGAATGGGCGAAATACTTTTAATTGTATAAGAAGTTAGTGTATGAATGTAAAGTCTACTAATGTGCATTATACATAACACAACTTGTACAATGAAAAGTTGCTGAAGTTGTATGAGAAAACCTTCAGGATACTAGCTTAGAGGAAGTATCAAGCGATTTAGTGTAGGTCAACACGTGTTTGATATGTGTGGCTGAAGGACGTGTTTGATGCGTGTGATAACAAACGTTCCACATGTTCAATGCTATTCATTTGAAATAATAGTGAATGATAAGACATCCAGCGTATGCTATAGGAGTGGTATATAACGAAGGGTGGGGTCAGTGGTGCATGACAAAATATGTACACAGTTTTGCTAGAGTTAGACATTGATGCCAATCTATGAAAAGCTCAAATGAGAATCAACATTGGACAATACTGTGGTGAGATCATAATATATGTTGATTGTAGCTAACACCATTTATTATGGTGCAATCAAGTGGGAGATGTTAGTATATAATAGTGATAGGTGATCACACTATAATATGGTGTACTCTCACTTATATAATAACACCCACTTGGTGGATGATGTTGTTTCACCAACTAATAATAGAGAATTAATTAAGCGTTAAAATTAGTTGTTTACAGAAGTTGTGTGTCTTTTAGATAAGATACAATTCTTGGTAAATAAACATATATCTTCCCAAGAAATATGAGGAGTCTATAAATATTTGGACTCCTCATTCATTGTCACATTAGATAATTTTATCCCCTCTATCTATGTTACATCTAGATCAATAAACCCATTACCTAAGTACTAGTACCATTTTTATTTTTATTCCGAAAGAATATAATCATTTTTTTTAGATGGAAGTATATAACCAATTTAATTCTCTAATGTTTTAACGTAGAGAAATGATATGTCTATAACATTTTTACAACAAATTTTAAGTGGCAGGTTGTTACTGGTTGTTATTGTTGGAGCAAAAAATTAATCTTAGTGTAAAATTTAAATTTAAATTAATAACAACTAACCACTTATAATTTATTATAAAAATATTGTGTACTTAACGAACTCTCTTTAAACTGTGTTTTTGTTAATGATATATGGGTGTCTTGTCAACGATATATCAGTACAAAAGCGATGTTACTATACTCGCAATTTATCAGTATTCAAAAATAAAAAAAATAAAAATTTATCAGTAGAAACTAGAAAGTAGAAACGAAACGTTCCAAATGGCTCATTTTTAAAACGTTCCATATGCATTTTGTAAGAATTTTTGTTTTTTATTTTGGAGCAAGAATTTATGTTCATTTTGTCTCGATGCACGCAACAGTATGACATTACTGTTTGGTCAGTCACTCCAAAGTCCGAAGTCCAATGTACATGATGTCTTTTTTTGGGTACGCCGACTACTACTGAATAGAATACTCTGTGTCTAATCAGAGACAGTCAGCACAGTTCGCAGATTTTTTATAATCCTACTATTCCAACCATCTCCGATCGCAGTCTCACTCTAAAAAACTTCATTACCCATCACAACTTAAATTTTTGCTCTACACTTTGCTTTCTTTCCCTAATCTTTGCTCCATTTCTCAAAGCTTAGTTTAGTTTTATCGTTGTTATTATTATCACTGTTGTTTGCGGATATATTTCCGAACATTCACTGCTCAAATTTGCACAAGGGTTTGTTGAAGAAGAACAACAAACAAAAAGGGGTTCTGGGTTTTGTTTTGATTGATCAATGGCATCTCACGTGCCTCCTGGGGCACCTAGACCTGCCAGCAATGCCAATAATCCTCCATCATCACAACCACCACCTAATTTTCGGGCTAATCCCAATTCATTAGCTGATAATTTGCACAATTTGAATTTCAATTCTGCTGCCCCCAGAGCTCCCTCCCCTTTGCCCGGGACGCCATTTTCTAGACCGGCCACCCAACCACGACCTCCATCAGGACCCCCAGCGTCCCCATTTCCACCTACTTTTAGTCACCCTGCGCCTTTCGCCTCCAGACCGCCCAACCAACCCAGCCATTCGATTGTTCCACCACCGGGTGCTCGCCCACCTCCTTTTGTTTCGAGTGCATCAGGTGGTTTGGCGAGTAACGGGCAGCCGGTGTTTGCCTCAGGGGCATTGCCGGGTGGACAGCGGTTTCCTCCACTTGGCAGTGCACCACAACCCCCTGTCAGGCCTCCACCAACAATGGCAATGGCAACGGCTCGAGCTCCTCCTCAGCCTCAGCCTCAAGCCACAACTTCTCGTCCTCTTATGGGCAGTTCACCGATCAGAGCTCCTCCAGGCCCTCCGGTGCAACCAGCATCACCATTTTCAGCAGCACCACAAGCCAGACAGCCACCTACTACTGGTTATCCTTATGGCCAGCCCACATGGCCCTTGCAACCTGGGCAGGTGAGCTTTAAAAATTCATATCAGTGTGTTTTTTCAAGATTCTTAAGAAGTTTATTATTGTTGATGTCTTATAGATTTTTTTTTTTTTGGATTGGTAATAAGAATTTTATCAAAAGAAAAGAAGGGCAAAGCCCAAGAAGGCATGCAATGCCAAAATTGATTTTTAATTTTCATTGATGAAAAATTTTTATGGCTTGGATTTCATTTTCAGGTGCTATTTTACTGCTTATTATTAATTAGGGAAGCAGGAGTTCGTTTTTCTATGTAAGATTGAACTTAAATGTACATTCAAGATAGTGCTGTCTACTTAAAAGGCCTGCAATGCTAAAATTGTTAACTTGTGCTTATATTTGCTCTGTCAGGTGATTTGTGAGTTGGGTATATGGCTTGAGGTCCTTTTTCCTTGGCATAGGTAGTAAAGGCTTAGGGTTCAATTTTGTAGGCTTTAGGTTCAAAAATTATGGTTCTATTGAAGTAATATTTCATGAGATTCTATACTTCTCAATAAATCTAATGAACTTGATTTAATTTTTTTTTTTTAATTGCTTTAGGGGGCTCCACCTCCACCAATTACTGGTTTTCCTCAACCGCCTAGAATGTTTGGAATGCCCCCACCACTACCAAATCAGTCTATGACTTCTGTATCACCTGCTGTGGGTCAAACTGGAGCACCTGTGGCGGGGGCTTCAAAGATTGATCCCAACCAAATTCCTCGGCCCATTCCAGGTTCCTCAGTGATCTTGCATGAAACTCGTCAAGGCAATCAGGCCAATCCTCCTCCGGTAATATTTTTGTTGGAGCATGAACTCTATTTCCTTCTTGCTTTTCGTATTTCTTAATTTTTTTTTGTTCCCGTTATTTAACTTGTGTTGCTTCTATACATTCATCTTATAAGGTCATTTAAACTGACATCTATAGGACTATACATTCTTTATTTTTTCTTTTCTTCTGACTTTTTTGTTTCTATTCTAATTTCATGTTTTTCCTTTTGCTTTTTTATAAAGCCTGCTACAAGTGATTACATTGTTAGAGACACTGGGAATTGCAGTCCACGTTACATGAGGTGTACCATCAATCAGGTCGTTATCAATCAATTAATGAGATAGATTGGCAAGTGTGTTTTTTTTTTCATGAATAAATATTTTAACAGACTATTGGATGCCTATCTCATGGGCATTATCATTATTTTCGTACTATTATTGATTTTTTTTTTCTTGACATTTCAGATTCCATGCACTGATGATCTTTTGACAACATCAGGGATGCAGTTGGCTCTGATGGTCCAACCATTGGCCATTCCTTATCCATCTGAGGAGACTGTCCAAGTAATGCATGATTATTTTTATGTTAAACTTTCTGTACTTTTATCTTCTTCTTCTTCTTCTTCTTCGATAGGTACTTTTTTTAACTAAGTAATACAAATAAAATGGCTGTATCCCTAGTAGACAGTAAGTATACAAGAAATTTCTTGGTAAGTACTTTTGTTGTATTTTTATGCATTTACTTTAGGTTTAATTGTTTGTGGAAAGCAGTTACTAAGGGACAAAGGAAGCCTGACTTGTTTGATGAAGCTTGTGAATATTTTATACATTCTGTTGATGTAATCACTTGCACAAATTAATTATCAGGTGGTTCTTCTAGGTTTGTGATGTCCATTACTGTAGAGAAAATGTTGACCTGGTTCACTGTTTGCTAGCATGTTTTGCTTTGAAATGTAGATCTGAGAACTTTGATGTAGGATAAAAGTGGACCTGACTACTTTACACAAATGTGTGTGTGTGCTAAGTGTTTCATATTTTCTTTCTATTCCACTAAAGTATTCTGTTTTCATACAAGGGAAATGAACATCATAATATTTTTCAAGTATCTGGAATCTGTCATATCTATGTAGTAGTGTTTGTAAACTATGGCACACTTATATCTAATTTGGGTATCATTAAATTCCAGCAAATAAAAGTCTAAACATTTTTCTAGTTTTCAATAACATGAAACTTTTATAGGTTGTGGATTTTGGGGAAATTGGTCCTGTTCGTTGTTCTCGTTGCAAAGGCTATATAAATCCTTTCATGAAGTTCATTGATCAGGGAAGGCGGTTCATCTGCAATTTTTGTGGTCAGTATAAATTATTACTGTAATTTTTTTTGTTTTTCGTAGAGTGATAATTATTAATTCTGTATGCTTGTTTATGTCTTATATAATCTAGAATCTATCCTCAGTACTGGGGAACATCTTCATCTTCTCCCCCCTATTACCAGCTTCTGGAAAAGGAAAATGAGAACTCTTATGTTTTGTTTTTTCTTTTTTTAGTCAGTTTTTTTTTCTTCCTGACATAGCTCACATTCTTCCATGGAGAAACTGTCCTTTGCCTGTTTTATTCTCTGTTAAAACTATATGGAAGTTATTGGAATTGCTAGACATTATTTATATTATGAGTTATCAAAATATAACGGAGTCTTAGTTATGGTCTATGCTAACCATGATAACCTCATGGGTGTTCAGCAATTTGACATTGATTTAGTCTTTGGCTTATTGAAAACAAAAAACATTGATGTAGTCTTTAGCATCCAGAAAGACCCTATATAATCAAGTCAATCTCATTATTCATTGCTGTCGATGCCATATGATTTTGGCTGTAGTTTGCCTTCATCACATGATCAACAGTCAATATGGTCATATCTTTTTGACATGTCACATGTGCCCTTTCTTTTGTAGGATTTACCGATGAAACTCCCCGTGAGTACCACTGCAATCTAGGTCCAGATGGTAGGCGTAGAGATGCTGATGAAAGGCCTGAACTGTGTAGAGGAACAGTTGAGTTTGTTGCTTCAAGGGAATACATGGTTAGTTAATATATATGATCTGCTGAATTAACATGAAGTAGTAGCTGATTTTAACTTTCTCTATCTAGTTTATTTTTCTACTGTATGTTGAACATTCTGATCAGCATGTCAGGTGCCTGTAACTTGTAAGTGTGCCTTTTTTTATGTTTCAATTGCACACCACTTTAGTTTATAGTAAAAGGAAGATTTAATAAAAGATGATCTATCATGGTTCTCTTCTCTTCCTTTTAGTTATTGTTTTTTTTTTTTTTTTTTTTTTGATATTGCACAATTTTTATCCACTGAGTCTTCTGTACATGCAAAAAGAACACTGGTTTATGTGTTCAAAATATCATATTAAAGAACACATGTAACAGATGTTGAATAATATGTGTAACAGTGCCTGTGTCTAGACCTTGGTGAATTTACATTATAACTTTTTTTTTATTTTTAATTACAAGTAATTTCCATTAGAACTTTATTTTTCCTTTTATTTTATTCCAGGTGCGTGATCCAATGCCAGCTGTGTATTTTTTCCTCATCGATGTATCTATGAATGCCATTCAAACTGGTGCAACTGCTGCCGCTTGTGGTGCAATCAATCAAGTTATTGCTGACCTTCCTGTGAGTTTTATGTCTATCTTATGTTTCAAAGGAAAAAAAATCTGGGTTAAAAGTTTTTTGTCTATTTTCTGAATGTGCATTTGATTATAATAATGCAATCAATCAATTAATTTTTAACATAATATCCTTTCACATACACCTTACGTTTAGCGCATACCACTCTGGAACCACTTCAATTTATTTTTTTGATAAGCAAATATTTCATTAATTAAACGCAAAAGGGACGCCACCTATGTACACAGGATGTATACAACAGTGATACCAACATTAAGAACTAAAAGTAAAACTCCCAAGCATCTCAGGCAGAATAGCAAAAAAAGAACAAACCCGAAGCATTTTTCCACTCAAATAAAGTATTGAGGAATAAAAGCTTCAGATCATGTACACATTTTTCACATCCTTCATATTCATGGAATTCCTCTACTGCCACATGCCCCACATGAAACAATTGGGGATCTAGCTCCAAATCATGACATTTCTTTATGTACCAAACTTATCTTGCTAACTTGCTAAGAAAACCGCTTCTATTTTTTGCCAAGCATGTTCACAACGGCACTGTTGAAGCAAAGATAATGCTATCAAATTGTGATTTCGTATGCCAGGTCCTGTTTGAACTCCAATTCCCTAAAGCAATTGGGTCGTGAAAGCAGTGAATGTTCTCTTCTGTAGATCTTTGAACTTCTTTTAACTCACGTTGTGCATGGTTGTCCAACATATAGTTTCCAAATCTCTATTTTGTAGTGGTACTTTGTGGGTTAAGTAATGTGTTTGAGCTTGGTGAGAGAGTGTAATTAAAGTGTGTGTGTGTTTAGCAATTAGTTTGTTTCTCCAAAAAAAAAAAAAAAAAGCTATGAAGGAAAAAAAAAAAAAAAATTCTTACCTTGGTACAAAACATTGGCGTAAGTATTAATTGACAACAATAAGTCTTGATGATTGTCACTTATTATAAAATGAACCAATAGATTTTGCAGTGCTTTTTCTCTTTTACTTCAGATCTTCAATTACATGTTCGATAAATTTTCAATGTTAACAGTTATTTCATTTTAATTTCTCCAGCTGCAAAAAGTTGGCAAACCTACAAGTGTAAATTACAGAACAACTTTTGGCATTGACATGAAAGACAGAAAAACTTGGTTCATAGATAAAGTATGAAAAATGAAGATCTAGAAAAGAAAAAGGGAAGTATATAGAAAATAAAAAGGCCGTATATAGCTGGGAATTTTAAATGATGCAAACAAAAAGTGTTTAATTTAATATTATATAGTTTAAAAGTCTTTGAAAATTAAGATGTTAACATGGAGAAGCTAGTTATTCTAAAGCTTCTGTGGTGGTAGTCATATAAAGAAAGTCCAGAATAAGCCTATTGCTGTCATTTTACTATTACCAATATGTCATTCTTGTCTTTCCAGACGTTATAAGTATACGAGTACTTCTATCTTTTTTCTTGAGCTGAATACTTACTCTGCTTAAACTCAATAAAATCATTGCTTGCTTTTAGCCTTAAAATAATGTAATGTGGAATTTCCCTATGAATTTTCATTTACTAAAATTAGATCAGACTATATATTTTTTTTCTTAGTTGTCTTAGAGTTCCATAATAATTTCAGAGGTGTACCAAGTCATTATTGTGGTGCTTCCATGTAGTGAGGGTCCAGATAGATTGCGATGGTGTTTGAGAGGCATTCGGGTGTTTGGTGTTCTGTCTTCTATGGTTTGTTGTGATGTGGCCCAAGGGAGATTTCTTTTCCCTGAATAGGAATTTGGTGTACCAAAACACTAAAGCAAGTAGCTTTTTTTTTTTTTTTTTTTTTTTTTTTTTTGGTGTGGACTGCAGCACAGGGGACAATTCTAACCAATGATAATCTCAAAAAAAAGGGTATCACTTTGGTTGATTGGTGCTACATGTGTAGATGTAGTGGGGAGTTGGTGGATTTCTGTTACTGCACTGTGATTTTGCTTATGTACTGTGGGGCTATGTTTTTGGCATCTTTGGAGAAAAGTGGGTGATGTTGCGTAGAGTGATTGATCTGCAAGTTCGTTGGCGGAATTGGTTTGAGAAGCATTCTTCTGTTGTGTGGAATTTAGCTCCTTTGTGTCTGATGTGGCTTTTGTGGAGGGGGCAAAACTCATGCCCTTATGAAGATGTGGAAATGTCAGAAGTGCAGTTTTAGCTTTCTTTTCTCAGATTACCCTGTTGATGGTCCACTGTGATGGGTCTCAGTGACAGTGGTATCCTAATAGAATTTGCTAATTCAATTTCATTCTGCTTGTAATTCTTTGATAGCAATTCTTTTGGCTATTTTGTGCTTTGTATTGATCATGATGGGTTTCATTGCAATGAAGTCTGTTTCTTATAAAAACGAAAGTCTTGGGGGAATATTTTGAATAATGATATTCTTAGAAAGAGAGGAATCGCACTAGTAGATTGATGCTGTTTATGTGTAGTGGGCAGTCGGTGGATCATTTGTTGCTGCATTGTAATTTTGCCTGTGTTGTGGGGCTGTGTATTTTGTTTTTTTGGAGTTAATTGGGTGTTGCAACATAGAGTATTTGATTTAGCGGTTGGGAGAAGGAATTGTTTTGGTAAGCACTTGTGCCTGATGTAGCTATTGTGGCGTGAGAGGAATTCTTACACCTTCGAAGATGTGGAATGTTTAGAAGCACAGTTGAAGCTTTCGTTTCTTAGATTACTTAGTGAATCGTAGATTGTCCTGGGTTTTAGCAACAATGGTTCTATCACTGAGTTCACTAATTCATTGTCCTTTAATTGTAATTCTTAGGATATAATTCTTTAGACTATCTTGTGCTTTGTATGGTTCATGAGATAATTTTTTTGAAATAAAACCATTTACTTATATATATATATATATATACATGTTTGTTGAAGGGTCATCTTTGCCTTAGTTGTATGTCCGTTGACTATTTTTTATGTTTAATCAATTCTTGCACCACATTTTGAATGTCTGATTGATACAGTCAATAAGGAAAATAATGGGAGCTTATCTCTCTAGCTTGTAATGTTCTCATGTTACTATATAATATCATATACTATTGAAAATGTATCTTCTTGCTTGTGAGACTTTTCTACCCCTTATTGGTGAAGTCTTGGCGGATATTGTTGAGTGTTATTTGTAGTCGTTTCAAGAATCTCTCATTCTTTTTTGGTTTGCTTTAATTGAAGTTTATTCATACAATTGTAAAATGGAAGAAAATATTTGTGACTACTGTATTTGTTCATTTATTTATTGATTGATAATTGGTGTATTGATGATTTTGTTGTTGCAGGAAGGTCCTCGAACAATGGTGGGAATTGCAACATTTGACTCAACAATCCATTTTTACAATTTGAAGCGTGCATTACAGCAGGTTAATAATGTAGTTGCAAGCCTTCCAAAACTTCAGTTAATGGGTTGAAAATTAATATTTTTGTTTCATTTTTCTAATATAAAATTATTTCTTTTGTACTTATAAAAAAGGCTTTATCTTGGTATTGAACTTAAATGATTTTATGAAGAGAAGAAGGAACACTCATTATATCTGCTTGGTATTAAAAAAAAAAAAATTGTGGTTGCAATCAACTTTATATCCATGCATGTGACTGCAATGAGTAAATATTTTGCACCATAATCTGTATGCATTTATTTGATTTTTGGGACCGCGTTTGGGGGGCGGGGGTGTGGGGGATGATACAAGATAGAAGCTTTAATGGGCTCTAATACCAATTTTGATATAGGATCTTTAGAAATTCAGCACTAAATTAGGATTCTTGATGACATGTTGAAGGTTCTCGAATAGGGTTTGATTTTTAAGGGGATTAGGTTGGTTTAGGCAATAAAGGGATTGGATTTTGAATGAATTTGATGGCTGTTGGTCTCAAACAGTAAATTGAACGAAAAGCAAAGAAAGATAAACCCTAGGCAATCACACCTGGGTTCCCTAAGCAATCACATTAAGGAAGTAGAAGGCAGCTGAATGTGGATGTGGTTCCAAATATAGGGGAGCTGGTTGATGTTCTAGGGTGTAAGCAAGGTTTGCTCCCAATCAAATATTTAGGTTTCCCTTTGGGTGCTAAATTCAAAGAGAAGATGATTTAGAATCCAATTCTTGAGAAGGTGGAGAGAAGGTTAGCTGGATGGAATCATTTATATGATTATATCTCTCTCTAAGGGGAGTAGAGTTACTTTAGCTTAAAGTACTCTATCCAATTTACTGACCTATTTCTTGTCATTATTTCCTATCCCTGTTAGGGCTTCAACAGAGCTTTCTTTGGAGTGGTTTGGGGGATGAGCCCAAATTTCATTTGGCAAGTGGTCTAAAGATTTGCGCTCCTCTACAGTATGGGGGTTTGGCTATTAGGAGCTTGCAATGTTTTAATGAAGCTTTGTTGGGAAAATGGTTGTGCAGATTTGGAATTGAGAAAGAGGCGTTGTGGATGAGGGTGATAGGGGATAAGTATGGCTGTGAGGGAGGTGGCTGGTGCTCTAATTCTGTTACAGGTCCTCATGGAGTGAGTCTGTGGAAGACTATAAGATGCGGTTCGCCTAATTTTTCACAATACATTTAGTTTGAGGTTAGGGATGGGTCTGGAGTGAAGTTTTGGCATGACCTATGGTGTAGGGAGAGCCCCTTAAAGATGTATTTTCTAGGGTTATTCAGAATCAGTCGTGATAAGAAGGCTTATGTGGCAACTGTTATGAATTTTTCCAAAGGTCCCATATAGAGTTGCTTTCTTTGTCTGGACTGCAACTTTGGGGAAAATTCTGACGGTGGATAATTTACGAAAAAGGAATGTTTGGATTTGGAGCAGGTGTTTTAGGTGCAAAGGCAGTGGGGAAGTCAGTAGACCATCCGTTACTTCATTGTCCTATTGCTATTGAGTTATGATCTATGGTTTTTGTCATGTTTGATATCCATTGGGTGATGTTGAGGACTATAGTTGATCTATTAGCTTGTTGGCAAGGAAAGTTTAGGCTTCATTGTAATGGATATTTGGAAGTTTGGGCGTCATCGTAAGGGTGATATTTGGAAGGCTGACCCTCATTGTTTGATGTGGTGTATTTGGCAAGAGAGGAATAATTGGAGTTTTGAGGATTTAGAGAGGACTTTACCGGATCAGAATTTTTTCTCTTTAGAACTTTATTGGATTGGATGTCAGCTGTAAGAAGTCACTCTTTATTTTTAGTTTGTGATTTGATAGATGATTGTAATTTTTAAATGCTTGACTGTTTTTGGTCCCCAATTGTATACATCCTGTATACTTGGGTGACTATATTTTGGTTCAATGCAATTTCATTATTTATCAAAAAAAAAAAAAAAAATCATTCAATTCAATCTCTCCATCTATTTTATTGACTATACAAAAGCCTTTATATAGGTTATTGCCAATCCCTTTCCTAGAGAGATTAGTACTCCTAATAATGCAGCCATGGAAGATTAACTTGCTACCATTACACAAATTTGTCTAGTCAAGGTTTCTTTTGTGGGGCCCACATTTGAAGTCCAATTAAAGTATAATTTGTATGGTTTTAAAGGTCTAGTTATTTGTGTTTTAGAGATAAAACAGTTTTTTATTTGGGTTTTAAATTTATTAGTTACGTTTAATTTTGTATTTAGGAGGAAGATTTGTTATTTCAGCAATCCCTGTGAATTAAGGGTATTTGGTAATTAAGTTGAGTCTTGAATTATATAGGAAATCATAAATATCTTAGGTTTATTTTCTTTGAGTCTAAGTCAATCTTCTATCAGGTTTTTGGAAATAGGGTTGTTTATAAAAGATATACCAAGAAAAGTGAAGTTTTAAAAGTTGTATTTTGAAAAACTGTGGTTTGATATGTATTACCAAACAAACATCTAATACTACTAATACAAGAAAGAGCACTGATATATATTTGTGTTCAATGTACTCAAAGAAGAGATGGAATTGATTAATAAAAATAGAGTTTTTTGAGCATTGAGGTATGTTAACCTTCATGTGATAGTTTCTCCTTTTCTCTTATCTTTCTTATGGTACTGTTTATAGAAAATATACATTCAGTCTACGAACACCATAAAGCCATCCATTTCCTTCTTCCTTACAACCCCATTACCCTTGGCAAAGCTTACTTTGTTTAGTCAATTTGCTTTTGACAATCTTAAGTTTGGAACAACATGAGGACTTTCTAATGTTGTAAAGTGCATTTGAGTTTCAATGATGGATTCTGACAAATATCTAGTTATATTATATTATTTGAATGTTGAGGAAATGATGTAAATGTTACTTATCCAAAAAAGAAGGATGTATGTCTTTCTATGGCTTAATTTTAATTTTAATTTTTTTTTTTTTTTTTTTTTTTTTTTTTTTTAGCGCAGTCAATGGGTCTTAAACCTACAACTTTATTCTCCTCCTTACTCTTACAAGTAGAAGAGGTTCTATTTGAGTTAGAGCTCATTGGTTTCTTTTTATAACTTTATAGGGGATAGTTCTATCCCTGAGAAGCATGGAAATGACAAGATTGCCCATGTGTCACCACATGTTGAGGACGCGGCTGCATGCATTTCTATAGAGTGCTGAAAAGTTAACATTAATTTTTTATTTCAAACATGGTCAAGACACAATGCAGACACATGGTCAAGAAGCAGCAGAAGCATGTTCATGACATAGTCTCAACATGGCAACTAATGAATTTCTTTTCTTCAAGAGAGAGAGAGAGAGAGAGCAAACAAAAAATGGGTCAAAACTGATGATCAAGCAGTACGATGATTGCTCAAAGCTCATTGGTGCTCTCTCTCTCTCTGGCGATCTCTTGCTTCTCTGTGCTTTATGCGCTTTAGGTCCATGAGCGTTAGTTATGTACACCGTCACAGTCAACCACTTCAGTAATTGTGAAATTTGTTGTAAAAAAAGTTGTGTCCAAAGCATTACCAATTTTACCAGCCCTCCCAAATGGCTACTTAATTTTTTTCTTTTATATTTTGAAATGTTATTATCCTTATCCTTTTGAAATGGCTACTTAATTTTTTTCTTTCTTCATTAAAATGTCATTGCTCTTTACTTTTTCTTTATTTTAATTTCTCTTTATTAAAACGACGTTATTATTGTTTTTAAATTAATTTCTGTTTTAAAACATTTTGATGGTCGTTACTTACTTATTCTAGAACCTAAATTAAATTTAAAATATGCATAAAAATATATTCAATATACATAAAAATAGATATTAAGTAATTAATATATATGTCTCTTGTCAGTGCTGGTGTCCTTGTTTGTACTTCTTTTTGTTATCCTTTATTTAAATTTGTTGTGGCATAAAGTAATGTTGTTCTAATGTTGTTCAACATGTGCGTCACTAGGGCCTAGGTGAATCATTTTGAGATGTATTTGTTTGTTTGTTTTGTTTTCTTTTGTTTTTTTTTTGTTTTGTTTTGTTTTTTTTTTTTTTTTTCATGAGTGGAGGGAGAAATAATTACATATTAAAGGGGAGGAGAGGAAGCCAGATAGTGACACTCTGAATCTTCTCTCAAATTTTAAAAGAATGACTGGCAAGTTAGAAAAAAGGTTCCAAAGTAGAATGGGCATGAAAGGAGGTGAAGCTGCTTAGTGACTCTATTGTACTTTTGTTGCTTGTGAAGAGATTGGTTTGCAGTCTTTGAACTTAGACATCCTTCTGAACCTTTTTCTGCCCCACAACCCCCCTCCCCCCTCCCCCTTCCTGGCCTTCCTGCCTCTGCTGCTAGCTAGATAAATCATTTAAGAAGTATTTTTTTGTTTTTTTATTTTTCATGAGTAGAGAGAGAAATAATCACACATTTTAGGGGAGGAGGTGAAGCGGCATAGTGACTAAAAACCTTCCCTCAAATTGTAAAAGAATGACTGTTAAGTTAGAGAAATGTTCTTATACACTTATTATTACCTTATTTACCTATCAAAAAAAGTTAGAAAATGGTTCTAAAGTAGAATGGGCACAAAATGAGGTGAAGCTGCATAGTGACACTATTGTACTATTGTTGCTCGTGAAGAAATTGGTTTGCAGTCTTTGAAATTAGAAAGCCTTCTGTTATATTGTATATTGGCAAGTGGCTAAGATTGAAAGAACGCTGATGCATTGATGAGGCATATCAGGGTGTTGTTTGTGTCTGTTGGTTGCGCATCTTTTCTGCCTTTTGGATTATTATAATTGTAGTACCATGAGGGAGATTGATGGGCTTGAAGTGGGGGACCTAGGCTTTATTTCAGTTTTTTATATGTATATAGTTAGTCCATATCATTATTTGCCATTGTGACAAAATGTAGCAAACTTTTTATTTATTATCTCAAATGTATTTTGATTGGACTTCTGTTTCTTATATGGTATATTTACTAAAATTTTGGCCAAAGACCTTGTAGCTGAATTGGCACCTCTCCATGTACAAAGTGCTTGGGGGTTTAGGGGAGAAAGGGTTCGAGTTGCGAAGTTAGTAGCATGTTGTAATTATCTCTCAAAAAAAAAAAAAAAATTGTAGTTATGGGTAGCTCTAACTGAAAAGGTTTGAGACAGATTTTTATATTCAATATGTGTTTGCAGCCACTGATGCTCATTGTTCCTGATGTACAAGATGTTTATACTCCTTTGCAAACCGACGTTGTTGTTCAGCTTTCCGAGGTTAGACTTTTGTTTGTTAATTTATTTATTTTTAAAAATGCACTATGTTGATGTGAGGCAAGCTATTTACAATTACTGGTATGTCATTCTATTTCACGTTTTTACTAAGTTTGTTTATTTTGTGAATTCAGTGTCGTCAACATTTAGAGCTACTTCTGGAGAGCATTCCAACCATGTTTCTGGAAAATAGAACTGCTGAATCAGCATTTGGTGCTGCCACCAAGGTATGTCAATTTATATTAGGCAAGTTTATATACAAATGAAGCATGGAGTATGCCATTCCCATTCAAACCATAATAAAGTCGGATATGAATATGCTACTGTGAAGTCTATTTTGGCTTTGAATAGCAATGAACAAGTATCCAGACATGCTCATCCAAGCCTCCTTTTGGCTCTTTTTGGGTCCATGATCCATTTATAGATACTAATCTTCTTGTAAAGCATATGTGGCAAACAGTTGTACTCAAACACTGAGATATTGCAATATGCTAGTTTCTTAGCTTATAACAGGAAATCAGTGTTTTCTGACTTTTATGTTTGCAAGTTTTAGTTGATTTATATTTGGAAAAAATAAATAAAGTAAAGATAATAAAATAATGAAATAGCAAATGATATAATAGAAAAATGGACAAGAATTTGAAAATGTTACATTGCAACCGTCAGTACATCTAAAGTTTCAAGAAAATATATACTTTATACAAATAACTAATTTAAAATATTGTAAAAGTAACAGTTAGCTCTATAGTTGATGCAAGCTTCAGTGACTGTTTTTCTTTCGTTCTGGTCAACTTGGATTTAGAATGGTGTGCTTGCTATGTTAAACGGACATGTTACAGGTGCTAGTGTTAGACTCAAATATGGTGTTTAGGAAGGAAATCTTAGAAGTGAATGAGAAGGGATCTGGATGATAGTAATGAAACAGTGTCTGACACAGTAATTCAAGTGTTTTGTTACATTCAATGCTTGCTGCTTTCTGTTCTTATTTTATAAACACAATGTGCTGAATGAAATGTGCATTTTTTGACTGGTGCACATTTATACACAAGGAAAATGTTGTAACAAACATTTATTTTCAAGTAATAAAACTTTTATTGAAATGAAAAAGAGGATGCTCCCCATGTACACAGGCAGTGTACTGGAGGAAAGTGTTATGCTGATTTTGATGGCAAACATTGTAACTATTTTGATATTTATACCAATTTCTTGCTCCTTTAGGCTGCTTTCATGGCAATGAAGAGTACTGGAGGAAGGCTTCTGGTATTTCAGTCAGGCAAGCTCAGAAACTCTTTTTTATACATAAATTTTATTAAAAAGCACAAACTGGTGCAATACTGGTACACGGGAAGTATACAATAAGTACACCTACAATTAAGCACAAAAATTACAATGATCAATTAAATGTGAAAAACAAAATAGTCCTGACATTGTCATCCGCTCAAAATTTTTATTTGAGGAATGAAATTTTCAGGTATAAATGGATCTTTCACACCTCCGTTCAAAGCTTATTGTGTTCTCTCCCCAAATGCACCACTTGACATTGAGGAATTCCCTTACAGATTTCTACATTCCGATGTCATCCAAACCAGCCTACATGTCAACAATCTAACAGCTCTATTACACCTTTAGGTATGACTTATTGGAACCCCATAAGAGGCTCAGAATCATAATCCATAACTCTCTAGCTATAGAACAATTAAGAAGCAAATGATCAATAGTGTCCCCGCTCATTTTTACACATACAACACCAATCTACGACCATGATATTGTGTTTCCTCAAATCATCTATTGTTAAAAGTTTCCTCAAACCCCCTATGATTAGATGGAGTAGACAGAGCTTATCCTCTCCACTACCACCCACTCTAGATTAAATCTATGAATGAAGATAGAGACTTCAGCTCCAAATCTTGCACTGTTCTAATGAAATTTAGATCCCAATGGATAGTGCCATTACGATATTGCAAATGATCTGCCACTGAAGCTTCCCAATAACATGCAATACAAAATAGTTCAGGCAAAGTCTCCTTCAAAGATTGATCTCCATAATCATGCCAAAATTTGACGCAAACTTTCACCCACCTGAAAACTAATAAATTGAGAAAAATCACTCCTCTCTCCTTATATTTCTCCATAGGCAAACACCGTAAAGCCCATTAACTGTGTTAGAGAACCATTCTCCCCACATACTACTATACTTTCTCTACCACTCTCCACAGACAATCTTATTAAGAGGGGATTCTCAATAGTTAATTGGTGGTGCATGTGTCGGCAAGTGGGGAAACAGTAAATCACCTATTGCTACATTGCAATGCTGCTTATGCTTTATGGAGTGAAGTCTTTAAGGCATTTCAGGTTCATTTGGTAATGCCGTTGACTGTAGAATCTCTTTTATTTGGTTGGAGAAATTGGTTTGGGAGACACTCCTCAGATGTGTGGAATCTTGTACTGGCATGCATCATGTGGATAGTGTGGAAGTAAAAGAATCACCACACATTTGAGGATGTTGAGATATTGCTTGAGTATTTGCAGTCACTATTGATTTGCACCCTGTTGGATTGGTACCGGGCACGGGGTTTCACACAGTACACTTCTATTATTGAGTTTCTATATTCTTGTAGACCTACTATCTGATTTATTGTAATGTTATTTTTAGACACTTTGTGTTCATCATCGTTGACATAAAGTCTGTCTTTTCTTTAATACAAATCATTACTTATATAAAAAAAAAATAAAATAATAAAGCCTCTCTCTCCATAACAAACCTCAATAATCATTTCCCCAAGAGCCATGGGCTTTGTTGTTGGGTGGTGTGTGGTTTGAGTTTTGCCACGCTCTTTCCCTTTGATCCCTGATTGTTCATTCCCACACTACTCCCCTACGAATTTGCAAGTAGTCAAGATATAGCCCATGGAGGTAGGTGAACCTGCGATGGATGAGAGTGACTTCCTTGCTGACTGGTGCTTTGCTGTGTAACCTCCACTATATCATTTATCACCTAGCTGAAATCTTTCAACCCCCATCCTGAATCTCAAACTTCTGGTTCTATCACCAAACCACAGTTGATCTTACCTCAATACTCCACTACATATAAGAGTTGGCTGCATTTGTATTTTTGGATCTGGTAAACCTTGCCTGATTCCATAAAGTTTCTGAGGAAGCTCTGTTTTGAAGGTGTAGTGACAATCTGATAGGTGTTGAACGAAGCCAGGTTGCTTCTTCTCTACCTAGGAGCATGTTATGCATAAATCTTTTCTTCTCTTCAATAATCTGAATTCCATAAGTCTGTCCTCCTCCTAAAGACTATTTCAAAGGATTTGGATTCAATATGAAAAATCTTTCAGCCTTCCTTAGGTTCTGATCAACTACCACTCCCACCACTTGGCCTCCCTGTTTTGCCATTGGAGAAATAGCAGAGGAGGTCTGGTGAGGTTCTGGTGTTCTCCAACGCAGGGGAAACTTTTCACTGGCTAAGAACCCAAGGCGTGACGAATAACTTGAGTATATCAGCTTGTTCGCAACAAACAGTTCATTACTAGGCAAGCTCAGAGACTTGAACACGATTTCATATTATTAACCTTTTAAAATATAATTGGTGTTACATAATTGAAGCTGAAAAGTGCAATTAATTATGCTGTACCCCATAGATATATTGCAAGTATTAATGTTGTATTATAATTATTAGAATTCATATGTCAGTTATTTTGATGATTTTTATTTGTTGGGTACAGTCTTGCCATCAATTGGCATTGGTGCCCTTTCTGCAAGAGAAGCTGAAGGAAGAACTCACCTCTCTGCAGGGGAGAAGGTATTGATTTCTTTTTAGTTTTCTCCTCTTGTTTGCATGTTATTGTTGTTTTTGTTTTTGTTTTTTTAAGGCAAAAATGCAAAACACACCCTCTAACTTTGACTAGAATTTATTTCAAGCCTCTTAACTCTTTTTTTGTTCAATTGAGTCCTCCGAGTTTCAAATTTATTCAGTTAAATTCTTCCATTAGTAATGCTCTGTTAAGCACCCAAAAATGGCGCCATTGCATTTAAGTTGATTTTCTGAATCCATAATTAATATTTTATTATTAGTTCAAAATAATAATAAAAACGGTTAATAAAGGGAAGAACACAGCTTTTTCCCCAGCACTTTCCCGTCAACCAAACAGGATAAGCTAATTTTCTTCTCAGAATCTTGGCATCATCATCTTGAACACAATCACTACAACCCAAACTCAAACCCATCTTTTTTCCCAAACACCCAGCAAAAATGGATGAAAACCTAAATAGAACGATGCTTTTGTATTCTCTTCCTAATCAGCTCAGATTCAAAACAGCATACACTTCTTCCTCTTTGTCACAGATACGGCCGACCAGTCCTCTTCCTCTTCTCTCGCACCTTTGCAGCTTGAACCGCCACTTGGGGCTGAACTTTGGATTTGGTGGAGGCTTGCTGTTGACCATACAGAATGACAACTCGTTGTTAGAGAAGTCGAAGAGAGAATCCAATGGGTTCTTTGGGTGGGTCCAGTTGAGCAAGAGATGGGTCTGGTGCTCTCGAAACCAATCTATCTAGTGTAATCCCATCACTGGGTTCAGCGGAGGCGGGTTTCAACATCGATCTATCATTTTTCTTTTTTGGGTTATTAACTTCTCTTGCTACTTTTGCTATTGTTCTTGTTGTTAGGTGGTATTTCTGAAATTGTTACTGGGCTTTAGAAGAGAATCAAATCAAATCAAATCTTTATGCATAGAAAATCAAATTGGCGTGACTTAGCCCAAACCAATGAGGCACAGCCAATGCTCTAAGAACAAACTTAAAATTCTAAGTTTGTTCTTCTTGCTCTATTTTTCTTTGGTTTCAATTTCTTCATCTCTTTCCTTTTTTGTATCTTAAATAATAAATTCTATCTTGTTATATTCTGTATTTTCAAGAAAATATTTTTTAATTAATTTTATGGACATTTAATGGCAATCACTTAACAGGAAGTGACAGGAAGCCTTGATTGAATAAGTTTGAAAGTAAGAGGACTCAATTGAACAAATGTAAAGTTGGACTGAAATGAATTCTGGTCAAACTTAGAGGGTGTGTTTTGCATTTCTGTTTTATTTATTTATTTGCTATTATAATAAACAGCATTGTCCTTGATTTTCAGGAGGCCCATAAATTACTTCAACCTGCTGACAAAACATTAAAGGCAATGGCAATTGAATTTGCTGAGTATCAGGTGAACTTTAAGTAATTACCTTTGAACTGGTGATGAATTAGCTGTAATTCTAAGTTCTGCCTGTATTGCTGACCGAGGTATAACAAATGTTGTAGCTTTCAGGTGTAATATGTATGGGCTAATTGTTCTTATCCTGATAGGTCTGCGTTGATGTATTTATCACTACCCAGACTTATGTAGACATTGCTTCTATTGCTGTCATCCCAAGAACCACTGGAGGGCAGGTATAAATAAATCTCTAGTTCCTAAATGCTGTTTTCCAACTTCTTGTTAACTGTTATTTCTTGAAGCTTCAAAAAGTAAATGAGATATCTTTATTGATTTACCATTCAAGATACCACTAATAATCCGTTAAAAACCCCCTTTCCATCGCCTTTGATATTAGACGGCTTAGTGCTTCCATCACGAACAAATAGAAGTGGAGAGAGATGATCTCCCTGTCATAAACCTCCTGAGCTTCCAAAAAAGCCAATTGCCATTCCATTGACTAGAGTCAAGAATCAAACTGTGGAAACATAATATGAAATCCAGGTTTCTTTATTTTTCCCCTAAACCTCATCTCTCCCACATGTATAGCAAGAAAACCCGATTTACTTGATCATATGTCTTTTTCAAATCCAACTTACCTATTAGACCTGGTATATCAGCTTTCAATCTACAATCCAAACATTTATTTGCTATTAAGGTGGAATACAGAATTTTCCTTCCACATATAAAAATATTTTGTGTATCTGAAATCAATGCTCCCTATACTATCTTCAGTCTACTGGCCAAAGCGTTTGCCACACTCTTGTTGACACCACTGATGAGGCTAATAGGTCTAAAATCTTTGAGACTTTGATGTCTACAGCCCCTTATTTTTTACTAATGAGTGAGATGAAAGTGGCATTTGGGCTTCTTTCAAACATACCTCTGTCTCCCTTACCGGATAAGCGTATTTCCCAGCACGATAGACCTATTAATGGGTCTTTTTTTTTCTTTTTATTTGGTGGATAGTCTAGGCAGGCAGGCTAAGCCCCCAACTTAAGAGTCCATTCATAAGGGTAATTTTCTGTTGTCATGATGGTTCTCATAGAAATTTTGAAAAACCTTCATAATATCCTCTTTTACCACCCCCAACATTTTTGAAAAAAGGCAATAGTAACACCATCTGCCCTTGGCAATTTATCCCGATCCATATTTTTTTTTAACTCTTGCAAGACTTACTCTTTGTCAAATGGTCTTTCCAATTTTTTTGCATCCACTAATGTAATTGTATAATACCCATAAAGTTAAAGGGAAAATCTCTTAGAATTGATTTAAAAAAAAAAAAAAAGTTTAAGGACATTTTATTGGAAAAAGAAAAGACTACTTCATCCAAAGAACACAAAGAAGTCTAAAGAATTACAAAGAATATGTAATTATGTACAAAAGTAATCATGTCGTGTCCATGCTTGATGCCAAAAGTTGGGTGCTTCCCTAGGCAAGGCTGTGCTTTTAAGATATGTTTATGATGAATTTGTTTTACTTATTTTTTATGGAGAACATTGTGGCATTGTTGTTATAAAATGGATATGAAGCAGAAGCCAGATATAATGGTTACTATTTTGCAGAACACGTTTTTTTTTCCCTCATACTTTCTCCACCATCCAAATGATTGCTGAAAGATGCAAAACAATTGTGTATTATCATAGTTCTCAGGCTGTTTATGCATCTTATATGTTGTTCTAGTAGACATTATGCATTTAAGTTTTATTCCTTGTATTTTGGGCTGGCTTCAGGTTTATCTGCTTTTCACTTTTTCAGGTATATTATTATTACCCCTTCTCGGCTGTTTCTGATCCTGCGAAACTTTACAATGATCTTAGATGGAACGTGACAAGGCCTCAAGGTTTTGAGGCAGTGATGCGAGTGAGATGCAGCCAGGTACTCTCTTTTGGGGTACTTATATTTTTGTGGCCTTTTCTCTTGCCTGGTATATGATGATTGCTTTTACAGTCTTATAATTTCCTCTATGCTAGTACATTAATTTTGTTTTCATCTTTTATAGGGTATCCAGGTTCTAGAATATGATGGAAACTTCTGCAAACGCATGCCAACTGATGTTGACCTTCCTGGGGTTTGTATATCCTCTACATAAATATTTATTATGTAACACACACATACATGCTTATCTTCCATGAATGTTGTCACTGACTGCAGTTTATGTGACGTAGACTGACACTGAATTATTGATTGAAGTTTTAATCTCGATTAGGAATAGCTAAGAGCCTTATACCTCAACTAGTCGGTCTCTTCTGATATTTCCAATGGAGACATCCAGGGTTCAAATCCTCCCTCCCCTATTGTAACTATTGAATTATGAAAAATAGAGTGATTCCCATTACATGTATAGGCTATTATACTGAGATTAGTTCTCTGTTGTTGATTCTTCAATTGTTTTTGTAATCTAAATTCTAGCCATGGACTTGAGTTGAATAACCATCACTTGGTAATATGTTACTGCCAACAGAAGAGAGCCCGAAAAAACTCTTTCCTATCACAAGCAACTAGGCATGCTTTTTATTTTTATTTTAATTTTTATTTATTGTGTTTCTTTATTTTGGTATTACTCTTGCTAAAACTGATTTTCATTGTTGCTATTTTACCTTTCCTTTTACTAGTTTTCTCTCTCTTATTGTGGTTTTTTTTTTCTTTATTTATTTTTTTAATTGGGACTGAACATATTTGGTTTCTATGATACGTTTGTGCAAACTTCAACTGATGATCATTTTTGTTGTGCAGATTGACTGTGACAAAACCATTATGGTTACCTTAAAACATGATGATAAATTGAAGGATGGCTCAGAATGTGCTTTTCAGGTACTAACTAGTTTTACATTGTCTGCCAGGGAGTTTTTAATCTGCATATTGCTTCACTATATGTGAACTTTTTTGTATTCTATCACTGGAAAATATAACTGTTCCTTTCCGTTTTGTTATGCTGTTCTTTTCCTTATCCAGTGTGCCCTTCTTTACACCACCGTCAATGGACAAAGACGAATTCGAGTTATTACATTATCTCTGCCATGCACAAGTATACTAAGTAATCTTTTCCGCTCGGCTGACTTGGATACTCAATTTGCATGTTTCTTGAAGCAAGGTATTTTGATTGCATATGTACCAACTGTTTTGTATTCAGAAATCTGTTATCTGCTTTTGCCCATATTGCGACATCCAATTTTCTCGTTCTTAATTAATGGATTTTAACTTCGAATGTATTTGCTATATTTTTTCTGCCTTGCTTCCCATGGCATTGTCATTAATGGTTCGTTTGGATAAATGAAAATTTAAAGAGAAGGATTTGGATTTCAATCTGTAGTTTAAATAACTTGAATAGTGTATTAAACAACAATTTTTATCTTTGACGAAATTTTTGGATGAATTTAAGTTTTATTAATATGTGGATTTCAAATTATTTGGTGTAAGATGTCATTTCAAATCTGTCATATCACTTGTTTTTTTAAGTAAAATCTCCTAAGTTGACATATCATGTGTTGATAAATTTATATCAAGCAATTTATACTATTCTTGTTCTTCAACCCCTTAATTTTATATCCTCAAATCCAAACGCAACATTCTGGAACTTTTAGAATGCATGATATCATTTTTGTAATTTTCTGTTTTTTGAATGAAGACGAACATTTTCTCATTTTATTTTACTTTCTGAAGCGGCAAGTGAAATCCCATCCAGGCCACTTTTGCTTGTCAAGGATCGAATGACAAACCTTTGCATCAACATTCTGCTTTCTTATCGTAAATTTTGTGCTACAGTGACATCTTCTGGACAACTTATTCTTCCTGAGGCACTTAAGCTTCTGCCTCTGTACACCCTTGGTATTGTTCTTTCTGCTATAATTTGGAAGTGAATTACATGAATGTATAATACTATGTTGAAAGTGTAAACTTCTGTAACAGTTTTTTTTTTTGTTGATAAGTAACTTCTGTTAAACACCTCTTACTACTAACTGTGTTTATAACTTATGTGATTATTCTTTTTCCTGGTGTTGATACTAGATTCCTCAATCCTCAGTTATCAAGCTTTATATTATTAGAAGGCTAGACACTTTCTTCAGAGCTAGTTACTTAAGATGACATGCTAGTTTTGAAGGCTCTGCCAGTTGGCAATGTTAAGTATCACATATTTTGTATAAGCAAAATGAGTGTGAATGGAGTTTCACATTGTTGCTTAGGCCAAACAAGGATTCACTTTGTTTCCCAGTAAAGAAAAAGACCGAAAGGATTAAAAAAATATCACTTTTCTAATCTTTTCCTTGATTTTCAATGTTTAAGATAGATTTATTTTGTATAACTTGAAATTAATTTTCCTTTTCACTTGAGAGGAGATTTTTTGTATTTCCTGTTACTATTGGTCAATGTTGGAGTCTTGGGAAGTATATGGTTCATCTTTTTATAAAGAAGTTCAGTAAAATGAGTTAATGACTTTCTTTCTTTTGCTGCTTTGCAGCATTAATTAAGAGTAAGGGATTACGAACTGATGGGAGAATAGATGAACGATCATTCTGGATCAACTATTTGTCATCCATTTCTACTCCATTAGCAATTCCACTTGTGCACCCCAGGATGGTGGCTATCCATGACCTTAATTCAAAGGTTTGAACTCTGCCATAATTAATTGTCTGGTACTGAACCGAAAAAAATAATTCAAAACAAGTGGTACCTTTTTGCTAATTCACAGGGGGGTGATCAATCTCTTGTTCCTCCTGTGATTTCGCTTTCTACTGAACGCGTGAATGATGGGGGAATTTATCTTCTTGAGAATGGTGAGGATTGTTTAATATATATTGGGAACTCAGTGGATTCAGATATCTTGCGACAGCTATTTTCCATTTCCTCAGTTGATGAAATTCCAGCTCAGGTAATTATAATCTTCTTTTCGCCCTAAGTGGTGATTTTTGCCAAATATTATTATTTTGTTGATTCTTAAGAACTTCAACCTGATACCTGAACCTGAGGTTTTGAGCACCTGAACTTTACTTTTGGCAACATAACTGGGTTTAATATCTACCAGTAGACGGGCCTAGTGGATGAATTTGTATATTTTGTTGGTTTTTACGTTTCTTTTCCAAGAGAAATTTCCTATTTAAGGCAGAATAAGATGGTCCAGAGCACCTAAAAAAGACTATGATGCATGGACGCGGCAAAATGGGCGCCGCACCCGCGTCCGACGCGGCCCGATGCGGTGACGCTGCTGCCCGTGCGTTGGTGCCGTGTTTGAGTTTTTTATTTTTATTTTATGGATTCGGGCTGATTCTGGCCGAATCGGATCGTATTGGCCGGTGGCCGAAACAGGCCGAAATCGGCCTTGAATCATGCCGGAACAGCCAAAATTCAGCCTTGAATGAGGCCCAAACATCCTAAATCTGTCCTTCTTCAATTTTATTTTGAATATTTGTTGCTTCTTTTGTGTTTTCTTTGTTGTTTTGTATTTTGTTTTGAGTTTCTTGCCTTTCTTCTTTCTTTGTTTTGTGAACTAAGGACATATAATGTGTTTTTTAAGAATATTTTAATAATAAAAATATATAAAAAATATAAATAAATATAATTTTAATAATTTTTTAATTGCCGCACCTTGCTGCACATGTATCCTACTTTTTAAAAAATTGCCGAATCTCGCACCCACACCCGAATCTGGAAACGCATCCGTGCTTCGTAGAAAAAAGATTAGTATTTATTTTGGGTCTGACTTCTTTCTTTTTTTTTTTTTTTTTTTTTTTTTTTTCCTTCTCTTTTTTAATAAATAGCCATATGTAATACCTTAAAAGGTTCCTTGTAGAGGTCAAAGCATTATTATTTACTCTTTCTACAATCACTATCAATGGGAATTTTGGGTTACATGATTGCTGGTTGAAAAAGCAAAGACTAACTTGTAAGGAATGTGTAGAAAACTAGAAATTCATTTATGGTGATGTCTTTCCATTCATGCAACTCATTATTGTAGCTGATACCTTCTCTTGACCAGTTTGTGCTGCAGCAATATGACAATCCATTATCAAAGAAGCTAAATGATTTGGTAAACGAGATACGGCGCCAAAGATGTTCCTACCTCCGGTATGACTGATGTTGGTTCTGTTAGTTTTTCTTGTCTTTAGAACTATTTGTAGCATGCTTGAAATTATTATTCGATACATATATACTATTTCAATCTTTGATGCCTCAATTTAGTTAAAGTGTTAAGAATCTTTTCCATTTCCTGCAGCTTGAAATTGTGCAAGAAAGGAGATCCATCAGGTCAGTACATTAGGATAACCCTTAAAACAAACAAGGGATCTAACTATTTGTGCTACTAGACAAGTATTTCATATGAATCGAGTCAACCAAAACAGCATCAATTTTATTTCCTTCACGTCTCACATGATTTGTTTTTGCTTTCTACATAAGTGTAAGCATATTTGTCCAATGTTTTCTTTTCATCCTAATCTAATAGATACTTTCCTCTGGAGTTTAGAGAGGGAGATTATGAAGATACTTTAAATTCCTTTGAGCTTTTCAATTATTTATTTTTGGGGAAAACAATAGAAATTAAACTATCCGGTATACTTCCATTACGCCTCACAAAATCTACACTTTTTTTTTTTTGAGGGTGCGGTTTCATATCTCAGACCTTTAAAAAGACAAATACCATTAGGCTGCAAAGCCATTTGTAATGGAAGAGATTATAAAGAAGATCCATCTGGTGTTTGGTCTAAAATGTGGGACTCCTGACATTTCACTTCAGATGTTATCATGTGTATACTCATCATAGCTGTTATGGAAATCAAACCCCCCTGCCCCACAGTTCCTTTGGCTGTTTACTGTGGACCATTTGGACTGAACGGAATCGGCGGTCTTTTGAGGATGAGGGGAAAACTGTGGTTCAATTATTAGAGCTTTGCCAATGGACCCTCTTTGATTGGTCTCGTTGTTGGGGTTTCTCAGATTGTTCTACCCTTGTGGATTTTCTTTCGTCTATTAGAATAGATTAGGGGTTGCTTTTGTCTTTTTGTTTCTTTTTTCCTTTGTTCACTACTGTGAACTCCTTGTATTTTTATTTTTTTTTTCTTTTATTAATAATATTCTCTTCTTACTTATCAAAAAAAAAAAAAAAATTTCTGGCCTCACCAAAAATTAGGACTTAACTACAAAGCCTGCTAGAAGACAACTATACTGTGTTTTCAATTGTAATTTATCCAACATCACGTCTATCAAAAAAAAAAAAAAAATGTTTTGATTGTCTCAATTTTAGAGTGATATTATCATATTGTCATTTTAGTATTCATTGTTAACGTAACTTTTAGTCATGATGATGACTTGTATGTATCCTTTTTCTATTTGTGCATTCGAGTTCCCATGCAAAGCAATAGTCTTTTATAGAGAGTAGATTTGGATTTGTCAAATTCCACATGGAATCTGGAACTGTGTACAAATATCTGCAAAAAGTTTAACTAAAAGAGCTGATATATCTTTCAGAAGTTAAACGTGTCACCACCAATCACTTATTCCTCATTGTATATGCACTTTTCTCTGTCATGGACTGGGTTGTGCGACATTAACACGCAAATGAATTGCCTATAACCATCACTTGTCAATGGTGCCAATAGTCTTCTGACCTGTAGCATTTTCTCCCCATAGAAACAAGGGGTGGAACGTGAGGTTGCTTTGGTTCCATCCCATAGGGTGTGTGAGTTCTGTTTGCCTATTAGGAGGAGAGAGAGAGAGAGAGAGAGAGAGAGAGAAAGAGAGAGAGATGAAGAAAAATTTAGAGAACAGCAAAATGATGTTATCCCTTGATTATTTTCTCACTGTCCAATGGATGGTTGAGGTGAGAATTATCATTGCAAGAAATTTCATATAAAATAGTTTCAGTTGATTTTACTCAAATCTCTACTTATCTGTTTTGTAGGTATGCTGTTCTTTTCATATATGATAGAAGACAAGAGCTCAAGTGGCCTCTCCTATGTTGAGTTTCTAGTACACATCCACCGGCAAATTCAACTTAAAATGTCACTGTGATCATACTTTGCACCTTTCAGTTTAATTAAGAAGTTTCAATCACCTTCCTCAGATACACAGTACAGATAACATTCAACAAAATATCAGATCCTTGCTACACACTGTCCAATTGCCCTGTCAAGCAAGCTGCTTGCTTGACTTTTTGCGTTTAGGCAGTGTAAAAGTGTACAGCTTTAATGGTGGTAATGGGGAAAATGTATGAACAGATAATTGAAAATGTAAGATCCCCTCAAGAAGAGGTGAAAGATGTATGAACAGTTGGTTGATTTAGAAATGGATAAGTTTAAGTTGATGTTGGTGTCTCTACACAAACTTAACCCCCATTACATATCTAGATCCAACCTCGTAGTTCTACTTCTCAAAGATTTCTTCCACACCTCAAATAGCAGTTAGCTTTGCTATGGTAGGCTCTCATGATGGGGCATGATTTTTGGAAGTGCCCTAGTCTGCCGCATTGATGGAATAAATTGGGCAGCCTCTCAAATTTAAAATGAATCCACACATCTGACTTGTTTGGTCTTTAGAGGTCAAAGCCTTCTTGTGGTTGATCAACTCTGTGATTTTAGGAAATTTTACCAATTTGCAAAAAGGGCGGGCGGCATCTGTAAGAAATTTTGTTAGTTTGTACGGTTAACTTAGAACTCTTCATTAATTAACATATTCTATTGTTTTAGAAGGCCGGGGTTGTTTGGTAAGGTGTTTTGAGCAACAGTTTTCAGTGTTTAAACAACATTACACGTATTTTTACACTTTTCACCTATACATATTTTCAAAAAATACAAATAACGTTACTAGAACAATTTTATCAAATGCTCGTTAATATTATCAAACACCCCTAAGACTTTTCGTTTACCTCAACCGTTCAATGAGTGTTCCATATGTCTTTTCGGTCGCTGGGTGGCTTTTCAATTGCTATATAATCATTGCTCACTCTTTGGTTCAATCAGTTAGATGGAACACCAATCTCTACTGGCACAAATAATCATTACCATCCAATCTCTCTACACACGTTAGCAGCACTTTTTCGTAGTGTTTTTATTTGCACCTAGACAAATACTACAATAACATGTGCATGAGCATGGATGATGTTAAATCCTGTGCATGGATGATACTTTCCTATGTTATCATATACTTAACATATGGATGATGTTAAATCCTTAGAAAGGATGACTTAAATAAATAAAAAAAAATCTTTAGAATGGGTGACTTTAATTTATACAAGCTTAGGAATAGGATATGAAAAAATACAAAAAATATCAGTGTATATGCTCCTAAAAAAACTGTCTTGTGCCACAAGATTAGTTAAAAGCTGTCTATAAAATTAGCTGGTAAGCATGGGCCTCAAATTTTTTAGTAGTAACTAAATTATCATCATGTGATCAGCAATTTACAAAAAATTTCTTTGAACTACTGTACATTTTTCTATTTGGTTCTTCCCATATTGTTTTACTTCAAAGAAGTCTGCTGCCTGCAATCTGGGATAGCATATAAAACTACAGGCTTTGAAGGCCTATCAAAGGGAACATCACATCTGAAGTATCCTTTCCTCTCCAGCTGCAATATGTCTCCCCGCTGCAAATTCCGCATGTTTGAATCCCCCATGGCTGCAGTCTCCACGGGTTAAGCACATCAAGGAAATCCTCTCCTTCCTCAAGCTGCAAAAACAAAGTTACAAACACAAAAAAAAATATTTTAACATTACACACCAACCTTAAAGCTGCAATGTGGCATACATTTCCATTTGAAAATCAATACACCTTTTAACATGGCCAGCCATTTCAAATGTCTGAAACTGTTTGGAAACCACACATATCCGTCTCTAATATCTAGGAAATGTGGGGTGCATGTGTAGAGTAACTACTTAGAGCATCCGCATTTCTTATTTCAATTCTGCTTTATTTTACTATCCCAAAAAGTAACTTTATCAATTATACAGTCCAACTTTACAATACTTCCACATCTCAACTTTTATTTTCCTATTCTACTCATTAAAATAATATATTTACACATTAAAATATATTAACCAACAAAATGTACTCCTCCACAACCAAACTCAGAACCCACCTTGCCACCATGCCACCGGCCAACAACCACCACCATAACCAAACTCACCTTCATCAACAACCACAAGAAACGACGTCGACTCGCTGATCTCCACAAGCCACTGAGAGAAAAAAAACCAGGCCATCGATCTTCGATCTCCAAAACTGCCAGAAACACACCAAGAGAAAAAATCACTTTAAACCCACCACGCCGACTCACCAATCTCCACAAGCCACCGAGAGAAAAAACCAGGCTGCCGATCTCCGATCTCCAAAATTGCCAGAAACACACCAAGAGAAAAAACCACTTCAAACCCACCACGCCGACTCGCCGATCTCCACAAGCCACCGAGAGAAAAAACCAGGCCACTGATCTCCAATCTCCAAAATTGCCAAAAACACACCAAGTGAAAAAACCACTTCAAACCCACCACGCCAACTCGCCGATCTCCACAAGCCACCAATCAACAAACCTAAGCCACCGATCAAAAACCCACACTGCCGATTTGAAACCCACGCCATCACCATCGTGAGAAACGCCATCACTGATTAGCAAACATCACCGCCTCGCCTTCGCCGGATCTTGCTTCGACCAACAACGAGTCAAAGAGTGAGAGAGAGAAGATGAGAAAACAAAAAGAGAGAGTTGAGAAAGAAAGAAAACGTCTCAGCCCAAAGAAAAGAGAAAGAGAAGACAGAGGAGAGAGATAGAGAATAAAAGTGATTAAAAATTTTATACAATAGTGTTACAGTGTCATTCTACATGTAGAATGGCATTGTAGCACAATTTTAAAATTTTTTACAATTCTTCAATTTTACAATCTCAAATGCTGACTCTTTTAGGCTTGAAATGTCAAAATTTCTTTAGACTTTGCATTTACAATTGCCAGTGCGGATGCTCTTATAAACTACTTCATGATTTACAATGCACTTCCGCTCAAGATACATGTTACCCACATTTACAACCTGATCATAAAAGAACAAGCCAATCATTTTTGCCACGTGCATAATTATGTTCCAGTCAAATAGATTCACAAGTTGATAAATGAAAGCACTCATGATAAGCTTTTCAAAACTTTGGATACAAATATGTCATATACTGTGACAATGTTCACATCAGCAGATTATAACCAAGAAATCTCAAAGTGCAAGATCTTTTCAGGATGAGAATATCAACAACACAGTGATCCATCCGGTTGTTAGCAGCACTTTTTCATCCTATTGGTCAACATTCCATGGAAGATAAAGCATGGTAGTGATACTCTAGAATTAAGAAGTACATGAAATTTACAATTCTTGATGGCAGGAGTCGAAAGTTAATGTTTATTTTTTTTATTTTTTTTTTTTTTTGATTTAATCAAAAGTCAAAAGTTAATGTTATCGGTTCGCTAGCACCTACCTTTTTCTTTGTAATCAAATAGTCAAAATCCACCAGTGTGAGGTTAACTAGCTCACTTGTTTCAGGGAGCCGAGTAAGCTTCAACTTTGTGGTCTTCACAGATCCTTCAAGATGGAATATCCCACTCAGTTGGGTGATGTTTCCATCTTGGTCCTTCTCTATTAGCTTTACCCCAATCCATCAAGGTTATCTCCTCATCAAGTAAGCAGCACACGTCCTTCCTCAATGACAGCAGTATGCCTGGGTCACACAGGATCAATGATCTTTTTATTTACGGTCCATAGTATATCCCACTCCGTTAGATTGAGATTTTTAGATGCTCCCTGAAACAGAATAACACAGAGATAATGGATAACCTTTTCGTGGACCCGTGCATTGCGCATGATTATTTTTTAAGGTGGTCTCATTATTATTATTATTTTGTAATTTGAACTAATTTAATGAAAAATAATGCATTTCATAATTAGATTTATCACAAAATAATTTTTTATTATTGTAAAATTTTTTTATTTAAATTTTGAAACCTTAATTCTATCATAGTTGGTTGACTAATTTTTACATCTCTAAGTCAATTAAACACGTTTTGCATGTTACGTGTAAACCTTCTTTTCCATAAGAGTAGAAATAATGTGGGTAATATATTTTTTTTTTTATGGAAGTTAAAAAAATTAAAATTCTTCTACCTTGTCTTGATGTTTTCTAAAAATTAAATCTAGCGCTTGTCTTTCAATAATTGTGAAAATTCTAAACAGCAATTCAGAAGGTAATTCATGTTACATGTTCATGCTTTGATTGTGTAATTTTATGATTGATTTAGGTTGTAATTTATAAGTTGAATATAGTGGTGTATATCTAAAAGGGCATAACTCTGTTCTTTAGGATATTGAATATAGTGTTGTGTGCGATTAATAGAGTAGCGATGGTTGTAGTTATTAATAAAAATTGGTTTTTCATTGTCTTTTAAGTTATTAAAAAACTTTTACATATTTTTTTAACATGAATCTTCACATATACCTTAATAAATAAAATCTATTCATTTGATTTTCTTAGATGAGTAATTCTAGAAATACAAACTTTTTTACATAAAATTTTACAAACCGTTGATATGGCGAATGATTATTAGTAAATGAAAAAATGATGTTAATGGTGAACCTAAATGAAAACCAATAAGAAGCTAGCCACATCAACAGTTTGTAAAAAATATTGTAAAATAGTTTGTGACTGTAGTATTACACTTCCTTAGATGCATAAAAAAGAAATATATTATATAATAATATTGGCTAATTAGTTTTTTTTTTATCTCATTTATAACGTTTTTTTATTACTAACATATTTTGCTGACTAGTGATTTTCAATATAGAGGCATTAAATGAGAGTTAAAATCTTAAAACCTTTCATTAAATTTTTAAAAGTCATGGTGCGTGAAGAATATCAGCATTTAAGGATTTTTTAATATTTTATTATTTATAAATAATGTTAAATGAAATGCCAAAAAAAGGATTTTGAAAAGTTTTATCTTTATTTCTTATATATTTTTATTATTACTGAAGAACGTCTTCTTTTTTTATAATAAATATGGTTTTCTAGATTAGAGTTTGATTAGTTTTAAGTTTAAATTTTGTATGATTGTATTTAATTGTTGATTATATGATTTAATTAAGTGAATTTAACGATTTATTTAATTGCATTGTAAAGTTTTTTTTTTTTTTATTCCATTTTACTGCCATGAAGTTAGTATATCCATAACTATTAGTTTATTGTATGATATATTTGGTTTGATATTATTATTATTATTATTATTATTATTATTATTATAAATTTAGTGTTTCTAAAATAGCATGTGTTTTGTATTCTCTTTTTCTATTGATGCATTGTAATACTTTATAAGAAAATTTTTTATTCTATTTTTTTTAATTGAGTGTTTCTAAATTGGTATTTGTTTTGTATTTCATTTTTCCATTAATGCATTGTAACATTTCATAGGAAGACTTTATAAGAACAAATTTTATTTATTGAATTTAAATAAAAGATTATATGTTTAATTTTAAAAAATGAGCCAAACATAAATAATTTAATGATATGGAGTATGTTGCTAAATTTAAATGTTGAATAAAATAAGATGAGAAGAAAAATAGTAAAAATGAAATATATAGCAATAAACACCAAATTATTTTAGTTATGGTATGTAATAAAATTACATTATATTTTTATATACTATCTTTATAATGCAATAATATAACATTTAACAACCAATGAGGATAAAAAAAATAACAATATAAAATACAAAACTAAATCGTATCAACCCAAATGATGTATGAATTATGATGTGTTTCAATTCTTTGTTATCACGGTTTGTAGAGATGCGATCCATTTTTAGCCGAGCTATTTACAATTGGTTCTACACTCCGGCCAGTTCCTATACTTTGCAACTCCACTGTTTTAGCAAATTCGTCCCAATCTAACCAAGCAGTGAATTACTTCTGCTCTAATGTATGGAATACATGTCAAAATGTGTCTTTCATGAAGTCTCCCTTTGCCCCTTCACTAAAAAGTCAAGCTAGATCACCAGTCAATTTCAATTTTAGCAAACTGACTGACTTCTAGCAGCCTAAAGCTGATTTTTGCGATGCATTTGGTGGAGCTTTCAGTACTACATCAGTATGTTTTGATAATCAACCTGTTACACTAAAATAAAAAATATATATACCGAGACCTGGAGAAAAAAAAAAGTAGAGAGAGAGAGAGAGAGAGAGAGAGAGAGAGAGAAGGAGGCTTTTGTGTGTGAAAAAATAGAAAATTATGCATGGAATAAGAGAGGGAATGACAATTTTATAGTATGAGGATAAAAATAAGAAGGGTCAAAACTAAAGGAAAATAAAAAGATAGAATAATAATAATATTGAGAGTAGTGGGGATATGAAAAGTTAAAATAGAATGAGAAAGGTTGAAGAAAGTTAAGGTAGAGAGTAGTGAGGATATGAAATGTTAAAATGGAATGAGAAAAGTTGAAGAAAATTAAGATAGAGAGTAGTGGGGATATAAAAAGTTAAAACGAAATTGAAAACTTAATAATAAATAAGAATATAATAGAGTTTTTAATTTACTTTAAATGTTAAAAAATTGTAAAAAAATTGGGAAAAACAATTGACAATGACATGGATGTTGATGTGGCTCAATGTGAGTATAGCAACATTAAATGCTATACTTCAGCTTTTAGTAATATATAGATTTGGGCTGAGTTTAACCCAATCCATAAATCATGGCCCATGGATTGTCCACATTATCTAATAAGTAAGTTTAAATTTAAACTAATTGATATTGATATAACTTGTCAAGATTAGTAGTGGAGTAATTTAAATTTAGTAATTGAGTACTTTTAGGAATCATTTATCTGATAGAGGGTGAATCTCTACTAGTATAAGTTACCAGATAATAAGTTACAGTGAGTGAACATACGTATAGTTTTTTAGTGCTCTCAAAATAAGCTTCTTCTATAGAGACACCATAGAAGTGTTCCACAAAAGATAAGAGATTGCACAAAAGATAAGAGATTGTGAGGAGGAGTTAGTAAAGCAAGCGAAAAGATAAGAGATCACTCGTATGTGTTTGTATGACTCATAGTATTCTTTTTAACATTGGTATGAGAGCCGTTTTATGCTTGTTACTTTTCACTCTTAAATGACGCCGCAAACTCGGAAATATATAATCCTATATGCATGCTGAAATTAAATGTTTAAAGTAATTTTTTTAATTTTCAGATCTGTATTTTAGAGGCATGTTATGGCGTGTAGAGAGAAATAAAAAACTGTAATTTTGAATGTTTACATGTAATCTGAAAATTACAGGCTTATTCTGACCCATCAAATCTTGTTTAATGTCATATATATATATATATATATTATGATTTTAAAGTACATACCATAAGCTTTAAAACGACAGTTTGCAGGTTTAATTTAGACTTAACACGAGAAAGTTGTGGCCTTTTTATTTGATAAGATCTGGAAAAATTGATGTACAAAAAGTTGAAGATGATGAACAGCAAAAAGAAATACAGGCATATAAAATTGGTTTGTAGTATGCGTGTTTTAGCCAAAAACTTTTGTACTGTGCGTGTCCCACTCGCTTAGTGCGTGAGTGATTATCTATAAATTAAAAAAGAGTCCCACGTGTATTAGTTACACATAAACACAACTAATTATCCTTGTTTCCTTTAACAAGGATAGTGTGTAAGTAATAAGCCACACGTTTAGTGGCGGTGGGCGGGGTTTTTAATACTGCTTACGTAGTAGCAATGAGTTATAACTTATAACACATATTGAAAGGTTATATGATAATTCAATGTTATAACATGCACAGCAACAGTGGCTCTTATTTTAATTTATTGTAATACTATAGATGTTCTTGTTTACTTGAGCTCAATTTTTCAAGTGTGACATATATTTAATATATTTAATCGTGGTGTTTATCAAAAAGTATATATATGCTATTGTGGTGGCATTTTTTTTAATTGTGATGTTAAAATAAAATTGTGAAAACATAAGAAAATTGTGAAATTAGTTTTAAATTTTCTGTATAGTCATACATGGAATTTAATCTTTCAATTAATTTATGATGTCTTTTTAACATATTGTGAATGTGATATGATTAAATTGATATTATATGAATGCATAAACGTAATGCATTATATGATGAATATGTGTACTAGGGTTTGTGAGGCTCTTTGGCTCATCTCTATTGTTAGAGATTGTGGCGTACTCTATCCAAAAGCCACCATATATTCTACTTGATGCATGTATGTTTTCTAGAGAATTTGAATAGAGATTGTATCGGTAATTTGTTATGCAACATGTATATTTTTATATTGTGGGTCGATAAGACAATTCTTGAAATTATTTGGTAATATGGCATCCCCAATTTTCAATTGCAAATAGAATCTTTGTAGTAGGGTTTTTGGAAATGTAATGTAATTTTTGGGCCGGTGTTTTTTGGCAATGTATCTTTAAGCCATTGTTTTTGGTAATGTAATTTTAAGGCAATGTAATTTAATGTTGGAAGCCATGTAAGGGGATGTGTTCACAGTTACCAATAAGTCTCAAATTTTAACTTAGCATGCTGTATCGAAGTACCAATAAGGCTTGAAGTGGAGCCCATGCACAATGTGTTGTGCACAAAGATGTATGGACACATGTAATATGTCTGATTTGATATGTGGATTATGAGATGTTTTATTCCTCGCAAAATTTTATTTAAAATAAATTAGATGTGTTATTCTAATTTACATAGTACGAGATGATTATGAGCTTAGTAGATTTTCGATCTCACCATGTAGAAAGGAATATCATGCTTTAGTTGAATTTTTGGAAATAAATTTTTTTTTTAAATGTGTGTGCGAATGTCAATTTATGTAATGAATGTAGTGAACATTGCCACTAAGAAAGTAGTTGCTGATCTAACTAAGAGAAACTAGATTGAACCAACTATGATATGTGGCATAGAAAAATTCAATATCTTCTTAATGAACAAGAGGCCCTTGAAACCCTAACCAATGTGATAATGCAACTTGGAAATGGGAATACTGCTAACATCACCGTGACTTAGAGGCCTATGAGTCTTGGGTTAGGAAAGATCGATGTGCACACTTCACTATGCTGAGTAGCACGTACAATGATCTTATTAGGGAGTTTAAGGACTACCAAAATGCCCAAGAGATGTGAAACCAACTAAAGATTGCCTAGGGACTTCAACAACTAGGTTGGGAGCTCTTACTTTAAAGTTTGAGCAATATGTTATGGATTCAAAGCATAGCATGGTTGAACATCTGAGTTACTACATTATCTCTGGCATGCACAAGGACACTCAATTTGCATGTTTCTTGAAGCAAGGTACTTTGATTCCTTATGTACCAACTGTTTTTTTTTTTCAGAAATCTGTTATGTGCATTTGCCCATATTGCAACATCCAATTTCTCATTCTTAATTAATGGATTTCAATTTCGAATGTATTTATTATATTTGTTCTGCACTGCCTCCCATGGCAATGTTATTAATGATTATATTGGATAAATGAATTTAAAGAGAAGGATTTTGATTTCAATCTTTAGTTTAAATGACTTGAATAGTGTATTAGACAACAATTTTTATCTATTGATGAAATTTATCCAATGGAACCATTAATTTTATTTTAAAATTTTCAAGGCTAGTTCCAACATATAGTTTTACTTTTAAATTTCCACATTTCAATAATGTAAACAGTAATCGTATTTGCAGTACAAAATATGAAATATGTTTAAATTATGAAGGAAAAATTGATTAGTAGAAATAAGGCTTAAAATTTTTTAAATCCCAATTGATGGAAAGAATGCTTAAGCGAAGGATTAAGTCATTGAGGTCTGCATGTTATCAGAAAAGGGTCATTGAAGTTTGTAAAGTCACAGTGATTGAGGCAAAATTTTAGGCCAAGAAGTTAGGGAAATTCAAATGCCCAAAAAAGAATCCAAAATAGCCTCAAAGTACACAGATAAATAATGAAAAACTTATCTTTAATAGCCAAGAAGTATTTGTTGCTGGCGATTATAGATTGAGGGCTGCTCACCTGGGCATTTTTCATTCCCTCATTTTGACCAGTTTATTTTTCTAAATTTTGCACTACCTTTTGCTTTGAATTTAATTATTGTAAGTTTTTTCAGCTAGGCATATGCCTCAGCTCAGGAGGCACCAAAAGTGAAAAAGGCGTGCCTAACATGGTCCCTTCATTTACATGGCGCACACCTTACTTGAGTGTTGATAATTGAAGTAAAAAGTTTTGGCGTGTAATATACCACTTCACCTCAAAGGTGTTCCTCAAAAATCCTGTATTTTATAGGTAGTATAAACTATTGACCATCAATGTAAATTTTACCACAGGCTTGGACAGCATCTAGAAAAGGCATTCTGTTTGTTAGTGTTTTCGGTGGCCTATCAAAAATCTGAATTTTTTTATGGTTATGTTGGTAACACCAACCACCATCCTTTCTTTTTCTCTTCCTTATCAGTAATGCACTAATGCCAATCTTTTTTAATTATTGGATTATCTTATTTAGTTGTAATTGAAGAGACATGAACAAAGACTTAACCTTAAATTAGAAAATTGCAGCCTTAAAATTCAACTTAGCTCTTCGATGTTTTTGCATTAGATTTCTCTTTTGTTGTATGTGGATTTGAACGCTTGTGAATTAATTAATGGTAGTAAATTAATTTTGACTAGTATTTAAAGCTAGCACCTGGGATGAGGCTTAAGGACAACTCTGGGAACTGGTTCATGCTTCAATAAATAGTACCAATATTGTCTGCTCTACCACAGGTTTCAGAGTGTTGTTTTAGCTTATATCTCATAGAATTGGTAACTAACATCTTTTTCCTCTTTTATGGATCAGTAGTAAAATAATTAACGAGCATGCCAGAAAAAAATTTAGGACACCTTAGTATGATAGGCATACAAAGGAAGGACAGAGAGAAGAGAGCTCAAAAACTGAGAACTTGAATCCTATAAAAGAAAGCATCAATGAAATCCAAAAAGAAAATAAAATTTTACAACCATGGAGAATCAAATAGGAAAGAAAAAAGCATCTTCAGCAACTTCTTTATCTTGCTAATCGGAAGCTTGACTTCTAAAATGCTTTAACATTACTCTCCTTACAAATGGGGTACTAAGCATCACCTAATATAACACTGAATAAGGAAAAACCAAGAATTAAAGATATTTGGCAGTTAAACATGCATGGTTATTCATGTTCAACATCTTATTTTATTAGTTTAAAAGAAGCAATCTTTATTGGAATCTATTAGGAAGTGTCATAATCAGTGGAATCAATCTGGAACTATCATGCTAGTGCAGAAAGATAATTTTTTTAAAAAATATTTATTTCACAGGTGAAATTTTCATTATGGCACTTTTAGGTAGTCATTTATTAATGCCTCTAATTTATTTTTTTTCATGAGCAATCCACTAACGTAATGATTCAATTCTTGTTATCTGATTTTCATTTTTGCTTTTAGTTATGATCTCTTGCCTTTAATTTAATGCTAAAAGTGAATTTTTTGGTGCAGTTGGTGTCACTGCATTTTTCCCTTCCAAGCAACTTGCAATTTGAATGATAAGGAACTGCAAACAGTTGTATCAAAGCTTGTTTTTCGGTTCATGAACAATAAACAGCCCAAAGTTTCACGTCCTGTAAAGGTAAAGTTTAAACCTATTACCGGTGCAGATACAGTAGTAATTTATAGAGAACATTATGCAGTAAATGTGAAGCATGGTTAATTATCTGCTTAAAACCAAAGGAACTATATTGACCCCTTTCTTTCTTTGCACGTATCATATTCCAAGGTTTGAATCCACTCTTTTGGATCAATATTCAAATTATGTTTGTCTTTCCTAGACATTATTGTGGGGGAAGTTGGTATCAAGTTTCTATTAAAAGAATTTAATAATGGAAAAATACATGTTTGTATCGCATACAAAACATACGTAGCGGAAAATTAACGGATCTACTTCATTCGCAATTAATAACATGTACTATGTAAGTTTTCAATTACAAGAACAAGAGAGTGTACCTTAGTGTGGTGAAATTCAAAACCAAAGATTAGAATTACTTTGAAACACTCTTAATCTTCACTTCAATTCCACTTATGCTTAAGAAGTATAGCCTCTCAATCAGTTTATGTGAATTTGCTGAAGAGAGAATAAAAGAGTGTCCAACACTCACATACAAACCATTTCATTCTCTTACAAAATTCTGTTTGTTTCTCTCCTTATAACTAATTATCTAATTGAGCTAGCCTTTTGGACATTTCCAATTGGACTTTAGTATATAGCTTGGAATGAGATCAAAAGGGAACAAAAAACTCTAACTTCAATGGGTCTTGGGCTTTTCTGTCAACTCTTGACAAAACCAAAGTTACCATTAATTATATTTAATACCACTATATAAATATAATTGCACTCTAGCCCTTATTAATAAATTATATTTCAAGACTTTATTTTACTTGCAACCCTTTCATAAAATATTCGTAGTCATACAAAGTCATATATAGAAATTGCCACTTTGAAGATTACTACTTCTTAATTCTTGAGTACCTGATTTAATCCTTTAAGTTATTCATCATATATTTATGAAATTCAATTTCATAAATATATATACTTTAATAACTCTTTACTAAAATAGTTAGGCTTAACATTCTGAATAACTAAACCTATTAAACTTCTCTCAAAGGAATATTTTTTTATTTCTGTTAAGAAACTATGAATTTTATCTTGAGAATATATGTTTCATCAATACTAAATGTGGCTTCCCAACATATTGAGGTTTTGACTGTGACTTTAGATCTCACTCCTGATATATCAAAGCAACCGATACTTCATGATCAGGTCCATTATTCTCTCAGATTTAGAGTTCATGTAAATAGAAGTCGTGAGATTTATTATTCATTTGATAGTTGTTAGGAGAATAATAAATCTCACAGCATTCTAGTTTAATATATCTTAACACTTAAAACATATCAACATATCAACTAGAAGTTTCCACTTTCATGATCAAGACAAATCATCTTAGTTGATATGTTATAGCCTTCGCTGATGAAATGCCTAATTTCATCACCAACAACGAACTAAAATTTTAAGTTTACAAAGAACTTGTAACTTATATCTTCTGTGACTAAATCACATAAATCATATACTATGCATTTCATAGACTGTATGATAATGTCTAAATATTCATGTTACCAATATTTTAGATAATAATAAAACAACTTTATTAATCATAATATTAAATCATACATAATTTTATACATAATATCATATATAGCATCATACAATAAGATTTAAGAGCACTAATCCTAACAATCTCCCACTTGCACTAAAGACTATTGTACACTAATCTAACTCTCATTCTCTCTAAATGTGACTCGGAAATCCTTTGAGGCAAGGCTTTGGAAAAGAGATTTGCTAGATTATTTGCACTTTTAATCTTTACTACTACTACATCTCCACGAGTAACAATGTCTCAAATGATGTGGTACTTTCTCTCAATGTGCTTTCATTTCTTGTGATTCGTTGAATCTTTGGATTGTGCAACCGCTCCACTATTGTCGTAAAACAATGTGATAGGAACTTGCTTCATTCTCACAACACCAAGATCAGAAAGGAATTTATTGAACCAAACAGCTTCCTTTGTCGCTTCACAAACAGCAACATATTCAGCTTCTATGGTAGAGTCAGCAATACAAGATTGCTTAACACTCCTCCAACCTATGGCTCTACCTCCCAAGGTGAATACACAACTTAAAGTGGACTTTCTGAAATCAAGATTTGATTGAAAATCAGAATCTTTATAACCAATGGGAATCAAATCCTCACACTAGTAAACAAGCATATAATCTTTCGTTCTCTGTAGATACTTGAAAATATGCTTTACAGCTTACCAATGTTTTAGTCTTGGATTTGATTAATATCGGCTGACCATGCCAACTAAATAGCAGATATCTAATCTAATACAAAGTATGGCATACATGAGACTTCCTACTGCAGAAACATAAGGAACTTGTCTCATCATATTTTCTTCCTCAAGAGTTTTACGCCTTTAGTCATTAGACAGAGGAACACCATGTCTGAAAGGAAGTAATCTTTTCTTGGAGTTTTGCATGCTAAACCATTCTAGAACCTTATCTGTATATCCAACTTGTGATAAGCTTAACATTTTATTCTTGTGATCTCGCCAAAACTTGACCCCTAGAATAAAGTTAATTTCACCCAAGTCCTTCGTATCAAATTGGCTTGACAACCAAACCTTTACTAATGACATTACCCCTACATCATTTCCAATGAGTAGAATATCATCAACAAAAAGCACTAGAGACATTACTACTTTATCTCGATGTCTTTTGTATATACATGGTTTATCAAGATTTTGTTCAAAACCAAATGACTTAATTGCTTGATCAAATTTGATGTTCCATGACCTAGATGCTTGCTTAAGTCCATAAATGGACCTTTTCAACTTGCATACCATATGCTCTTGGTTCTTTGCTATGAAACCTTCTTGTTGTATCATATAGATTTCCTCTTCAAGATTGCCATTGAGAAATGCAGTCTTAACATCCATTTGCCAAATCTCATAATTATAATGAGTAGCAATGAATAAGGAAATTCTAATAGATTTAAGCATTGCTATTGGCGAAAATGTTTCTTCATAATTAATACCTTCTTTTTGTGTATACCCTTTCGCCACTAGCCTTACTTTAAAGGTTTCAATCTTTCCATCTATCCCTTTCTTCCTCTTGTAAACCCATTTGCAACCAACATGTTTGATGCCGTTAGGCGCCTTTACAAGATCTCAAACTCGATTGGAATACATTGAATCTAATTCAGACTTCATAACTTTGACCCAATGATATACATCTATATCCTTCATTGGCTCTTCATAAGTGTTAGGGTCAATTTCAGCTTCTTCTGAGATAGCTTCATAAGTTTCTCTCAGACTTATAAATCTTATAGGTGGCCTAACAATCCTCACACTACGACAAGGCGCCTGTGTACTAGACATCTCATGAGTAGTATCTTAGAGTGTATCTAATACAATCACATCATCCCTAGTTTCATCCATTGGTTTTTCAATTAGAGGTTCATCTAATTCAGCCAAGACAAATTTACTTCTAGGATTAAAATTATTCACATAATCATCTTCTAAAAATTTGGCATGGGTGCTAACAAACACTTTGTTATCCTTATGATTATCAGACTTCCCTTTTAACACATGTGCTGGACATCTCAAAATGAGGAGATATTTCATACTAGGCTTGCGCCCATTTCACAATTCCTTAGGTGTGTTAGGAACAGATTTTGATGAAACTAAATTTAAAATATGCATTGCAATTTTTAATGCATATCCCCAAAAGAAAATTGGTAAAGTTAAATAGCTCATTATAGACCTAACCATTTCTAAAAGAGTCCTATTCCTTCTTGCTGCTACACCATTTTGTTGGGAAGTTCTAAGTGCAGTCAATTGAGATACAATCCCATTTTGAGTTAAGTAATCATTGAAATCTCCAAGAAGGTATTCACCACCACGATCAGATCAAATGGCCTTTATGTGTTTACCCAATTGATTCTCAACTTCAGCCCTAAACTCTTTGAATTTTTCAAAGGCTTCGGACTTCCGTTATATTAGATACATATAACCAAATCTAGAATAATCATCCGTAAAAGTGATAAAGTACTCATAACCTCCTTTTGCTTGGGTTGAATAGGACCACATACATCCGTAGGAACTAATTGAAGCAACTTTTGGGCTCTTCTACCTTTTGCATTAAAAAGTCGTTTGGTCATTTTGCCTTCCAAACAAGATTCACAAACTGGAAAACTATCAAAGTCCAATGGCTCTAAGAGTCCATTTTTTATCAGTCTTTGAATTCTATTTGGATTAATATGACCCAAATGCAAGTGCCAAAGATGTGCATCATTAGTAGAAAGAAACTTTCTCTTTAATGATTTTACATGAGAGTCATTATCTAATTCAGAATTATATAATTCATGCTTATCAAGAGTTAAAATATAAAGAACATCCACAATATTGCCAGAACAGATAAACATTTTACCCTTCTTTATTACAACATTGTCTTTCAAGATAACACAATATCCATGTTTACCTAAATAAGTTGCAGAAATTAAATTCTTACAAACATTAGTTACATATAAACAGTCTTCAAATACTAAAACTTTAGATTTTAAGCATAAATTAAACACTCCAACAACTACAACTGGAATCTTGCTCCCATCAGCCAAAGTAAGAAACAATTTCCCTTTATTTAGCTTTTTGATTTCCTGGAACCCTTGCAAAGTATTGTAGATATGATTAGTATAATCTGAATCCACACACTAGGAATCCGTGGAATTTTGTACTAAATATATTTCAAGAAGGAATGTACTTTTCATACCCTTATTATTGGCAGCTCTGAATTTTGGACAATTCATCTTCCAATGTCCTTTCTCTCCACAATGGAAATACTTTCCTTTGGTTTTCTTTCCTTTGTTGGCAACTCCTAAGGCAATTGGTTTATCATCTTGCTTGGTGAAGTCCTTTTTCTTTTTCTTCTTACCCTTGCATTTCGACTTAGGTTGAGAAGTAGAAGTTTTAGTCATATTGGCATCAACACTGGATGTACCAAGAATGCCTTCCGCCACCACCAATTCATTCATTAATTCATACAAAGAATAAATTTTTTTTTTGTTCATATTATAATTGAGTCTGAATTCCTTAAATGATTCTAGTAGTGATTGGAGTATCATATCTACTTAGGATTCTCCATTAATATCGGCACCTAAAACTTGCAGTGTATTCAGATTAGAGATCATCATAAGACAATGCTCCCTCACTGAAGTGTCATTAGTCATTTCGGTATTATAAATTTGTCTCACAGTTTCTTGCCTTGCAAAATGGCCTTGCTCACCAAACATCTCCTTCAGACTTAGCATAATATCTGAAGCTAGTTCTACATACTGCATTTGATGCTATAGGACATTTGAGATAGATGCTAGGATATAACACTTGGTCATCTCATTAGATTTTTGCCAACGATCATTTTGTTGTTTTTCCTCAGAAGGAGCATCTAATAATGGAAAATTAGGACATGGTTGAGTAAGAAAATATTTGTGTTCTTCTGCAGTAAGAACAATATTCAAATTTCTTTTCCAGTCAACATAGTTGGATCTAGTTAGTTTGTTTTGATTAAGAATAGTAACAAGTGGGCTAAATGATGTCATGATCAAATTTGAAAACAATAAACATGAATATAATAAGTAAACTGGACATTATCAATTTAACATATAAAAAAATAGTATGGAATCTTAATAAAACCATAATATAAAATGCAACGACAACCCAATCCCGTGTTTAAAATTCCTTAGTAGCAAGTAAATTATAAACACTATGATTGTTGAGAATTATTCTCATTATTAGTGCTATCATAATAATTCTTATCAAACACTAATAGTATGCCGCATTTCCTTTTGCCTCTGAGTAATAATGACATAGCTTCGAAGGGAGGTTAATATTTAACTTAGTTTAGTGTACACCATTGACTGAATTCTATGTGAGTCATTAAGTGACTTCACTATAGCATGGTCGTTCTTAATGTAAAAACACATATCATTCATCACTAAGAAGTTTAATTTGTAGTACCATGAATCAAACACCCTCCTTTGGGAGCAAGGCATATACGCTAAGGCGAGGTGCTTAAGCACACTATTATAAACTGACAATGGAGGCCATGAGATCCAACCCTCGTATCTCTCTTCCACTAGATGTTTTAAATGAAAGGTTTTTAATTAGTAAACATGCATAATCTTATTACACATAGCCTTGCACTTTGTCCATGTGAAAACACTTAGAAAAAATTCAAAATTCTCAATTTTCGATCGATCGAATGTATGTCTCGACCGGTTGAAAAAATTAATAAATTCATACTTGAGAATCTGCCTGGCTTAATTGCTACTTGATTGCTGCTCAATCGATCGATTAGCAATCGAATATCAATCGAATCAAACAGATTGGTCACTGTTTCACTTGATTAATCGAAGGTAATTTTCAATCGATAGAATATCATGAAACTTGAATTTTCCAAAATTTTTCTAAGGCAGTTTTCAAAAGTTTTTCATGAACAAAACAACCATTATATGAACATAATAGACAGAGATTGATATCAAAACTGAATTCCATTGATGCCATAGCCTTAAAGTTCAATTTAACATACTTAATATCAAACTTAAACAACATCATAACATCAATATCAGTTTTTATCAAACAATAATTTCAACAACCTTGCAGAAAATTAATTGCATAATCTTCTAACAACATGAAACTATTGTCTCTAATTCCAAAACTCACAAAACATGTTATACAGATTCGAAATTGAAAACCGCTCTAATACCATTTGATGGAAAAATACATATTTGTATCGTATACAAAACATACTCAGCGGAAAATTAACGGATCTACATCACTCGCAATTGATAACATGTACTATATAAGTTTTTTATTACAAAAACAAGAGAGTGTACCTTGGTGCGGTGAAATTCAAAATCAAAGATTAGAAGTACTTGGGAATACTTTTAATCTTTACTCCAATTCTACTTATGTCCAAAAAGTGTGGTCTCTCAATTAGTTTATATGAATTTATTCAAGAGAGAATAAGAGAGTATCTGATACTCACATACAAACTATTTCATTCTTTTACAAAATTCTGTATGTTTCTCTTCTTATAACTGATTATCTAATTGGGCTAGCTTTTTGGGCATTTCCAATTGGGCTTTAGTATGTGGCTTGGAGTGGGACCAAAAGGGAACAAATAAGACTCTAGTTTTAATAGGCCTTGGGCTTTTCTGTTAACTCTTAACAAGTCCAAAGTTACCATTAATTATATTTAATACCACTATATAAATATAATTGCACTCTAGGCCTTATTAATAAATTATATCCCAAGACTTTATTATACATGCAACTCCTTCATAAAATATTCGTAATAATACAAAGTCATGAATGTAGACTGCCACTTTGAAGATTACTAAATTTTAATCATTGAGTACCTATTATAATCCTTTAAGTTATTTGTTATATATTTATGAAATCCAATTTCATAAATATATAATTTAGTAACTCTTTACTAAAGTAGTTAGGCCTAATATTCTGAATAACCAAATCCATTAAACTTATTTCAAGGGAATATTTTATATCTTCGTTAAGAGACTATGACTTCCATCTTGAGAATATATGTTCCATTAACACTAAATATAGCTACCCAACATGCTGAGGTTTTGACTGTGACTTTAGATCTCACTCCTGATATATCAAAGAAACATATACTTCATAATCATGTCCATTATTCTCTTAAGATTTAGAGTTTACGTAAATAGAAGTCGTGAGATTTATTATTCATTTGACAGTCGTTAGGAGAATAATAAATCTTACCGCAGTTTAGTTCATTATGTTTTAACACTTAAAACATATCAACATATCAACTAGAAGTCTCTACTTTCATGATCAAGACAAATCATCTTAGTTGATATGTTATAGCTTTTGCAGATGAAATGTCCAATTTCATCATCAACAACAAACTAAAATTCTAAATTTATAAAGAACTTGTGACTTATATCTTCCGTGATTAAACCACATAAATCACATACTATGCATCTTATGGACTATATAATAATGTCTAAATATTCATGTTACCATTATTTTAGATAATAATAAAACAACTTTATTAATCACAATATTAAGTCATACATAATGTCATACATAATATCATGCATAGTATCATACAATAGGATTTAAGGGCACTAATCCTAACATTTAAGAAGGGAAATTTCATTGAATATTTTTCTCAAAAAGCCACTTTTACAAGTTACAACTTAAGTAAATCCTTAAATAAAACAATAGAATGTGGCCCTAGCAAAGACGCAATCGCGCAACCACTAATTCTAATGTAGGCTAATGGTTTTAATAGTTTCATGCTTATTTGAAAAGTCACATGACTAATTAAAAGTCAGTATCTGAAAACCTTAGCTAGGTTTTTGGGTTGAAGTGTGACGTCTCTTCGAATAACCTACCTGGGTTTGCCCCTTGGTTTACCTTTTAAGAGTAGATCTGCTTGAGATGTTATAGTAGATCAAATGGAAAGGAGGCTAGCTGGGTGGAAAAATTGTATTTTTTGAAAGGTGGTATGCCACTTTGATCAAAAGCTCTCCTTCAAGTTTACCCACCTAATTTACGTCTATCCTTCCTATGCTTATAAGGGTTGCTAGAAAGTTAGAGAAGTAGCAAAGGGATATTTCTTATGGACCTGGCTCAGGGCATGAAAGGAAGTTTTCCATTTGGTGAATTTGAGTACAGTTTCTCTCCTATTCAATCCTGTGGTTTAGGGATTCAAATGTTCGATATTTTTAATCAATTTCTTTTATGGAAATGGCTTTGATCCTATGCCATGGAAAGGGATAATCTTAATTTGGAGAAGGGTTGTAGGGGTTAAATAATATGGAGAGTTGGTGGGTAAATTGTTTTCTGCTGAGGTTAGGGGTTCTCAAGCTATGTGTGTATGGAAGCACATCAAAAATGGTTTAAATGAAATGTGAAATTCTTTTTTATTTTTTAGAGCAGTCACATCTTTTTATGGCATTATGTGTGGGGTGGTGATGAACTTCTTCGAATCCTTTTTTCTAGAGCTACAAGAAAATGCAACCAACAAACAAGCCTTTATTGACAAGTACATGTATAGACACAACAATGCTATCCATTGGTGCCCTTCATTATGCTTCTTGCAGTTCTGGAAATGGTTTAAATGAAATGTTCATGTCTTTATTTAAGAATCATATATCTGATGTGAAATCTTAATATAAGTTTAAATGATTATTGGGCAAAATACATTATTTGTGCCTAAAGTTTGCATACTGAGCGTTTAATATCACTGAAGTTTCAAGTGAGTATAGTTGATCTTTACAGTTTTAAAATTAAGTACTATTGGTCTCTTCATCAATTTGTAATAGTTTCCTCGCTTTGTGTTTAGCGATACACTATTAGTTGAATTTATACTCGAATTACTAGAATAGGATGTGGTTAGGTGTTGGTTTGTCAACCTTTGCATATATTTAGTGTGCTCCCTTGCCCTTGGGTAAATAGACATCCCCAATCACCACAAAGGTTGGGAACCATCTAAGAACTTTGATGTTTAGCAGATCAATGGTGTGGTAAAATTTAAGTAGTGTGGTAACTTTTTCAAGAGTAATTATTAAGTAAGCTTGGAGTACTTTCGATGAGATTATACTCTCTCTTCTCAAGCTGTCACATTTACAATGGCTTCTGCTAATTAAACTCATGGCAAAATTCACTATAAATACAAGAGGTGAAAGCATCTTGTCACTATACTTTGGTAGGATTCACAATAATTTTACAATTAATCGTAGGTAACAATTTGTTCATCATTGACCTCACATTTTTAATCGTCACTAGTAGTTTATCATATCATATAGAATTTGTTGCAAAAAAATTTGTGTGGCTAGCATTATTCGATTTAATTTATTACATGGGCTTAACTAAAAAATATAAATAAAAAATAAAGGGTAAACTACATATTTGGTTCATATACTTTACACCATATTTCAATTTAGTCTCTAACCTTTCAATTGTATTAATTTGGTCTTTAACCTTTCAGTATTATGTCAATTTAGTCTCCACTGTTATTTCTTAGATGAAAATTGTTAATGTGCCAACAAGGGAGGCTTAATGCATTTAAGAGCCTAAGGCGAAAATTGAAATTGAGTCATTTTATATATTTAAATATAATTTTTTTTATTAAAAATTAAAATTACTTAAACTCTATTATCTTGTTTTATATGCAAAATTACTACTAATTAACTAGATTTGTTTTTTTTACAAAATATATGGACAAAATTTGACAACTTTTTCACATTTATTGGTGTGACAAATTGATAGTGGTAAGTAAAAAAGTGACGTTAGTGATGAAATTTGATAAAAACTGGTAATTTTTTTATTAAAAATTAATATTACTTAAACTCTATTATCTTGTTTTATATGCAAAATTACTACTAATTAACTACATTTTTTTTTTTTACAAAATCTATGGACAAAATTTGACAACTTTTCACACTTGTTAATGTGACATATTAATAGTGATAAGTAAAAAAATGATGTTAGTGATAGACTTAGATAAAAACTAGTAAAAGTTTATGAACTCAACTTATGAAAAATGTTGTGAATTTTTGTGTATTTTTTTTTAGAAGTGCTACATTCACAATATTTTCACAACAAATCCTAAGTAATAAGTTTTTACTGGTTTTAATTTTAACCCATCAATGAAATTAATTTTTTGTCATCAATAATAGCCTTTAACAATCTACCACTTACGATTTATTGTGAAAGTATTGTGAAAAATGTTGTGGATATATCATTTTTTTTCTCTCTCACTTCTCTTATTTTTCATTTGACAAAAAATGTTATTTTATTTATTCACTAATAATTGGGCTTAATTGATACTATTATAATGAAAAAGAATAACCCTATTGGTTAAAATTTGGAGGTTTTTTTTTTTTTTTTTTTTTTTTTTTTTTTTTTTTTTTTTTTCCCTTGGGGCCTTAGGCTACCGCATTATTTATTTTCACTATTTAGCCGGCTCTGCGTGCCAAACGGCCAAAAAAAAAAAAAAAATTATAAACTAATTACTTTAGTCATTTGTCATGTCAGCAATTTCACCAAAAGAAAATAGTAATGACTAAATTGACACAACACTAAAAGGTTATAAATCAAATTAACACAATTAAAAATTTAGAGACTAAATTGAAATATAAGATATACCAATTTTTTTTTTTTAATTTTTGAGGAACATAAAGTGTGTTTTTTTTTTTTTTTTTTTTTTTTTTTTTTTTTTTTTTTTTGTTTTTTGATAACATAAAGTGGGGTTTTTGATTGCATAGCAGGGGCACAGAACATAACATAGATAGTTGGTAGTATAGCCTGGTCTCTCCACTCCACGGGTGGGAATGGCGGAAGAAGAAGGATTTGAAAAAGCGCATCATCATGAAGAAGAAGAAGGAGAGAAGAAGAAGAAAGAGATGATGATGAGTCCATGGGAGCAGCACTCAGCAGTGATCAGTATTCCTCGCTATGACTACAACGCCCCATCTTCGCTTCTCCACCACTCCCATTCTGGCTTCCTCATCACCTGCACTATCAGTTTGTACTTGCAAACCAAAACAAACCCACTTTCAATTTCCATTTCTTTTTGCAAAAATATGCCTCTGCTCTCAATATTAGTTACTAATATTTAGTTACATCTTATAAATTTGCTTCTTTTTATTTTAAATACCTTAATAAATCACTGTTTTTTGTTCCCCTGTTTGTCAGAGAGGGAGAAAAGTGCCACAAAGGAAGCAATTTCTATCCTTGATAAGGTTAAGGTCTTCTCTCAAATTTTACTTTAAAGAACAAAAAAAAAAAAAAAAAAAAAAAATCTTTGCTGTGTATAATCAATATACCCGGCATTTTCCTTTGTTGTAAGCGGCATTTTAATTACCTGAAAATTATTTTTCTTCGTTTAATAGTAGCAGAAGACTTACTTAACTGCAATTTCATTACCACCATTGCTTATGCTTGTCCAATTCCCATTTAAATTGAAATGTGAGATATGTTGCATTTATTTGATTTGATTTTGTGTGGTTTTACACGTCTTTCTTAAGACCATTATATTTTTTTAAATGCCACATCTCCGATATCAGTTTATATTACTTCTTTATTGGGTCAAGAGAAGCTTTGGACTAATGTAGATATGTAGCGTGTTTGTAGTTGCATCAAGTAACAATTTTCAGTTATAGAATTTTACCACAATTTTGTCCATTGTTGTCAATGCTGACTTCTTTTGGTTGTTTTAAATTTTCTGGCAGTATGTAGGGTCTTGTAGTAATGCTGATTCTGGAAATTTGGACAATTCGGATGATAATGCTGCTACTAAGAGAAGGAAAATATGCCCAGAGGATGACCAAGATGGGGAAACTGAGACTGCTTTTAATAACTCTGGGAAAACTAGTGGTAATTTACTGGTTAATTTGGCATGATTTCTTTTGGGGTTTCAACTAGTTCATTGGTAAGGTGTACGGATCCCATATTCAAAAAAGATATATGATGGCAGATGAACTTTTGACAGGTACTTGTCTGTCTCCTGTAATGCCAGACACAAACCTTGATAGAGGTCATGTTCTTTCACTAGTTAAGCTAACAAGGAGTGGTTTGCTTCTATTTACTTTCCCTAGAAACACTCCGGCTGACACTGTTGGTATTGTATCAAATATTATGGAGTCTGTGGAATCTGGGATTTCCAAGTCACCTCTGTAAGTTCGCTTATTTGCCCCATTCTCATTTGTCTTTTTTGTTGGGAATGTTTAATATATATATATATATATATATATATTGTTATTTGATTCAGATATTAACTTTGCATCTATTTTTTTTCCTTTTTTTTTTTAAGTACCATATGAAAAATTCTCCTATAAATGAATATCAATCGTAGATATGACTAAGAGTCTTTGGAAATACATTGATTCTTATTTTATTTGACTTTTTGTTTAATTTTTTTTTTAATTTACAATGACTTTTTGTTGACATCTACAGCATGATTTGGTTTCTTCTTCTTTCTAATTGATTATTTTCTTACTAAAAAAACTGTTGTACCTTCGATTCAGCAAGACATTCAGTTTTGCAACCTATTATTGGATGAGAACTGCAAAATTCAATGTTTCTTTTTTTGGATTTGGTCTTGAGTGCACCAGAAGGGGGAAGTAGGAAATGGAACTTACTTTTTTCAAGCATATTTACTCCAAAATGCCGAGGGGGGAGGGTGATGATATTTTGAATTGGTAGTTGACTCAGAATGGTGTTTTTGATGTGAGTTTCTTTTATAATTCTTTATTGGAAGCCCCTTCTATTTCTTTCCTTTAGAAGAGAATTTGTGTGTAAAGATACCTAAAAGGGTGTCTTTCTTTTTATGGACAGCAGCTAAGGGTAGGATTCTCACAATTGATAACTTGTTATGAGGGGCTTGCCCCTTGTTAATTGGTGTTGCTTATGTTGTTGTGATAAGGAAGCTGTGGATCATCTTCTACTTCATTGTAAGATTGCTTGTGCTTTGTGGAGTGAAGTTTTTCTGATGTTTGGGTTTTAATGGGTAATGCCGAATACAAATGCTTCTCTCCTTTTTGCATGGAGGACCTGATTGGGGAAATTTTCTCCAGATGTTTGGAATATGGTTTCAGCTTGTATTATGTGGTTAATCTAGTTGGAACACAATTCATGTACGTTTGAAGATATTGAGAGACTTGTAGATCTTTTGAAGTCTTTGCTAGCCAGGACTTTGTTTGAGTGGTCTTGTATTTGGGGTACAAATTGTATTTCCATGACTGATTTCTTAATTTTGTTAACTCTTCTCTTTGATTTGTTTGTATTCTTTTCAAGTGTTGTGGGTTTACTATTGTAAACACATTGTACTTTTCTAATCAATAAAACTTCTCTTACCTATCCAAAAAAAAAAAAGGCTAGCTCCAAGTCCAACATATAATATTTTGGACTAGTAAATTAATTCATGGTAGTAAATTTAATTTTGACTAGTATTTAAAGCTAGCACCTGGGATGAGGCTTAAGGACAACTCCGGGAACTGGTTCATCCTTCAATGAATAGTACCAATATCCAAGAGGTTATATTGCCTGCTTTACCCCAGGTTTCAGAGTGTTGTTTTAGCTTATATCTCATAGATTTGGTAACTAATTTCTTTTCCTCTTTTCTGGATCAGTAGTAAAATGCTAAAATTATTGACTAGAAAGCCAGAAAGAAGTTGGGGCACCCTAGTATGATAGGCATAAAAAGGAAGGACAGAGAGAAGAGAGCAACTGAGAACTTGAATCCCAAAAAAAAAAGGTATCAATGAAATCCAAAAAGAAAACAAAATTCGCCAACAGTGGAGAATCAAAGATGAAAGAAAAAAACATCTTCTGCAACTTCTTTATCTTGCTAATAGAAAGCTTGACTTCTAAAATGCTCTATCATTCCTCTCCTTCCAATTGCCACATCAAACAGTAAGGAACTGCAGCAAGCTGTTGACTCCTCTGACCCCCAAAAAGACCTTTGCCATAGGCCATTAAATGTATGAGATACTAGGCATCCCCTAATATAACACTGAATAAGAAAAAACCAAGTACCAAATATCTTTGGCAGTTGAACAAGGTTGTTCAGGATCAACATCTTATTTTATTAATTTAAAAGGAGTAATCTTTATTGGAATCTATTAGGAAGTGTCATACTCAGGATTTGGAATTTTTTATTGGGTATACTTATCAAAAAAGGAAGTGTCATACTCATATATATGGAACTATCATGCTAGTGCAGAAAGATGAGGATTTAAAAAAAAAAAATTTATTTTATATTTCACAGGTGAAATTATCATTATTGCCCCTTTTAGGTTGTCATTTATTGATGCCTCAAATTTACCTTTTTGCATGAGCAATCCACTAAAGTTATGATTCAATTCTTATTACCTGATTTTCATTTTTGTGGTTAGTTATGATCTTGTCTTTAATACTAAAAATGCATTTCTTTGGTGCAGTTGGTGTCACCGCATTTTTCCTATCCAAGAAACTTGCAGTTTGAATGAGAAGGAACTGCAAACAGTTGTATCAAAGCTTGTTTTTCAGTTCATGAATGATAAACAGCACAAAGTTTCACATCCTGTAAAGGTAAAAGTTTAAACCTATTAATGGTGCAGCTACCGTAGTAATTTACAGAGCAAATTATGAAGTAAATGTGAAGCACGACTATTTATCTGCTTAAAACCAAACGAACTACTGACCCTGTCTTTCTTTTCACTCACCATATTCCAATGTTTGAATCCACTCTTTTGGATCAATATTCAAATTGTGTTTGTCTTTCTTAGACATTATTGAGGGGGAATAAAGAAAAAAGATATCAAGTTTATATTAAAGGAACTTAAGAAGGAAAATTTCATTCAATAATTTTCTCAAAAAGCTGCTGTTACAACTTAAGCAAACCCTTAAATAAAACAATAGAACGTTACCCTAGCAAAGATGGCAACCAGTAATTCTGATATAAGCTAATGGTTCTAATAGTTTCATGCTTATTTAAAAGTCACAAGACTAATAAAAAAGTCAGGAAACCTTTGTTAGGTTTTTGGGTTGCTGTGTGGGGTCTTTTCCTATAACTTACCTGGGTTTTCCCCTTGGTTCACCTTTTAAGACTAGATCTGCTTGAGATGTTATAGTAGTAGAGCAAATGGAAAGGAGGCTGTTTAGGTGGAAAAAATTGTATTTTTTGAAAGGTGGTATGTCACTTTGATCAAAAGCTCTCTTTCGAATTTATCCACCTACTTTATGTCTATCTTTCATATTCTTATAGGGGTTGCTAGAAAATTAGAGAAGTTGCAAACAGATATTTCTTATGGTCCCGGTTTAGGGGATGAAAGGAAGTTTTCGATTTGGTGAATTTAAATACAGTTTCTCTCCTATTCAATCCGGTGGTTTAGGAATTCAAAGGCTCGATATTGTTAATTAATTTCTTTTATGGATATGGCTTTGATCATATGACATGGAAAGGGAAAATCTTTGGAGAAGGGTTGTGGGGGCTAAATAATATGGAGAGTTGGTGGGTCAATTGTTTTCTGCTAAGATTAGGGTTCTCAAGCTGTGTGTGTATCGAAGCGCAACAGAAATGGTTTAAATGAAATGTGAGATTCTTCATTGGAGATGTTAGTCAGCAGTCACATCTTTTTCTGGCATTATGTGGGGTGTGGTGATGAACTTCTCAGAATCCTTTTTTCTGAGCTATAAGAAAATGCAACCAACCAACAAGCCTCTATTGACAAGTACATGTACAGACACAACAATGCTATCCATTGGTGCCCTTCTTTATGCTTCTTGCAGTTTTGGAAATGGTTTAAATGAAATGTGCTCGTCTTTATTTAAGAATCATATATTTGACATGAAATCTTACTATAAGGCTTTGAGTGGTGGTCCTAGAGAGGTTTTTCCTTGGCAGGTGATTTTGAAGACTAACCCGTTTCGTAATGTTGTTCTAGTAACGTTGTTTAAGTGTTGTGGAAATACATGTTGTTGAAAAAGTGTTATGAAAATACGTGTTGTGTTGTTTAAACAATGAAAATTGTTGTTCAAACAACATTAACAAACAGGCCTAGTTTCTAGGAAATTTGCTTTTTTTGCTTGGACTGATGCTCATGTTAATATTCTTACCATAGGTAACCTTCAAAAGGGCAAGATCATCATTTTTAACTGGTATGGTATCTCCAAATTTGATGGGGAGAATATTGCTCATCTTTTCCTTCATTTTTCTGTTGCTAGGGATCTTTTGTCTATGGTTTTCTCTTTATTTGGTGTCTCTTGGGTCATGTGTCTTTCAGCAAAAGATCTCCTAGCATGTTGGAGGGAGCACGATCCTAGATTGTTTGCAGGAATTGGAATTTCCCTGCTCTGCAGAACATTGGGGATGTTGATTGTTCTTTTCTAGAGTTCCTTGATCTTTTTAATCTGTGAAGTTGCTCTTTTATACTTCTCGAGTACTTGGGCTTTGCCTTTTTACTTTTATTTAATAAATTAAAATTAAAAGTCGGATGCCTTATTACATAAAAACTTTTATAAAAAAATTATAATAATGAGTTTAAGGCATAAGCTACTCAAAGAAACCAAGATTCATCACAGAAGCTAGCTTATGGATGCCTCGACTTCCCTTGAGTGTTCCTTTTTCCATGCTCAGGTGCTTGTAAAAGTTATCTGCAACTTTCTTTGCGTCAGGATTAAGTTGTATTGAGTCAGCAAATTGTAATTTGTAGTCAATTTTACCTCTTATATCCATCCTTGTTACGTGGGTTATTTATTTTCTTTTCCTAGTCTTGGCTGCTCCCCAGTTTGGTAAATGTTTGCAAATGTTGAGTTACATGATGCAAGATAAAACCCCAAAAAAAGGAAAAGAAAGCATAAAAAGCCTTAGCAGAGCCAATACTTTTGTCACATGAATTAAATCTGTATGTTGTAGTTTGCAGTTGGTTATAACAGAAGAGGAATAGAGGAGACAGAGTTGAAGATTGTGAAAGATACTTCAAATGGTTCTGATAAGTTTGCTTTGTTGGACCGTAACAAATGCTTTGGCGTTGTGGCTGCTGCAGTAAAAAGTGCTGTATCAGATTCAGTTGTAGACCTCAAATCTCCAGAGGTAAAAAACTGTTATCCTTTCTCACTTGTTTGCAAACATTTTACATTCTCCTGACCTATTTGTGCTTGTTCCAACTTCATCACCATACAGTTTTCTGTTCTTGTTGAGCTGCTTCCGCTTTCTGGATTACCCAATGCATCATTGGTGGTTGCTGTCTCAGTTTTGCCGCAAAATCTGGTTAATACCAAGCCACGTCTTTGCATCAAGGCTCTGGTTTCTGGTTCCAAAGCAAAGGGTGGAAAGCATTAGAAAGGAATGGATAATGTGGTTTAGAATATTCTTACATGTGCTTTTGAAAAGAAAAATTAAACTAACTTGGATCAAAATAAAAAATTTGGCTCTCGATGTAATGATCATTGTTCTTGCCATTGTTGTTTTGATTTCTTACCGTTAATCATCTCTCTCTCTCTCTCTCTCTCTCTCATATGCTGGGTCATACATCATACTTATTATAATAAAGAAACTGCTTGTTTCAGCATAAAAGAATTTCCAAAAAAATGTTTTTCTTGAAATACTTATTTGACACTGTTTGTTTCGGCATAAAAGAATTTCCAAAAAATGTTTTCCTCATTTTCGAGTGTTTGGTTTTGAAAAAATTGGTTAAACAGAAATTATTTTCCACATTGACGAGGAAAATGCCATATTTGGGGTCGAGGCCCTGCCTGTTTTGGTGTAAAGCATTTTTTTTATATATGTTTTTCTCATTTTTAGGCATTTGGGGTAGCTGAAAAACTTAAGTCAAACTAAAACATTTTATGTTAACCAAGAAAGTACTCTATCTGTCCTTGATAAGTGAAAAGTTTTCTTCTTAAGAGAACATAAACATTCAAAATGACATATATATTCCAAAATCTCAAAAATGATCAAACTACCCTCAAAGCATATAGATTGCCACTAAAATTTTCAAATGACCAAATTATAGGTGAAACTTTTGAAATGACTAAAATACGAAACCTCTAAAATAACTAAAGTCCTTAGAAAGCTCTAAAATGGGAAAAGTGTTCTTAACATTTTAAGAATGATAAAAAATCTCCTAAATTGTTCAAAATCATCAAATTATCCTTAAGTGAAGGTTTGGATAGAGCTGAAAAGTGTTTTCAGTTGTATTGTGTGTTTTTCAGTGGGTCTCATGCACTGTTCATGGGACTCGCAAGTACTTTATTTAACAAAAAAAAACTTTAAAACTGAGTCATACGGTACTATTCACACATTTAAAAATAATTTTGCTACAGTGTTTTCAGTTTTCAGTAATTAGCGGTATCCAAACAGACTAGTTTGGAAATGAAAAAAATATCCCCTGTAAAAATCTTTAAAATAAAAAAAATCTTGCAAATTTCTAAAATGATTGAAATACCCTTAAAATATCTAAAAATAATCCAAATACCCACAAAACATTGAAAATATCCTTTAACCATGCAAATTGACAATAAGCATATTGAATTTCTTGTGTTAAACTCTTTCTTAGTAGACATCAATAAATCCGAACATTGTGTTGTAATGTTGATTTTGAAATAGTGAGTGTATTATCTTGATTTTGGCACAACTGGAGGTAATAGATTTAAGAACAAAATTTGGGGAGTATCAAGTCAATTCATTGAAGTTTATTTCTGTCAATTTTCCATTTTTTTTATGGTGCTATTTAGGGTGTCTAAGGCTAACATAATTCCAGGTTACTCATTGTAGAAAGGAGTAGCGCATTAGATTGAAATCTTTGTAACTTCACCTAGGAGTACAGCTTTATCATGAAATTTGGAGTATACCAGTTTACATCCCATTTTGCAACTAGAGGTCGACTCATAAATCAAGGACAAAATGAAAATTGTAACCATGAAAGAATAGAAACGTTGTTTGAAATTAGATGAGAGAAAACTGAGTTCCAAATACATAGGAGCTCATAACATGGTGAATGGAAAAATTGAACCACCAAATCAAATGATCAAGTCATATCAAGTTTTAATGATCAGGATGCATTCTTGGAACTTAGGATTTAATCCATAAAATTTTGATTAGTCCTTTAAAGAATTCATTTCAGTTAATTAAATGTCAAAATCTCATTGGATTAAGTTTAATACAAGGATGTAATTAAAAACATGATATATTTCCAGTAGAGTATCATGATATTTGTATAATTGATTAAGGCTAAAGTATTATTTTGGTTCCTAAAATTGACCAATAGTTTGTTTTTTATCCTAAACTTTAAAAAGTTCGTTTTAATCCCTAAACTATTGATTTTTTTTTTTTTGTACCTAAACTATTGAAAATTTCTCACTTTCTGTCCTTAAACTTAAATTTTTTTTTTTCATCCTTAAAGTATTGAAAAAAAAAATTATTTTTTTGTCCCTATTTTTTTCTCTAAACTATTGAAAAAAAAAAAAAAAAAAACTCTTTACAAAGTTTAGCAAGCAAAAAAAAAAAAAAAAAAAAAAAAATTAAGTTTAAGGACAAAAACAAATTTTTTAGTAAAATTTAAGGACCAAAATAATATTTTACTCATTAATTAATTATATCATATAAATGATGATTAATTAAAATTCTATCTTTGGGATAATCTAACATAAAATGGGTTAAAAAGTGGTTTTAAACCCAGTAATCATCTCCAAACTAATCAGAAAAAATCCAGCTAAAAATAAACTAGATTCAAAGTAGAGGAAAATTAAGATCCTGAGTTAAAGTCCTAATTGACACTTTAACCTAGAGTGGAAGATCAGCTTTCTGAGTGTCCCGATCGGCACTCTAAAATACCAATAAACACTTTTGCTCACACCTATGTTTTTGAACTTTCAACTTTGTTGTTGTCCGTTTTTTTTTTTTTTCCTTTTTCATTTTTTTTTCTTAAATTGAACTTTTATCCTAATGTCATAAAATATGAGTTTAAGTGCTTTGAATTACAGGAATAAAGGGAAAATACAAATTTCCTAAGCCTCTTCCTCGAGAGAAATTGTGTTTATTAGTGCTCCCTGCCCCCGCTTTTTTAATTTTTTTAAATTTTTTAATTGTTTAAAGTACTTAAAAATTGAGATCCAATCCCTTTTCTCAAAATTGGCCACCCCCTAGGTGTCCCTATAATAAGCTTGTAGTTTCAACTTTCTGTACTTAGTGTGCATTTTGTTCCAAATTAAAAAATCAGCTTATTTTACTATTCAGCTTATTTTTGTTACTATTTATAGGTTTCATTACCCTTTTTGGTACTATTCATAAATCTTACTATACTATGTTAGCTAACGTTTACCTTTATTTAAGTACTTTCAATAAAAAATTTTCAATTTCAGCAAAAAGTTTTCAATTTCAGCAAAATAAGCAAATTTCAAACTAATTTCACTCTTTTATAGTTTGTTATCTTACTTTTACTAATAGTTTTTTTTACTATTGAAACTCCCCTACATGTCAAGCCATTGGCTCGGTTTAGAAGGTTCACATTTTTAACTCCCTTTCATTTGAAAAGTCCCACATTTTCAAGCTATTGAAAATCCTCCCCCCTCTCTCACCCCCCACCCCCCCCCCCCCCCCCCCCCCCCCCCCCCCCCCCCCCCCCCGGTTTTCAAGCTTCCATCTTGTGCTTTATGCTCAGCTTCTTACTCAACAATTACCTCCTCCATCTTCTATAACAAAGAGTCTTGACACTTAACCTTACTTTGATTATTCATCTTTTTAATATGAAATTTGAAAAGTGAAGAAAATAATTCCTTCAAATTATCATGCTATTGTCTGTATATAGAAAATTCAGCAAAATAATTTTTGTTCTCTCTCTCTACATATTTCAAACCAATTTGACTAATTAAAATGTTAACGAGCTTTTACTCAATTTGCCAGAATTGAATTACAATCTTGAAATAAAAATTGAATTTACAGAATCTCAATTACAACTAAATTCCCTAAATCCATACCATGGTTGGTACAACAATAGATAAAATCAAGTTTGATTTTGTCATATTTGATTGAGTCCTTGGCCAAAAGGCGAAAAATAAAAAAAATCGAGTCCATTAAAAAATTTGCTACTTTGCTAGTCAGGAGAAGCAAGCCTAAATACTTAAGCCTTCATAACCATAAAGAAAGAACTTAAAGGAGCCTTAGAATTTAAGGAATAACATATTTAATTATTGACTGCTTATGAATCAAAATTCTTACATGCATATGAATATAATGCTCTCTATAAGCATACCCATAGTGAAAACTTAAAGAAGACATAGATTTATATTCAGGAAAAAAAATAAAAGAAGCCATAGTTTTAATGGTCACAGGCCTAATAGAAGTCTCAAACAAACTGGAGAAACACTACTTAACAAAAATCTAGATAAAAACCATTGCAAAATTTGGGCACTAAAGCTTCATGAGAATGATTGTTCATCCTTTGCTTTCTCAACCAACACAAGCGCAAAACAGAGTCGTCCTTTGTTTGAATTAGAAGAAGCAGCATCATCACAAGCTTCTTTGTCCACACGGAAAGACCAGAGTTGCACTACATCATCTATCTCGAGACCATTCGACTTCTGGACATAGTTCCAAGTGGATCTCAAAGCATATGTTGAACTCGTGTTGCCCGTATCCTTAGGCATGTCCCATTGAATCAAAACAATATGACCAATCTGAAGCATGGGATCAATGAATTGCACTCGGATTTCTTGTCGTGCTCTAAGCTTCTCTTTCTCTTCCTCATTCAAGAAATCTGTCCTCACTATTTGCCTCAATGGTATTGAAAACCGATTATTACCCTTAGTTATGTCAGTCTTGAACAACTTTTTCTGTATCACCAACAATTCATCACGCCCACCCATTGCTTTGATCGCATCGTGGAACTTTGGAGGTAGATCAGGTGGTGGATTTGGACCCGGTAGAATTGCAGACTTGATTGGCAATCTTGATTTCCAAGATTGCTTCTTTTTCTTGGTTTCCAAACACCATTCATCTTGATCACCCAATCTTACTCTCTTTGAAACAGGAACAGCAGTGGTTGTGATCATGAAGGCCTTTTCTTTCTCCACAAGGATTGGCTTGTTTTTCTTGGTTTCCAATTCAAAACAACAGTCTTGATCATCATCATCATCATCCTGGTCTCCAAATCTTGATCGCATGGTTTGAACAGGCACGGTTTCTTCCACAGAGATTGGCTTCTTGTGAGAATTTTCTATGAAGAGCCTATGAAACTTGTGAAATTTCTTTCTGGCTACGATGGAGACCTCAACCAACGCGTCAAATGGAGTCCAATTGGGATCAATAGCCCTCCATATCATGAATACCCATGTTCTCTAACAAAGACATATCTGTCTTAATCTTCTTCTTCATCTCACAACTTTCCCTTCTTCTTGCTGTTAAACCCATAACTATATAGAATAGTAAATACTAAAAACACAGAGAGAAACTATTATATATGGCTTTCCTTTAATTTGTTTTTGTTTCCTCAAGAGCGAGCGAGAGAGAGAGCAATGTTTTGTCATGAGAATCAAGAGCTAACAATATATACAGAGGGCCTGAGGGAGAGAGCAATATTGGGTTGCAACAAAGTATTTCCTATTGAAAATCGGAATACAAATTTCCTAATCCTTTTTGGCAAAGGAAAAAGATTTAAATTAGTGACCGTTGAAAATTTATTGGGTCGGTGGGATGGGATGGGATGGGATCTCAAGAGGACGACACGCCGTTTTTATTAAAATTATTATAAAGGGAGAATGAAACACCGTTTTATTAAACAAATTTACGAATCGCCATATTGGAGATGAATGGTGTGTCTTATAAAAAAAAAAAAAAAAAAAAGAATGATGAAGGTGTTGTATTGTACAGAGGCTACAGTAAATAGTAAAATATGTGTACACTATCTCTCTGCTGTTTTTTGGGATTTTTAGGAGATAAATAAATAAATGAAAATAGGAAGGGATGGTAGGTATTTATTTCATTGTAGTTTTCTATATTTATTTATTTGATAGAGTTTCAACTTATGACATCTATAGTGTCCACTTTTGATAATTCTACTTTTTATCATCAGACTAAGACACCGATTGGTTTTTGGTTTAAGTAGAGATATTGAACTTCGAGTCTCTTATTCAGCCATCAGAAATTTTATCAGTTGAATTAACTGGAAATCTACTATTTTATTGTAGTTGAGTGCTAAGTGTTGTTGTTTGAGTTGAAGTTAATAATGATATGGATTACTCATTGGTAAGATATTATTATTATTATTATTATTATTATTGAATAAGTGAAAGAAAGAGGAGGAAATATTTCAGAATTATATAGGGCATTACAATTACAATTATAATACTTTTTTTTTTTTGCTTAATTACAAATACAATAAATTTTTTTTTTTTTTTTGAGTTCATACAAATACAATACCTTGCTAGCTAGACTTGCATTACATCGCATTGCAGGCCTTATTTTGTTCTGAGTGTCTTGATTGGCACTCTAAAGTACCAATAGGTATTTCTGCTTTGTTAAACCTATGGTTAAGTGATTAAATTCATCATTTCCTAATAGCTTAAGCTTTTGAGACAATCGATAATTTAACATGGTATTAGAGTAGGAGATCTTGAGTTCGATCCCTAGCTTTACTCTACCTCCCATTTAAAATGTTAAATTCCCACTTGTTGGGCCCCCACTTATTAAGGGGAAGTTTAGGCCCACAAGTGAGGGGGAGTATTAAACCTATAGTTAAGTAATTAAATTCACAATTTCCTAATAGTTTAAGCTTTTGGGACAATTGGTAATTTAACATGCTTAGACCTATGTTTTTGAACTTTTGACTTTGTTGTTGTTGTTGGAGTCTTTTTTTTTTTTACTTAAAACTTTTATCCTAACGATGCAAGGGGTAAATATGAGTTTAAGTGCTTTGAAGTACAGGGATAAAGGAAAAATACAAATTTCCTAAACTTCTTCTTCAAGGGAGAAACTACGTTTGTTAGTGCCCCCCTCCAACTCGACTTAAAAAAAAAAAAATGTTTGAAGGAAGTGAGAATTGAGTTCCAATCCATATTTCTCTAAATTGACCCCCATAGTTGTCCACTACATTAGGGGATTGTAACTTCAACTTTTAGTACTTTCACTCTTTTACTGTAAGTCTGTTTTCTTACTTTTGATTACTAATAGTTTTTACCATTAAAACTCTCCTACACATTAGCCATTGGCTTGCAAGAAGCTTCACCTTTTTTTTTTTTTTTTTTTTTTTTGGGTGTTGAAGAAAAATACATTAGATACAAAATAGAGATACAGAAAGACCACAGATTACACAGGGATTGAACAAAAGACCCCATCTGTAGTCACGACAATAGATACAACAACTGGAGGCTTCACTTTTTTAATTCCCTTTCATCTGATGCTCGAAAGCCCTACATTTTCAATCTATTGAAACTTGCCCCTAGACATGGAAAAACGAATTGGATTTGTCGACCCAACCTGAATCAGAAGAAAAATACACAATCCAAACCCAAATGTTTAACTCGAAGTAAAAAATGGTTGACCTGTGACCCAACAAGTTTTTTTTTTTTTTTTTTTTCAAGTCAACTTGATCTAACTTAGCTAACCCGTGACTTGACCTTTTTTTTTTTTGTAATAAATATAATAAAATTAAGACATTATTAGTTATATTGTTTGTTGTGAGCCTTATAGTGCACAACTCAAACTCAATTTGACAAATATAATACATGTTTTTATTTTTATTTTTAAAAAAATCAATCATATTTTGAACATTTTTTTGGATAACGTCATTTAAATGCAATGGCCTCAAGAAAAAAATTAAGACCTTTATCTAACTGCATGCAAATGAATTGAAAGATAAATGATTGAAGCATTCTCTCACTTGAATAACTTGACAAGTCAAGATTTTTAGAGATCAAATAACAAAGTACATGTTTAGAGTTAAAAACATATATTTGAAATTATAGACATGTATGAGAAAATTATTTATTATATACATGTATAAAAAAAGTATTTAATTATGAGTGTGAAAAAGAGAAGACGAAATATATCAATGAAATTTGCATAAATTATGGATGCTTGGGCCTGGAGTATGTGATTTTTTAACAATAATATGATATTCATAAAAGAGACTACGTATAAATAAGTAAACAATCAAACTTTGATCTATATTCTCAAATTGAAATAAAGAGCTAACTACAATTGATATTATATTATGAAATTAGTTTTCAAGATTGTTAATTTCTTATATGTTTTTATTCCTTTTCAAATTAGCTATTCAATAGGGCATTTGTAATTTTGTTATATGTTTTGGAAAGTTGATATTGCGTACAAGTGAAACTTGTATGTTTGTTTTAATTAAATTTTCAAAGGGTAGACTAGACCCCTTTGTGCTTGTGCTATTTGTTTTGGTTAGCAATGTTGGGATTTGTATAGTTTTATGATTATTGAATAAGTATTAATTTGTTGAGCTGGACTCATTCTTGATATGATTGGTGAATTCAAAGTGATGCATTTTACACCAAATAATTTCCTGCATGACTTACCAAATGGCAAATACATTATAAAAAAGAAAAAAAAATTCATGTGAAAAAATACACCTGCAATTTGATTGACTCAACATGTTTCTAACCCGCTTAAATGACCCCCTTTTTTTTTACCCAAACCCGTTTTCAACTAAAAAAACCTGATTGACTTTACCTGAACCACGATCCACCCGTATTGCCATGTCTACCCACCCTCCCCCAAACCATTTCAAGCTTTATGCTCACGTTCTTACACATCAATCAATTCCTCCATCTTCCTTACCAAAGAGTCTTGAGCTAATATGAAGCTTAGCAAAAATGACTTTAAAAATTAAAATCTTGAGAGGAGTTAAACTCGACTCCATGTTTCATTTCTATTTATTTATCTTATGTTTTATGATTTGTTTTTGTTATTTTAAGTTTTTGAATAGTATGCTTGGATAGAGAATGTAAATCCTCTCAACTAATTTTTATGTTTTACTTTGTACTCCATCAATCACAATTTTCCATTTGTTTTTTTTAACTAAAGTTTAAAATGAAAAAAAAAATAAATTAAAAGAACTTATGATATACCACAATTTTGAAGTATAAACAGGGGAAATTGACATGATATACCACAATTTTCAAATATATAAAAAATTTTTTTTTACTAGTTTAATTTACCCTTAAAAATATTTTTGCTTACTAGTTTAATTTACCCTTAAAAATATTTTTGCACAACTTAATCATATATCAGTGCAGCCTAAAACCAAACAACAACACAGATCTCTCTCTCTCTCTTTCTCCTCATTCTTATGAATCTTATCTCATCTCTCTTTTCTTTCTATCTATCTCGATATTTTTGATTATAAAAGTAAAGAGTGAGTATTTTTGAGCTGTGAGTGTCATTCTTTTTAATATAAATTTATATTACATGTGTGTGAGTGTGTGTTTGACTATCTAATACTGATTGTATGTATTATTTTTTTTTTTAATTTTTTATAATGTTATTTGTTTTAAGTGTGATGTGTGCCTGTATAGTATAAATATAATATAACTTTATATAATTTAATAATTAGGAAACACAGATGATTTTTTACATGTGTGTATTGTTATCATGTTATAATAACATTTCGTTATAAAGTTAGTGTTTCAAGGAAAAAAAAAAAGTAAAGTTTGTGATTGTTCAAGTACTTGATTGGTTAAGTAGACATTTAATGTATTATTTATGTACGGATGAATGTGATTGTGTCGGTCAATAATTAATACAATACCAATGAGCTAAGTTTATTCATTTAGTTTAAAATGTTTTTATAAAAACAGTGACAAATAGATAAGAATAACTGCATAAAAATAAAAATGTTATACAAACTTAGCAAAATAAAATGGTTGCACCAAACCAGATGGACTTCCTCCACTCTTCTTTCAAAAGTTTGGCCAACTATTGGGGAAGAAGTATCACAAGCAGTCCTCACTTGTCTCAATTCAAGTTCCATCCCATCCACTATAAATCGTACTTTTATAACTCTTATTCCAAAAGTTAAAAACCCATCTAGAGTTTCAGACTTTCTTCCTATTGCTCTTTGTAATATTATTTACAAATTGGTTTCTAAGGTTGTTGCAAATAGACTTAAAAAAGTATTACCTTTCATTATTTCTAAATCACAAAGTGTGTTTCAGTCAAATAAACCTATTTCAGATAATATCTTGGTGGCTTTTGAGTTGCTACATCAGATGAAGACTCAGAAATCAAAAAAGGCAGACTTTATGACCTTAAAGCTGGATGTGAGCAAGGCATATGACAGAGTTGAATGGAGGTTCTTGACAGAAATTATGAGAAAGATAGGTTTTTGTGACTCATGGATAGCCATTATCTATGAATGTGTCAGCATAGTCTCCTATTCTATTCTTGTAAATGGAGAACTAAAAGGGAATATCTATCCTACAAGGGGAATCAGACAAGAGGATCCTCTCTCCCCATATCTCTTTCTTTTGTGATCAGAAGGACTGAACAGATTGCTTCAACAAGCAGCAAGAAATTCCTCCATAAGAGGGTATTCTTTATGTAAGAATGGTCATCGAATAACTCACCTATTTTTTGCAGATGATAGTTTGCTATTCTGTCGAGCAAGAATGGAAGAATTACAAGTGATCCAAAATATCCTATCGATGTACGAAAACCATTAGGGCAACAAATTAACCGAGGCAAGACCACATTGTTTTTTAGCAAAGTTGTCACCAAAGACACAAAAAGAGAGATACTTACTTTTCTAGGAGTGCCAAAGATTAAGGAATACGAAAAATATCTTAGTCTACCAACTGTGGTGGGGAGGAAAAAAAAGGCAAGCCTAAATTACATAAAGGAGAAAGTGTGGAGCAAACTACAAGGATGGAAGGAAAAGCTCCTATCCCAAGCCGAAAGAGAGGTTTTGCTAAAAGCGGTAGTCCAAGTTATCCCTTATTTCGTCATGAGTTGCTTCAAGTTGCCGGTGGGTCTTTGTAAAGACATTGAGATGTAAATCCGAAAGTTTTGGTGGGGTGAGCGTGGAGGTCAAAGAAAAATTCATTGAAAAAATTGGGAAACTCTTTGCAAGACGAAGGCCGATGGAGGAATGGGATTCAAAGATTTGGTGAAGTTCAATGAAGCAATGCTAGCAAAACAGGTATGGAGGTTAGTAACGGATAGAACATCATTGTTGTATAAGGTGTTTAGTGCCAAATATTTCCCATCAAGTTCAATTTTTGATGCAAAGTTGGCCAAGGGCTCATATGCTTGCAAAGTATTCTCAAGGCAAGACAGTTGGTGGAGAAAGGGATGATATGGAGAATTGGAGACGGAAAAAAAACCCGGATTTTTTATGATAACTGGATTCCTAGAGTTTTCCCACTGAAGGTAGCAGCTAGAAGTCAGGAAGTCCTAGATGATTGCATGGTCTCTAGCCTCATTGATGCTGAAACAGGGGAGTGGAACGGGCAGATGATTGATCAGCTCAGTTCTCCTCTTCTGGTGCAAAGAATAGAGGCCATACCTCTGTGCAAGACGAGTCAAGAGGATTGTATAGTATGGCCACGAAGTAGTGATGGAAATTATATGGTGAAATCTCGGTATCAGTTACTCGGCGAAATAGAAACTAGAGAAGTAGCTTCGGGTTCAGATCAGTCCGCACAGAGAAGCTTCTGGAATGGCATTTGGAAGCTCAACATTCCAAAGAAAATACAAATCTTTTGCTGGCGAGCTTGCACTGAGGCACTCCTGACAGCAGAGAATCTATACAAAAGGAAAATTGTGGACTCACCTATATGCTCTTCACGTGGCAAGGTAAACGAGATAGCATTCCATTCCTTATGGGAGTGCGAAAAAATTCACAGAGCATGGGGCCCTGATTTCAACAGCCTACGGAGACTACCCTATCAACCCTTGACAGTGATGGACTTGATATGCAAACTTGGACAAGAGGGAAGGAACGTGGAGCTATTCACGGTGATGACTTGGTTCATTTGGTGTAGAAGAAATAAATGTCACTTTAATGAGCCTAGCATACCAGTGGACAAGCCACTTGAGGCTGCCTTGAAGTCCTTATCAGAGTTTCAGAGCAAGCAGCACATTGGTACTAGACACCAGAAACCAGCAGCTCCAAAATGGCAACCACCACCAAAGGATACTTACAAAATAAATTATGACGGCACAGTATTTTCGAAGTCAGAGGAAGCGGGTATTGGTGTTGTGATCAGAAATGAAAGGGGCGAGGTGATGGCATCTCTGGCTGAGAAGGCGATCAAGCCATCGGGAGGGATGGAAGCTATAGAAGCCACGGCAGCTAGAACGGCAATTTTGCTGGCAGCAGAGCTGGGTTTTCAGTAGTGTGTTGTTGAAGGAGATTCAGAAATTGTGTTTAAAGCTTTATCAAGAGAAGGTACTTATCGATCAAGTTTTGGTCATATTATTAAAGACTGTAAGTCTATAATGGGTTTACTAAAAACCTGTTCTTTCTTTCATGTTAAAAGAAAGGGCAATGGAGTTGCCCATGCCTTAGCTAGGAGAGCAAAGAAATCTTGTCCTCTTTGGTGTGGATGGAATCTGTTCTGGCAAACATTTCTTTTTTAGTTCACATTGATGTAATCTCTTAAGTTTGTGTTTTAATAAAATCACATGGCTTTGTCTTTTCTCAAAAAAAAAAAGAAAAAAAAAGAAAAGAAAACAAAAAGAAAAAAAAGATAATAAAAACTAGGCAAGACTACACTATTAGTCCTTAAAGTTTACCTATTGAGCGCTTTTCGACCCTGAAGTTTCAATGGAGCGATATTAGCCCCTAAAGTTTTAAAACTAAACATAATTGTTCACTTCACTAACTTCCGTTAGTTTCTTTGCTTACTTGTTTAACGGAAGAATAAGTAAGCATATATTTAATAATGGGGCAACCTTGTCATATCAGCTGCAATGTCTAAAAGTATAATTGTTGCAATGTAACTTAAGTGGACGAATCAAAATTTGACACTTTATATAAAAATACAACCCAAAACCAAGTCACCAAAATTCTAACGGAACCTTAAAATCTCTTTTCGTTTCTTGTACTCCTTTCTCTCTCTGTATATTTTAGCCAAACATGAAACATCAGATAGATACGGTGAGACAAGGAGGACTCAAGACAACAGCCACTTGATTTGGATCAAAGTCTCCAAAGACCTTTAGATCTTCAAAGAGAGGCAGCACACACGAAATCTTATAAGATCCTAAACTAAAACATTCACGAAGCCCAACCTTTAGCATATAAATCCCAGGAAAGCAACGCTCAAAGAATTTACCTAGATTGTCATAGTTTTCTTGTTCAACTCAAGCTGGATTTTTGCGCTGAGATTAGACCAATGATTAACTCAAATACCAAGACAAATTATATAATATTAAAAAAGAGAGAAATAGATGAAGAAAATGAAAGGGTCCAATTGGGTTACTGAGAAATTTAATTTAAATGTTAACAGCAAGAGATCTGCTTTAGGTATTGCATATATGTAGGTTGTGCACTGATGTATGGAACTCTCACTTGATCTCCTTGTCTTGCTATCTTTGAAGATTTTTGACATGGATTTCATTGGATTTCACAGAGAGAGAGAGAGAGAGAGAGAGAGAGAGAGAGAGAGAGAGAGAGAGAGAGAGAGAGAGGGTGGGGGGGGGGTGGGGTAAACGGAGAGGAGAGATTTTTAAGATTTTTTTTTTAAATAAGAAATATTGCCATGTCATTAAAAGCATGCCTAATCATTTTTCCATTAGACACATAAGCACAAAACTAACAGTAGTTAATGGAGAGACCAATTGTGTTTAGTTTTGAAACTTTAGGGACTAATAGCACTCAGTTAAAACTTTAGGGACTAAATGCACTCAGCAGGTAAACTTTAGGAACTAATAATGTAGTTTTGCCTAAAAACTAATAAGGAACTATTTTGTATTGATTCCAAAATATACAGAAGTTCTTTTTTTTATTAAATTTTGTTTGATTTTAGTTTCTTAATGACCTTTTGAAAAAAATTCTTGGAATCTGCACTGAGTATAAAATGGAACATAACAAGTGGTACAGATTATTTGTATTTTTGGATGAGTATGGTTATAAATAAATCATTTGATTCCTTTTACATGTAGCTATTTTCATGAGCTTGAGTTTATACATGTATGGTTAGAGTTGAATTGAAGTAAAATTGATATCTGTGCATGATGAATATATAGTAAATGGAATTACTAGAGTCTTAATATTGATTACAAATATTGTGGGTTCAAAGTTTGGTTTATAATCTACATGAACAAGCTTGAGTTTATATGAATTTTTTCTTATTTGAATACGGCTTTGCATGCTAGCTCTTTAGCTAGTATTGCAAATCCCATCAATCTTTAAGGTGATTCAAAGGCAACTTTCCAAATAGTTTTTCAAATCTAATTTTAATTTAAAAGGAAAATTGATTTCAAATTGGAGTTTGTTTTCAAAAGTAAATTTCAAAATGTCTTTAAATCTTCCAAGTCTTGAAAGCTAGTTTTATAAACAAGTTTTTGAGTAAAAACTACTAAAACCCCTTAAATTTTTTTGTTGTTCCCTAAGAATGGACAGAAGGGATCAAAACCAATTGATCAATTTTGATTGATGTGCCAAATAGGATTCAGCTTTGAACACAAATGAGGATCAAATTAACATTGAACTCTATTTTATTTCTAGAATTAAACTGAAGTAATATACATGGTTAAGATACATTATTAAAATTTCATATATAATATTAGGACAAACAATGATAGGTTAACTAATACAAATGACTACATAAAATTCAAAATTAGTTGTATACATTTTCATGCTGTTTGTATCAAGGAAAATAAATGTTGGAAAAAATCTAAGAATATAATAACTTCTTAGAGAAGCCATTTGCTTTTAGGTATTTCAATATAACAATTTACGCTTTTTGTAAATAGACTCACTTAGTGTTATTATAGATATTAGACTTATCCATGCTTTGATTATTCATCTTTTTAATATGAAACCAAAAGAAAAGAAAAATAATTCCTTCAAATTATCATGCTACAGTCTGTATATAGAAAATCCTGCAAAATAGCTTTTGTTCTCTCTCTACAAATTTCAAACCCGTTTGAGTAAAATGTTAACAAGCTCTTTCTCAATTTTCCACTAAAAGAATTGAATTCCAACCTTGAAATAAAAATTGAATTTACAGAATCACAAAAAAAAAAAAAAAAAAAAAAAAAAAACTAAATTCCCTAAACCCATAACATCGTTGGTACAACAATAGATAAACTGATAAAACAAGTTGACTCTGTCATATTTGATTGAATCCATGGCCAAAAGGAGAAAAAAAGAAGTCAAGTCAGTTAAAAGATTTGCTACATTGCTGGAGTAGAAACTAGAAAGAAGCAAGCCTAAATCCTATATAGAAAGAACTTAAAGGAGCCTTAGAATTAAAGGATTAACATATTTACTGCTCATCAGACAAAAAATGTTACATGCATATGATGCTATATAAGCATACCAATAGTGGCAACTTAAAGAAAACGGATTTATATTCAAGAAAAATAAAATAAAAGAAGACAGTTTTAATTAATGGTCACAATTTATGAGCCACCATATCTGACAGACACAACCTTTTCATAAACACCACCCTAGAGGATGGATCAAACAAACTAGAGAAACACAATATACTTAGCAAAAATCTAGAGAAAAACCACTTCAAACTTTGAACACTAAAGCTTCATGACATTGACTGTTCATCCTTTGCTTTCTCAACCAACACAAGCGCAAAACAAAGCCGTCCTTTGTTTGTATATGAAGAAGAAGCATCATCGCAAGCTTCTTTGTCCACACGGAAAGACCAGAGTTGCACGACATCATCTATCTTGAGACCATTCGACTCCCAGACTTTGTTCCAAGTGGATCTCAATGCATAGGTTGAACTCGTGTTGCCCGTATCCTTAGGCATGTCCCATTGAACCAAAACAATATGACCAATCTCAAGCATGGGATCGATGAATTGCACTCGTATTTCTTGCCCTGCTCTAAGCTTGTCTTTCTCTTCCTCAATCAAGAAATCTGTCCTCACTATTTGCCTCAATGGTATTGAAAACCGATTATTACCCTTAGTTATGTCAGTCTTGAAAATCTTTTTCTGTATCACCAACAATTTGTCACGCCCACCCATTGCTTCGATCGCATCCTGGAACTTTGGAGGCAGATCAGGTGGTGGGTTTGGACCCGGTGGAATTGCAGTCTTGATTGGCAATCTTGATCTCCAAGATTGCTTCATTTTCTTGGTTTCCGAACACCATTCATCTTGATCTCCCAATCTTACACTCTTTGAAGAGGGCACAGCAGTGGTTGTGATCATGAAGGCTTTTTCTTGCTCCACAAGGATTGGCTTGTTTTTCTTGGTTTCCAACTCAAAAAAACAGTCTCGATCATCATCATCTTCCTGGTCTCCAAATCTTGATCGCTTGTTTCGAACAGGCACAGTCACAACAATGGGGGTTTCTTCTTCCACAGACAGTGGCTTCTTGAGAGACTTTTCTTGGAAGAGCCTATGAAACTCGTGAAGTTTCTTTCTGGCTACGATTGAGGCCTCAACCAAGGTGTCAAATGGAGTCCAATTGGAAGCAATAGTATGCCCCTCCATATCATGAATACCCATGTTCTCTAACAAAGAAATATCTGTTTTCATCTTCTTCTTCTTCTTCATCTCACAACTTTCCCTTCTTCTTGTGGTTGAACCCATAACTATAAAGAATAGTAAATACTAAAAAATACAGAGAGATTAAAAGAAAACAGTGATGGCTTTTTTGTTTTATCAGGAGCGAGAGAGCAATGTTTTGTTATGAGAATCAAGAGTTAACAACTACCAATATATATAGAGGAAGAGAGCAATATTGGGTTGTAGCTACGTAAGTATTTCCTAGTGAAAATCTGAATACATAATTTCCTAATCCTTTTTGGCGAAGAAAAGGATTTAAACTAAAACTCTACTAGTCTTGTGACCGTTGTTTTACTAGGGTCGGTTGGATGGGATGTCAGATGTGATCCTCAGAGGACGACCCGCAGTTTTTATTAAAATATTAAAACTATTGTTTTAAAGGGACAACGAAACACCTTTTTATTAAATAGACTGCATGGTTAAGCTGAAATTCGTTTAAGCGGTAAAAACGACAGGTCGTATAGAAGCAACTTTAGTACTCGTCGTATTGAAGATGAATGATGTGGGTACACACTGTCTCTCTGTTAGGGATGGCAATTTTGCCCTGCCTCGCTTTGCCCCGCCCCGCCTCACCCAGCCTCGTGCGGGTTTTCCCCGCCCTGCAAAGGTGGTGGGGCGGGGATAGGGCAATATTTTGTCCCCGCACCCCGGGGCGGGGCGGGGATGGGTTTAGTATTTTTATCCCCGCCCCGCCCCGCTCCGCTCCGAACTAATAAGAACTATAATTGTAAATTTAGTAAACCCTAAATCACTAATATTTAAAGTGAATCATAAGAGTACAAGACATGTGATAAAATATTTTTTATTCTAAAACCCTAATGATGTTGCCTCCCTTTGACCCATCCCTTTGCTCTATAGTCTATACATGTTTTTCAAATTTCAAGCCAAACTCCACTCCAAGTCTAAGACAACGTTTATTTTGTCAAAAAACTAGTCAATTATCCTTGATGATTTTGTTCATGCAAAGACAATGTTTATTTTGTTATAAGAAATTTTGAATTATGTTGTTACGTATTAGACTATTTAAATATTTGGTTTATTTAAATGTTTGGATTTTAAAACATTTTGTTTTGTTGTGATTTATATTATTGTAGTAAAAAATTTATTTATATATATAAAATTGTATTAGGGGTGGGGCGGGGCGGGTCCCCGCGGGGCCCCAAGGGGCGGGGATGGGTCAAGGTAGTTTGCCCTGCACCCCGGGGCAGGGCGGGGACGGGGAAGGGCAACAACCATGCGGGGCGGGGACGAAGATCCCATCCTCCGGCCCCGCCCCGCCCCATTGCCATCCCTACTCTCTGTTATTGAGTGGTAAGTGTTGTTGTTTGAGTTGGAGTTACTAATGACGTGGATTGTTCATTGGTAAGTGAAAGTGAAAGAAAGGAGGAAATTCAAAATTATTTAGGGCCATTACAATTACAATTACAATATATATATATATATATATATATATATTTGTGTGTTTGTAAATTAATAGTACACATCCAAATATATCAATTTCATCTTTTATAAGGTATCCAGAATACGATGGAAACTTGATCTGCAAACGCATTCCAACTGATGTTGACATTCCTGGGGTTTGTTTTTCCTCCACAACAATATTTGTTACGTAAAATACACATACACACACATATTTTTTTGACTGACATAGAATTATTGATTGAAGTAAGATTAAGAATAGCCAAGAGCCTTGCAGCTCAACTGGTTAGTATTTCCTGGTATTTTAAATAGAAACATTCCGGGTTCAAATCTTCCCTCCCCGTCTGTAATTATCAAATTATAATTAAAAAAAATGGAGTGATCCCAATTGCATCTATTGAGTATTATACAGAGATTAGTTCTCTGTTGTTGATTCTTCAATTGTTTTTGTAATCTAAATTCTAGCAATGGAATTGAGTCAAAATTACCATCACTTGGTAATATCTTAATTTTAGTATATTGTGTCTCTCTCCTTTGGTATTACTCTTGCCAAAACTAATTGACTTTATTGTTGCTATTTTACCTTTCATTTTACTAGTTTTCTTTCTCTTATTTTTGTTGTTTTTTGTTTAATTGGGACTGAACATATTTGGTTGCTATGGTAGTTGTGCAGACTTCAACTGATCATCATTTTTATTGTGCAGATTGACACTGCTTTTCAGGTACCAACTAGTTTTACGCAGTCGGCCAGGGAGTTTTTAATCTGCATATTGCTTTATTATATGTGAAATTTTTTTATTCTATCAATTGGAAAAGATAACTGTTCCTTTCCGTTTTGTTATGCTGTTCTTTTCCTTGTCAAGTGTGCCCTCTTTATACCACCATCTATGGACAAAGGCGAATTTGAGTTACTACATTTGCGTGTTTCTTGAAGCAAGGTATTTTGATTCCATATGTACCAACTGTTTTGTTTTCAGAAATCTGTTATTTGCATTTGCCCATATTGCAACATCCAATTTTCTCATTCTTAATTAATGGATTTCAATTTCAAATGTATTTGTTATATTTGTTCTGCACTGCCTCCCATGGCAATGTCATTAATGATTATATTGGATAAACGAATTTAAAGAGAAGGATTTGGATTTCAATCTTTAGTTTAAATGAGTTGAATAGTGTATTAGACAACAATTTTTATCTATTGATGAAATTTATCCAATGGAACCATTAATTTTATTTTAAAATTTTCAAGGCTAGTTCCAACATATAATTTTATTTTTAAATTTCCACATTTCAATAATGTAAACAGTAATCGTATTTGCAGTACAAAATATGAAATATGTTTATATTATGAAGGAAAAATTGATTAGTAGAAATAAGGCTTAAAATTTTTTAAATCCCAATTGATGGAAAGAATGCTTAAGCGAGGTATTGAGGTCTGCATGTTATCAGAAAAAGGGTCATTGAAGTTTGTAAGTCATAGTGATTGGGGCAAAATTTTAGGCCCAGAAGTTAGGAAAATTCAAATTTAAGTTTCCAGAAGGGAGCTTCATACACATATACACTAAGATTAAGTTAGAGTAGATTTTCTATCTTGTAAAAATAAAAATAAATAAAAATAAATAAAAATAAAAAGCCAAGAAGTATTTGTTGCTAGCGATTATAAATTGAGGGCTGCTCATCTGGGCATTTTTCATTCCCTCATTTTGACCAGTTTATTTTTCTAAACTTTGTACTACCTTTTGCTTTGAAATTAATTATTGTAAGTTTTTTCAGCTAAGCATATGCCTCAGCTCAGAAGGCACCAAAAGTGAAAAAGGCGTGCCTAACATGGTCCCTTGTTTTACCTTTTTTTTTTTTTTTTTGAGAAACAGGCCAAACCGGCCAGGCTATTTTATTGCTAGAAAATCATAAATAAAATGCTTATGAATGTCAGGAGGATCAGATTCCAACCAGACTAAAACAAGAAAAGAGAATCTTGCTCTCCGGGCTAGAGCATGATCCAAACCATTGCCTTGACAACGTGTGTGTGAGAGAAAAAAACTTAAGAGAACTAGCTGAAGACATAATGTCTTTAATCAAATGCCCGACTAAAGGGTGGTGCAAACACTGATTTTTAATTGCCAGGATCGAAGTTTCAGAATCTCCTTCAAAGATAGAACTACCCCAAGCCGAGCTCTTGAATAAAGGTGACTGCTCTGCACGCTGCAATTGTTTCCGGAACAACAATAGACGATGGCAGAGGGATGATCTCGGATGATGCCGCCAGAACTTCACCCGAGGAGTTTTGAACAACGACTCTGATATCTCTGCTAAGTCTTCAAAAACAGCACCGTCAAAAATGGTTTTCAGAGTGCTCAGGTCAGGTGGTTTCCAGATAGTTTGTTCTAGTGGTTGCTTGATGACAGGTTTGCCACGGAGCTGCTGAAATTCCTGAAGGTACTACTGTGCCAAGTCCAAGAGTTTATCCAGCGGCATCACTGCCTCTTTAACTCGGCTTTTGTTTCGGCTAGTCCATAAAAACCAGCAAATCGCGATGAATAGCTCTGCTCCTTGTGAGTACTGTAATGCCAACCTGAAAAGATCAACAAAAGATAATATTATAGGGGTGACACAGCTCGCAACTCCTCAAAACATTTTCCCCAAACCAGGCCGATATTTTCACTACTCCAGAGAGCATGAAACACAGTTTCAAGCTCTTTACTGCTGCTGGAACAGGTGGGTGATTGAACAACCTTTCGCTTCACTAGATTATCCAAAGTAGGGATAGAATTTGTGCAAGCTCGCCACACAAAAGTTTTTATCTTGTTTGGGACTTTCAATTTCCACATACCAGTCCAGAATTTTTTGTTTTCCCCAGAGTCTGAAGCCGAAGCCAGCTCACTGTTTTCCATTTCTCGAAGAAGTTGGTAGCCCGTCTTAACTGAATATTTCCCATCCCTTGTCTTTGGCCAGAATAAAGTGTCTTCTTGAGGGGTGATACATACAAGGATAGACTTTATTTTCTGAGCTTCAATAGGTAGAAAATATTTATCTATCAACACCCATTTCCACCAACCCAAATTTTCCTCAACGAGGTCAGCCACCACCGCGTCTGCTGGTATATCCGAGATTGGGGAAGAGATCTTACCCTAACCGGCACCTGGCAGCCAACAATCAGAATATATACGGGTAGTAAGCCCATTATAGATTCTCCACCTAGCCCCTGCAGCCACTACTTTACGAGCACTCAAAATACTGCGCCATGTGTAGGAGCCCGACTTGATTTGAGTTGAAAAAATGTCACCTGAAGGGAAGAACTTTGCCTTAAACACCCAATAGAAGAGGGACTCTTTATCATGAATCAATCTCCAAACTTGCTTTGCTAACATGGCTTCATTGAATTTGCTCAACTCTTTAAAGTTCATCCCACCTTCACTTTTGGATAGACAGAGTTTCCTACTTCTTCCAATGGATCTTCCTCCTCTCACCACACTGCCCCCAAAAGAAATTTTTAATCATAACCTCAATATTGTGGCAAAGACACATGGGCAACTTGAAACAACTCATCGCAAAGGTTGGAATGGCCTGAATGATGGCTTTCAATAGGATTTCTCTCCCCGCTTGTGACAAGAGTTTCTCTTTCCACCCTTGAAGTGTACCCCAAATCCTTTCCTTAATATACATTAAGCTCTCCTTTTTATTTCTACCCACAACTGCTAGAAGTCCTAAGCATTTTTCATACTCCTTTATTTTTGGAACACCCAAGAAATCTTTCAAAGCATTTTTAGTGTTATTAGAAACTGACTTCCCAAACAATAAGTTTGCCTTTTGGCCATTTGCCTTCTGCCCTGAAGCCTTTTCATACATAGATAAAATCGCTTGGATAGTTTGCACATCACCCATCTTTGCTCGACAAAAGATCAAACTATCATCAGCGAAAAAAAGATGAGAGATTTGTGGGCCATACTTACATAAAGAGAAACCTCTAAGATCACCAGCAACCACAGATTTTTGGAGCAATCCATTAAGTCTTTTGGAGCAAAGCAGAAATAAGTAGGGGGATAAGGGATCTCCCTGCCTAATCCCTCTTGTTGGTTGAATATTCCCCCGTGGTTCACCATTAACTAGAATGGAATAAGAGATAGTTTTCACCGTAGCCATCACCATCCCTACCCATTTTTCATGAAGGCCCAACTTCAACATTAAACTCTTGAGGAAGATCCACTCTACCCTATCATAGGCCTTACTCATATCCAACTTCATAGCCATGTACCCCTCTTTGCTTGATTTCTTCATCTTCATATGGTGTAGTGTTTCAAAGGCAATTAGGATATTATCCAAAATTGCTTTATCTGATTGGAAAGCACTCTGTGATTCTGATACAACATACGGTAACAAGCTTTTCAATCGATTACCTATCACTTTGGATATCAACTAATAAAGAATATTACAAAGGGAAATAGGTCTAAATTCAGTAACTCTTTTAGGGCTTTTTGATTTTGGAACAAGAGTAATGTAAGTATGATTTAAGCTAGCTAGGATAGTACCTGAATTTAGGCAAGACAACACTGCACAAGATACATCATCCCCAATGGAGCTCCAATAGTGTTGATAAAAAATGGGGGGCATGCCATCCGGACTCGGAGCCTTCAAGGGGGCCATTTGTTTTAAGGCAACTTCAACTTCCTGCCTTGTAAAAACCCTCAACAACTCTCTATTCATTAATTCGGTCACAACTTGAGAGATTGACCCAAGAACATCATCTAGTTGGCTCGGGTTGGAGGTTAAAAATAGCTCTCTGAAATATTCAATGAAAAGGCCTGCAACTTTGGCGCACACCTTACTTTAGTGTACATGAGGAACACCTTTTTTTTTACAATTTTCCATATTAACAATTGTTATACACACAAACACACATATATATGAGATTAAATTCAATAAGAACGGGGTGTAAACTCTTTGGCTTACTCCAGCCAATAAGGACATGCCACATCAGATTTTTACTTAAACTCATTGTAAAATAAATACATCCTAATACACCTAATAACATCTCAAAAAAAAAAAAAAAAAAAACCTATTTCATGTTTTCCCTAAAATCTCACTCCCTCCTTAGCTCTTGCGTCTCCAGCCAGAATCCTCGCCGGACCTTCGTTTGCTGTTAAGAGGTATGCTCATTGTCATCTCAACAATTTAAGAAATTTTGCTTCCTTACTAGCCTATCTTTTGATTGATATTAAACCAGAAAATATATTGCAAGTTTAATCCCAGAAATACACTTTCAAAGTCTTCTTGTCACAAAAATCTTTCTGTCAGGCATTTTAAGCAGTTTCTTAAGAGGCATTTTGACAAAAATATTTCTATCAATTTGAATTTCCATTTACATATATGCATCAACAAATGAAAAGAATGGAAGAACTCAAAAATGAAGTTGAAAAACCAAAATAGCATGAACCAAATCGTGAACCTGGCAAAGCCATTTCTTACCTATTCTTGATAAACAAGCACTTATGTATAAATATTGGTGCTTCTGTTTATAGTAAAACAATATTACCATTATTCAACATAAACATGAAAGTATTGCCCACAATATTTGTAATTATAATTAGTACTCTCTTTTAGAAACCATTTTCCCCCATGGCTTAGCGTACATAATCAAATAGTCATGGCCAACAAAAAAACAAAATTCGTCCTTATTGTGCAAAACCCATATCTGTCCTTATTTCAAAATAGCAATACCCAAACCGTGAAGATATCAAAATATAGCCACGGCCAAATCAATTAAAATATAGCAAAACCCATCAATATTGAAAACAAGAATAGCAGCAAACGGCAAGGTAGTGCGGCGGCGGACGGAGGTTAAGTGAGATAGTGCAGTGGCAAACGGAGGTCCAATGAGGTAGTGCGGCAGCAAACGGAGGTCCGGCGAGGATTTTGGCTGGAGACGCTAGAGCTGAAGAGGGAGTGAGATTTTAGGGAAAACGTGAAATAGTTTTTTTTTTTTTTGTTTTTTAGGTGTATTAATTTTATAATGAATTTAAGTAAAAGTTTGATGTAGCATGTCTTTATTGGCTGGTGTAAACCAAAAGATTTACACTCCGTCCTTTTTGAATTTAATATTTTATATATATATATATATATATATATATGAGATTAAAGAACTATACATTTTTAAAACTATTAGATTTAAGTATATCTAAAAGCAAAAAAAAAAAAAAAAAAAAAATCAACATTAATGTTAATATTCTAATTCATCTCATTTATTATCTCTTATTTAATACATTCCATACTTATTTCTAAACCCAAAAAAATTTATAACACAACTATTGCTTTTAGTTATTCTCTATCTCTACGTTTCTCTCTCTAGAATAGTCTTCTTTGGATTTTTTTTTTATTCTTTAAGAAAGTGTTTCTCCTTCTCTTTTGTTTTTGTTTGTAGATTTTTTTTTTTTTTTTTTGAGAAAGGTTTGTAGATTTAAGTTCCTTAAGTTATTATGTTTGTGTAAATTAATTTATAAACTATGTGCTGATGATGACAAACAATTGGACATGATCCGCTACAACAACATTAGATGTTGTAGCTATAAAGATCAACTAATTTACCCTTTTGTTTCTGAGGCAGAAAGTTCAAAATAAGCCATTGGTCATTGTAATGGCCCCTTAAAAAATCAAATTTATCCTCAAAATTAGAGTTTTTTATATTCGTTTTTAACTTTTGTTTTTCTTGGTAGAGTGTCCCTATGTTTATCTTTTTTTTTTTTTTTTTTTTTATTAACTTTCGTAACAATTTGCTAACGATGATAAACATTTGGGCATGAGATGCAACAAAAGAGAGAGTGTTCTAAAGAGAGAAACGTAGAGATAGAGAACAACTAAAAGTAATAGCTGTGTTATAATTTTTTTGAGTTTAGAAATAAGTATGAAATGTATTAAATAAGGGATAATAAATAAGATGAATTAGAATATTAACATTAATGAAGACTTTTTTTTTTTTTACCGTTGAATCTACTTAAATCCAATGATTTAAAAAATGTGTAACTCTTTAGAGTTACACCAGATATAACTTGAACCTATCTCTCTCTCTTTCTTTATATATATATATATATATATATATATATATATTCTTAAGATTTTTAAAGATAAAAAAAAAATTCATTGAGAACACCCATCCTCAAATAATATAGAGTTGACCTTTCTCATAAACCTCTGTACCAAATTAACATCTCAAGGTTCTAAGTCGTAAAAGACATGCATGAACATGTTTTGAGTGTTTAAGAATATGTTAACTTTTACCTCCCAAGAGCTTTAGCATCCCAACAACACACACACACACACACACACACACACACACACACACACACACACACACACACACACAAATTGATGATTATACATTTTCTCGCAAACTTTTTCTTGATACAACATTACAATAGAATTCATATTTAGGGTCTGTTTAGGATTTGCTTATTTTGCTGAAACTAAAATTTTTTTGCTGAAAGTACTGTAGATAAAGGTAAATATTAGTTGAAATAGTACAGTGGAGCTCATGAATAATACCAAAAAGTGCAATGAGACCCATGAATAGTAGCAAAAATAAGCTAAATAATAAAATACATTGGCAAAAAATAAGCTAGCCAAACAGACACTTATAATAAAGATTATTGTAAGGACACAAACTCGTGAGTCAGCCCAAATTGAATGAAACGGCCCAAGTGATCCTTAAACAATGAATTTATAGAGAGTGAGATGCTAAAGTTGGGCCAGAATGATTTAAATGTCTAACACAATAGGTTCAGGTTTTCAGAAAGAGAAAATAAGAAGCCCAAGTCTTGACCAACTCTCCTTCACAAGGGTCCGAGGGGGTGAATTCTGCTATTCACACTTCTTTCCTTCCTTCTCCCTCCCCAGCTCCTTTTAAAGAGGGGAATTCCTTCACATTATATATCTCCCTCTAGACCATCTCCACCTTCCACTTGTCATTCATCTGATTCTTCACTTGAGTGCATGTCTCATCGTGTATCCTTTTTTGCCTGCTGTGAGTCACGGTGGCCAAGGTTGCACTGTTTATGGGTCTTCTCCACATAAATGCGGCCAGAGGAGTTGGTGCAGCACAATTAATGCAGTGGTGGCAGCCTTACCTTAGGTATTTTTGGGATTCCCATCTCCCCAAAGCTGGAGTCACTCCTCGGACTGCCTCTCCTACTTCAAACGTAACAAACCGCAATCTGGGGTCTTGCATGTTCATTTCCTCCTCCTCGGACCACACCACGCCCTCGGACATGGTCGGGGGCTCAGCATGCCGTTATGGGCCTTCAACCCTATGAGGCCCACCACATGATCTTGGGGCTCTCAGCCTCTTCATGGCCCGATACGTGATCTTGGGCCCCTATCCCCACAATAGCCCCTCAAAACTCCTAATTTTCACTTTGATTCGAGGAGAAAAGGTGGAGTTTTGACTTACAAGGGACGCGCCAGTTGAACCCCTTGCTAGCACGTGCCAATTCAACGTTGCGCGCACTTCGTGGGGAATAATGACGCTTCAGAAATCACGAAGCGCTATTGATTGCTCCAGGCGGCGCTTTGTCACCCTTATCCAACGGTGGGATGTTGATCTTACGGTGTACATTGCTCTAAGAATTTCGAGCGGGGTAACTCCCACTCATTCTACTCTCCTATATAATGTCCCCGTGGGGATTATTTTCCCCATTTCTTTAGCCTTCACATTCTTCAGAGCTTCAGAGAGTTTAAGAACCTGAAAAACTTGAATGTTCGTCTCTTCCTTTTCGATTCCTTGACTGTAGCTTTAAGGATCTCAGAGACCATCACTCATTAGTGTTAGTAAGTTGTCGAGTCCTTTAGATTTCTTGTTTTCTCCTCGGCTGTTCTCCTCGGCCGTTCAAAGGAAGAAAAGACTTCCTCTCTTCTTCTTTTTTTGCTGCTCCCTCCTAGCTCGTCCATTATGGGTAGGTTTAAGTACCTGGTAGATTCCCCGGCGAAGATAGAGCTCTTCAAAGATAAATACCAGATTCCGTAGGGGGTAGCCCTGCGGTACTGCGACCCGGATAGGATAGATCTCGATAGGAGGGAGGGGGAGGTGGTTATCCCGATGATAGCCTTCATAGGAGGAGGGATGACACTCCCCATGGGACAAATAACACGTGACTACCTCTTCAACCACAGACTCTGCCCCACGCAGTGCGCGCCCAATGTTTTTAGAATCCTAGGGTGCGTCGATGCCTTGAGCAAGCATCTGGGTCTGGGGCTCACCTGGCATGACGTGATGCACATGTACGAGTGCCACTCATAAGCCGAGGGGGGATACTACCTTAAGTCCCGCTCGAATGTGGTCAGGCTGATCTCATGCCTTCCTAAATCGAACAAAGGCATGAAGGACGACTCCTTGATAGCCTCAGGAGCATGGCACGACGGCGTTCACTGCCCCGTCTGAGAGGGAGAGCCAGGTGGGGAGCTTTAGAGTTAGGTGTCTTAGAAAGAGTTTAGATTGCCCCCCTTTCTACCCCCTGCTGAGTCATTTCTCCTTTTATTTCTGTCTCTCCATTGATAATGGCTTCTGGCTCCCTCCTACTAATTATACCCCTTTACTTGGTATGTTTGCAGATAAGAATCACGTGGCTCCTCGGCTCAGCCTAAGCAACGTCCCTGCACTCACCTTCCTCCTTAGATCAGAGATCTTTGTCAACGAGGATGGTCAGTTGCGCGCAGTCCATCTCATCCTAGGCTTCGAGCCCATTTCCAAAGTGGTCCAGGAAATCGGCCACATCATTAGGAAAGGTGACCCTCGGATACGTCGTATAGACGTATCTCGCCCGGACTTCCTAGCTCAAAACGACCTCCCCCCGGTTGTGCTGCCGACCCGCCAGGACGCCCTTCAGTTTGTGGTTCCACTACAACAGCTTCCACCAGCGGCGTCGGGCGTAGTTGAGGAGGAAACCGGCTCATCCCGTCTGTCTCTGGACGAGGAGATAGACCGATTCCAATTTGAAGAGGAGGAGGGCCCGGCACTAGACCCAGTCCAAGCTTCCGATCCTCAGGCAGAGGCCGGCAACCGTTCAAGTGTGCACGCCCTCGAGGTTGTGGTGACCTGCCTGGACAGCACTTCCGAGGAAGAGATGGCCTCCATCCAGAAGGGCAAGGGCCTCAAGGAGCTGCTGGCCGGAAGGGCGAAGGGAGGGACTTCCAAAGGAGCCCCCAAACCCAAGGTTCCTCCTAATCTTTCCCCTCCTCCTCCTCCTCCTCCGGTCGGCCTTGGTCTGACGCCGTGCCCGGACTTAAAGAAGAAGAGGCCAATCGTGGACTTCAAAAAGGGGGAGGTTGGCCAGTAAAAGGGGGCCAAGCAACAGAGGACGACCAAGGAGGCATGGGACAAGAGGTCCTCCTCCGTGGACAACCGAGAGGATCAGAACTGGGCTGACGTGCGCATAGCACCGTGGGTCTGAGCCCCTCGGCTGGAGGTAGATGGGGCGGCCATGCCCTGGGACGCCTCAGTCTGAGAGTACCGCAAGGGCCAGGCTGCTTATGTGGCGGAGGCTCTTGAACAGCTGCTTCTGCTGCCCAAAGATATGGAGGCCGTGAGGAACCTGAGGCAGCAGAACCTCTTCCTGTGCCTGAAGAGGGACCTCGCGATGGTGAGCTTCAAACTCCTTACTCTCTACTTGCGTCAATTTTTCTCTACTCATACTTTGCTAACATGGTTGCATCATTTTTGCGCAGATCACCCAAGAGGTCTTCGTGGCCGAGGAGTGTGTAGTAGTGGTACACATGTGTCTACAAGCTCAAGCTTATAAGGCACATGTGAGAGGCGTCTCTCCCCGATGTGGGATTGAACAAAGCCTTGAGGGGTACGCCGTAGCCAAGCGCTGCTCACTCCAAAGAGGACAAATCTTTCTAATGTCGGGATGAGGCGAAAATCCCTCCCACAATTATACATGAAAATTAGAATCTAAATATTTATTCTTAAATATTTAGAACTTAACAATCTCCTCCTTTGGAAATCCATGACAAAACATACATAAACATGAATTGCTCAATTCAAGAACTAACCCAATACAATTTGTTGCCCTACTACAATTCAATCGAAATCTACTATCTATAAGTTGCAATAATAGGCAGCAGCATGATGAAAGAATTAACCTGTAATTTCCTGAAACATTGAAACAAACTATAAACATATGTGTGGAAAATACAGTATAAAACATATCTTGAACTTGATTTCATAAAGCAAACTAAAACAAGTTATCCAAGAGAATAATCATAGAATCAATAAGCATCAAGTTTGTGAAACAAGTACATAAACATAACAAAAAAAAAAGATAAACATCACCAAAACAAAAACAACTCTCCCCTTAACTGCAAAAACTGCTCCTCCTAAGTGCAAGAGCTCACACATCTATCTACTCCCCCTTTTTGTGCATTTTCAATTATTGGTATTTTGATTTCTATCTTGTGATGCACCATTAGCCTTTGTTTATCATTCATCTGGAATTTTGGATTTAACTCAACACAAATAATCACTTATAACCCAAACAGAGATTTGGGTTGTTCTTGCATTTCTTTGCCCTTTGTGAAATGTCCCTTACACACAGCAAATACCAATTTTTGGTGGGAAAAAAAATATTAGATGTGTAAAACACACTATCTATTACAAGCAATGGATTAGACCAAAGAAACTTAATATAAAAGAAAAGGTAAAATTAAATAACAAATTTACTCTGCAAAACAAAACTGTTTTGCACATTGTAATATGTAAGTAAGAAGCTCATGCTGAGATTTTGCCCTTTGGGATGTTTAGAGCTTCTAATACGTGACATCTGAGAACTTTGAAAAATGTGACATGCCTCTTAGAAGTGTAAAATGCCCTATCTATTCCAATAAATTGATTAAACCAAAGAAGCTAAATAAAAAAAAGTAAAAAAAAAAAACAAAATTACTCAGCAAAATTTTGTGGTTTTACGCATTGTAATATGTAATTACAAAAGCTCATGCTGAAAGTAATTTTGCCATTTAGGATGTTTAGAGCTTCTAAAACGTGACATCTGAGAACATAAAAAATGTGTCATCCCTCTTAAGTCAAATCGTTACCATCAAACCCAATCTACAAAGTTGCCAAAAACTATCATCATCTCCTGCCCGATATTAATGATTTTGAGAGCATCTCCAATAGCTTAGGTAAAAGAAAAATAATCTCTATAATAGAGAATGAAACCAAAAAAAATGGTCTCCAACGGATTCTCTAAATCACACAAATTTTTTTTTTGGCTCATGAACAGTAGTTCATCAAGTCTGATGGGCTATTGTACATTAGCAATTAGATTTTTTTTATTAAAATATTATACCAGCTACTATTATATCAATTCTTTCTCTTTCTTTGGATTTCTTTTTTCTCTCATACTCTCTCTCCATTGCTTCTCACAGAACAAGTGAAAGGAAGCTCTGCCTTATATTTTTTCTTGGATTCTTCTTGTTGTCTTCTCAAATTCCAGCACAGTGAGATCATTGACATCAACCAACAAAATCAAACAACTAAAAGAAAAAAAAAAAAATTTCTCTCCTCTTGTTCTCTTTCTGCTACAAAGGGTGATTTGCAAAGGAAGAATAAAAAAATATTAAAAAAAGAAAAAAGAAAGAATAAAAAAAAGAATGAAGAAATAATATTTAAATGAGATAGAGAATGGATAAAGAATCTGTTGAAAAGTATATTTGAAAAAGTGAATAGTTAAAAGATAAAAGTCACTGTTCATTTTTCAAACAATACAAAAATTTAGAGAATCTACTAAAGATGCCTTGATGAGGTTATATAACTTGTAAAGAAGAATGCGAAGAATTTCAGAGTCCAAAGAGTTTTGGTGTGAGTGGAAAGGTGAGAACCATGAGTAGACGTGACAAATGGACAAGTTAGGTTAGGTCAATCAGGTTGTGGTCGTGAAGTAAAAAGAGAAGAACCAAAGTGTAGTATATTGCAGAGATTGGGGAGCTAATTTGTGCGTTGAAAAGCGAACTTCACTTTTCACCTATCTTGAGAACTTAAAATTGGTATCTCCATCAGATTGATGTCTCTCTTATATATGTCTGGGCAAATTAGAAATGGCTGCTATAGTTTTTTCATTCTTCTTTTAATTAACCAATTGATGTTTTGGATGTAATTATTCTTTGAATTTTCCAATTAATAATCTTCTATTAGAATTGTGCTATAAGGAGAGCGTTCAGAAGTTCTCAAGGGAGTGAAATGTTTGCTGCTCTGCCCAGTTGACAAGTAATAACGTTTGCAATATAATATTCAAAGTTATATTATATTATTATGTTCTTTTTTTTTTCTTTTTTTGAGTAGATTGCTAATTGTTGAAGGCCTGTACATTTATTAAAGATCACAAATATTGAAGAATAATCATGCACATATATGCTTATTCTTCGAATTTTTTTTTTTTTTTTTCATATTGATATTTTGATTTGATATGAAAATTTTGACATTGGAACATTTTTTTTTTGCTAGGTACAAAAGAACATTTTTTTTTAGTTTATTGATTTTTTGGATCCACTTATATATTAAGACAGATGTCTGAGAAAGAATCGCTCCATGCTAAGCAAATGATCTTAGCGCTATAGATACTTTAGTTTTTACGTGGAACCAATTTCTAAATATATTGATATAATAATAATGGAATTGCTGGCGTGAAGTCAAAAAGTGGATTATGACACAATATAATTAATGAAACAATTCACTAAACTCACAGTTCTAACTATTTTTTATATTATATGATTTATATTATCATGTTAAACAGTGTAGTACACTCATGCAAGCATTTTTAATATAGAGCTTGCCAAAAATTGTAAGTGGGGTTCTTATCTATTTACAAGAATTCCACACTTTGCTTCTGAAATGTTTTTTTTTTAATTGTTACAATAACAAAATTTTGTTAATGGGTAGTATTAAAAATTTGTAAATAGGTATTGTTTTAGATTAAGAAGGAAGAGGGGAGATTTTCTTCTGTGTCTTTTATTTCAATTAAATAAATATTTTTTCCCCTTTCTTCATTATATATTTTTTTTATAAAATTTTATATTTATATTTTTTTACTTGATAACTTTGAACTTGAATAAATCTCATGTTTCCCTTTATTTCAAGGGATTCCAAAAAATCATTGCAAAAAAAATTTGGACCAAATAAAAATTTATTAGTTTGGAACTTTGAAATTGAATAAATTCCATTTTCCCCTTTATTTCAAGGGATTCCACAAAATCATTGAAAAATATTTTTGGGCCAAATAAAAATTTATTAATTTGGAATTTTGAATAAATCTCATTTTTTCCTTTATTTCAAGGGATTCCACAAAATCATTACAAAATATTTTTGGGCCACAAAAATTTATTAGTTTGGAGGTGGTTTTAAATACGTAAAAGGTTCTATATATTTTGGTAATATATACCACGCGATGCGCGAGTTGTTGCCTAGTATAATATAAGCACTTTGGAGAATCAATCAAAGCCCACAATATTTTTATTACACTAATAACAAAAACAAGACATTTGACATATTTAGATCTGATCGATTAGATCTATTTGGAGATTTTTTTTTTTTTTAATTTTTTATAGGAACACGTTTTTGAAAATGAGAATAAAAAGTCAAGAGTTACAATTCATTGGTATCTCTTGGTCTTCTTATTTAGGAGAGCCATGATTTAAATCCCCCTCCCCTACTTCTAATTAACAAAGAAAAACTGAGAACAAATATATGTGTGTGTGTGTGTGTATATATATATATATATATTAATAAAATATCCGTTACACCACTTATATTAATGTTAATTTGATTTTAATCCCTGTTGTTTTTTTTTTTTTTTTGCTTGACGCACAGTGTATCCTCAAGGCGGACAACCAGAGACTAATCACTGCTCGCACCGAGTGGGCTCCGAGAGGGTAAAGTGCTGGCCCGAGGGATGTTTTCAGGATGCAGGTCGTAAGACTCGAACTGGGGAGCAAACCCAGTCAAGCCCAGGACAAGCATCCTGAGACCAGGCGCCCAACCGCTTGGCCAACCCCTCAAGGTTTTTAATTCCTGTTGTTTGAATTTTGATTTTATGCCCTATATAACATTGATACCATTTTTAAAGTTATCATAATTTTGAACATGTCTAAAAATAACTACCTTTTTTTTTTTATCATTTTAATTTATCTTTTTCAATTCCATTTTCTCTCTTTTTAGTCATGACAGTCATGGCCAATTTTAATTGATCTTTAACCACCATAGCCAATAAAGCCACCCGAAGCCTCACCAATGATCTCTTGTCCTCATTTTCCAACTTTGCATTGATGCATGCATGCATGCGCGCGCACACATATAGGGAATGGAAATCTCCACAAATTCATAACGTCAAAATCTACCCAACTTAACCTATCCTCCCACCAAAATCAAAGCTCCATAATTTATGAACTCTAAAATTTGAAATAGTCAATTACTGGTCGGGTAGTAATTTAATAATTCTATGATGTAAGTGAGTATGATTTCACACATGTAATATGCTCAAAGCAAAAAAAAAAAAAAAAATGATCTTTACATTTTGCTCACATTTTTAATTTGGTCATCACGTTTTTACAGTTTTTAGTTTGGTCCTTATATTTTCAAAATTGCTACCATTTTGGTCCATGTTGTCATCACTTAAAAAAATGTTATTTTTAAAATAGCAGTATAATCCATTAGGCATGTATACTTTTTTTGTAAGTGAGATGACAAGGATCAAAATATGAACCAATATAAAAAATGTGAAAACTTGGAACCGAATTGAGAATAAGACCAAAATATAGACATTAACCTTATAGCCTAATGTTAGTGGCCAATTAATCACCCATTCATGTGGAGAGTGGAGCCCAGATTTGATTACCTCAAATAGAACACGGATGCAGGCTTGTAGCTACTAAGCTATTAAAACATGAGGCCTACCAAGACCACATAAAGTGAAAGACCCAAAACATAGAGTTAATTGCTGATGGACTAATATACCCCTAGAACAAAAATATTTTCCGCAAACTTATCAGAGATTTGGACTTGGGGCCAATTAATTAAATTTGGCATGGATGGATACGTGATTATCTAATTGGTAAGAAATGTAGCCTGTGTGAACAACGTCACTTCGTGTTTCTGCATTGTCAACCAACGAGGTTTGTGTTCATACATACCCTCCTAGAGGGAAATGGGATCTGGTGAGAGTGAGATAGCACTAGCAGGTTAAGGAGATAATATTTACAAGATCTTGACACAGATTTCTGTTATTTCCTATCAAATCTAATGGAGTTACTATGCTTGCTAATATCACATTCCATGTTTAATGAGAATATGATTATTACTACTTATTTTACCAGTGGTAATATGTTAATGTGACATGGGTACGTGTTAAATTAAAACTACATTTTTAACATGTTTGGAAAAAAAAAATAATAATAATAATTGGCCTTTTAAAAGTGACAATCATGGCCGATTTCAATTGGCCCTTAACATCCATAGCAAATAAAAGCCGCCACAACCTCAAGCCGCGGAAGCCACCACGTCGTCCACTTTGGTGCTCTTCTTTTTCTACACTCAAAAAAAAGGTAGACCCCAATTATGTATTGTCTGTTTCTTAAAAGTTCCATGCTATTAAATTTCATCATAAAAATCAAAATCAAATGATTGAGATAGAAACCTGAAACACCACACCACACCACTTTGCCTTCCTAAAAACATAATTAGGATTGTAACATTCACTGATGCAGTCGTTTATGAACTATGATCCTGTATGTATAATTTAATTGTATATATGGACCTTCCACCACAGAACTGGAATTATATAGGTCCCAGCCATAAATTCAGGATGATTTGGAAACCTTTCATCTTGCTGTACTTACTTTCATTAAAGGTGATAGTTTGTAATGAGTAAATCTTCATTTAAAATTATATATACATGTCCAGAATTAATTAAGTATATTTGTGCCCATGTTTTGTTTATGTATTACTCCTATGTATTATAAATAAAGAAAGTTCAGATTCACCCCATCAAAAAAAAAGAAAGTTCAGATTCACACTATCTATAATAAATGACAAACTTTAGGTACAATTTCGTCGTTATTGTGTTCTAGAATTTTAAAATAAATTTAAATGGGTGGTTACATTGAATTTATTGGAGGATGGAACAAAAAAAATTCATTACATATCTAGATTAGCCTACACCTCAATTATTGGTCCACCCAAATTTCCAATTAATTATTTTTGTGACCCATGTGTGAAGTGGTAGCTTAATTTAAGAATGTTATGAATTTTATTCTATTACTAAAATTATTTTTGACTTTAATTATTATTTAAAAAATACATATGACATTCTCTTACAAAAAGAAAGAAAATAATTACGTATTAAAATGAAAAGAATAAAGTTTGGGATATAACAATTTTACAACAATTTCATAACAAAGTTTACGTTGCAAATTGTTAATGGTTGATGATGCAAAAAATCAGCAGTTGAGCTCCTCATCGTAGCGGATGGACGAAGCTGTGATTGAGTTCGTCTCTGTTAGAGAAAAACCTGCAAAATGAACTGGGTGGAAGAGTAATACGCCGATGTGGCGTCAGCCAAACCGCCTATGATGCTTAAGTTAGTAAAGGAGAAAGCTTTTAAAGAGAATAGGCCCATAATGTTAATCCCCCATTTTGTGAAGTAATCAATTGCGACGATTAGAAATCTAAGTTGCTTCTTCCCTAAGGAGAATGGGCCCATAATGTCGATCCCCCATTGGGCGAAGGGCCATGGTGAGGATATGGGTGTCATCGTCTCTCCTGGTCTCGTCTGGACATTTGCGAAGTGTTGACACTTATCGCTTGCTTTGGCAATGTCATGTGCATCATTCTATAAGGTCGGCCAGTAATATCCTACTCTAAGTGCCTTTCTTGCTAAAGATCTTACCCCAGGCATGATTTCCACCAATTCCCTCGTGTATCTCGCGGAACACATAGTTTGCTTCTTCTGAGCTGGCACACCTTAGATATGGGAGTGAGTACCCTCGTTTGTACAGCACATCGTTAATAATGACAAAGCGAGCTGCTCTAATCTATGTCTTCCTTGCTTCCGTCTTATCTTTTGGGAGCCATCTTTCTTTCAAGTAACAGACAATGGGAGTTATCCACTCGTCTTGTTCTTTTATCTTTAGAACTTGCTCACCTCTGTGCTTGGTTGCCCCCTTATCTCTATACATAGTTCGGAGGTCACATTGTAGTTGTCTGATGAGACCAATCTTGCAAGAAAGTCAGCTTCTGCGTTTTTGGCCTGAGGGATTTGGAAAAAGTCTAGGTTGTCAAAATGTTGTGAAAGTTGTTGGACAATCTTCACGTACTTCTGCATCCTTCCTTCTTTGGCTTCAAAATCTCCCTTCATTTGTCTAATTATTAGTTGAGAATTAGTTTGGACGATAAGATTCTTTGCTTCTAGAGCTTTTGCTAGACTAAGCCCTGTTAGCAGTGCTTCATATTTTGCCTCATTATTCGTTCCTAAGAATTGCAATCTGACCGCATACTTCAATGTCTCTCCTTTTGGAGATATGAGCACTACTCTTGCTCCTCCCACTTTCTTCGTGGCAAACCTATCTGTTTGGATCATCCATGTGTCCATGGGAGGTTCTTCTTCCTTATAAGGGTAAGTGAATTCCGCAATGAAGTCCGCTAGCACTTGGGATTTGATTGCTACTCGAGGCCGATATTTGATGTCAAACTGGCCTAGTTCAATTGCCCATTGAATGAGTCATCCTGCTGCATCTCTCTTGTTCATCGTCTTTCTTATTGGTTGGTTTGTCATGACGACGATGGAGTGTGCTTGGAAGTAAGGATGGAGTTTTCTGGAAGCAACGAACAATGTGAAAGCTATCGTTCCCATCCTTGGGTAACTTGCCTCTGCTCCCTAGAATGCCTGGCTGGTATAGTAGACTAGCTTCTGGAATTCCCTTCTTCTTTGATCAGTGCCAAACTTATTTCAATGTGAGATACTGGTAAGTAGAGGTACAACTTCTCTTCCATCACTGAGGGGCTTAGCAGTGGTGGCTTCATCAAGTACTCTTTTAACTTGGCAAGGGCTTCTTTGCATTCGTCAGTCCACTGAAGGCCTTTGAAGAATGGCATGCACTTGTTTGTTGTCTTAGAGATGAATCTATTCAGGGCTGCAACCTTTCTTGTTAAGCTCTGCACCTCCTTCACTTTTTGGTGATTTGACCTCGATTATTGCCTTCACTTTGTCTAGATTTGCCTCTATACCTCGTTTGGACACCATGAATCCTAAGAATTTTCCTAAAGCAATAGCAAAAACACACTTTGCAGGGTTTAATTTCATATTGTACTTACATAGTATGCTGAAGGTTTCTTTTAGATCGTCCAAGTGGTTGGCTTTGTCCTTGCTTTTCACCATTATATCGTCTATGTATACCTCCACATTCCTTCCAATTTGGTGAGAGAACATGCGGTTCACCAATCTTTGGTATGTGGCTCCTGCGTTCTTCAATCCAAAAGGCATAACTTTGTAGCAGTACAACTCTTGGCTGGTGACGAACGAGGTCTTCTTTTGATTGTCTTCGTCCATAAGGATCTAGTTGTGTCCAGAAAATGCGTCCATGAAACTGAAGAGCTTATGTCTAGCAGTTGAGTCTACCAGTTGATCAATCCTCAGTAAGGGGAAGCTATCCTTTGGGCAGGTTTAGTTCAGGTTTGTGAAATCGATGCATATTCTTCATTTGCCATTGCTCTTCTTTACCATCACCACGTTTGCTAGCCAATCTGGGCAGAAGACTTCCCGGATGAAACTAGCTTCTAGTAACTTGTCTACTTCTTCAGTTACAACTTTGTTGCGCTTTGGTGCAAATATTCTCTACTTCTGCTGTACAGGTTTGCATTCTAGGTTGACGTTGAGATGATGCTGTATGATCTTCCTGTCAATTTCGGGCATATCCTCGTGTTTCCAGGCGAAAATATCTTGGTTTTCCTTTAAGAAGGAAATCATCTCCTCTTTCTCTAGAATTGGGAGTGGTGATCCTATATTCAATACCTTCGTTGAATCTTCTGGGACGATCTCAACTTCTTGTGGTGTTTCTGATGGTTCGGGGATGGGCGCTGGCTCATTGATTATGCACGTGTAGTTCTTCCCAAATGCTAAGGCAACTTGGTAGCATTCTCTTGCCAGAACTTAGTCTCCTTTGATTTCTCCTACTCCATGGATTGTTGGAAACTTTACCTTCAAGTAATATGTTAACGTCGCTACTTATAGCCTATTAAGTGCAGGTCTTCCCAAGTTTATGTTATATGTTGAAAGGCAATCAACTATGAGGAAATCAATATTCTTGGTGACCTGTGGTGGGTAAGTGCCTGCAACTACGGTTAGAGTGACGATGCCCCTAGGGATGATTCTATCCCCCGTGAAACTTACTAGAGGCAAGGTGAAAGGTCTGATCCTTTTCTTATCCAGTTTCATCTACTAAAACGTAGGTAAGTAAATGATATTTGCTGAGCTTCTGTTGTTAATGAGCACCCGGTGGATGTTGAATTCTTCTACTCTGATCATGATTACCAATGGATCATCATGAGGTTGTCTGATGCTGCGACCATCTCTCTTTGAGAAAACAATATTAGGTTTATCATTCTTTGGCTTCTTCATTGGAAGGAGCCACGAATGGACACTGTATATTTCTCTCCCATGGGCTTTTCTCAGGGACTTTAGTGTTCTACCTGCTATTAGTCCTCCCGAGATCATCTTTATCTCTCCTGCAAGAGGTTTGCTATCTCCTGCTCCCTGATTTCTGTCCTAGTTGTCCTTTTGTTGGTATTTATGGGGCTTTATTTTCCTAACATACTTCTATAACTTTCCCTACCGGATTAAAGTCTCCACCTGGTTTTTCAAATGCCTACACTCGTTAGTGCAATTCCAGTGGTCCTGATGGAACCTGCAGTACTTGCTCTTGTCTCTTCTTTCTGATAGAGTGATGATTGGCTTCGGCCATTGCAAGGAGAGATCGTCCTTTATCTACATCAGGACCTACTTAATTGGCATTATCAAAAGAGTAAAGTTAGTGAACTTTGGCTTCCTATCCGGAAGTTTCTTCTTTTTCCCTGTGGTCTACCCAACACTTTGTTTCTTTTTCTTCTTATCATGATTGCCACTTGTTCCTTTGTCTCTCTTCCTTTTTCCTTTCATTTCTTTCGCGAGCACCATGTCTTCTGCATTCATGTACTTCTGAGCTTTTCGAAGAAACTTTGAGACTGTTTTTGGTGGACTTTTAGTGATTGAGAAGAAGAAATCCCCAGGCAGCAATCCTGCTTGGAAAGTTGTTGGGATGACTTGATCTTTAACTTCGTCTACCTGCATAGCTCCTTATTGAATCGAGTAACGCACTGTCTTAGTGATTCTTCTTCTTCTTGTTGAATGTTGAGAAGATGGCCAGTTGGCTTTTTGTGTCTTTGCCCTCAATGAAATGACGAACAAAACCCTTGCTGAGTTGTTCAAAATCTGCAATAGTTCCTTGGGTATCTTGCTGAACCATACTCTAGCTGCTCCCTTCAGTGTTGTTGGGAATGCCCTATACATCACCTCGTCTGGGGTCATCTACTATAGCATCAATGTCTTGAATGATTCAATGTGATCCGAGGGATCCTTGGAATCGTCATACGACTCTAACTGTGGGAGATAGAATTTCGGTGGAAGGGGACGGTTCAATACTTCAGTAGTGAATGGTGAGTCTGTCCTTCGAATCATCCCATCCAGATTCTCCCTGCCTATGTCCTTCCTCATGTTGCAAAGCTCATTCTCCATCTTGGTGGGATCTTTTCCTAAGGTCCTCTCTCGCTTGTTGGCTTGAGAGTTAGATTCTTCTTCATTTTGGTTTTCACCCATTCGCCGACGTTCTGTGTTTGGGATTTCATTGTATTTCGTAGTTCTTCATTCTGGCGAGTTAGCTCTTCCACATTAGCCAAGAGGGCTAGATTTGTTGTTGTTGCACAGCTTCTAGTTGTGGTGCAGTTTTTGTTTCCATCTCGTACTTCAAGGAACTATTTTGTCACTAGGAAAGATAGCTTAAATTATTAGCATTTCCCTCAGACAGTGCCAAACTAATGATGCAAAAAATCAGTAGTTGAGCTCCTCGTCGTAGCGGATGGAGGAAGCTATGATTGGGTTCATCTCTGTTGGAGAAAAACCTACAAAATGAACTGGGTGGAAGATTTTATAGTGGTGTGCTTAGATGAAAACTAGTAACATATTATTATTTAAGTTTTGTTGTAAAAATATTGTGTGTGTAGCACTAAACTTACCATTAAAAAAAAAAAAACCTCATATACAATATGCAAAAAATTGTATATAAGTTTCCGTGATATTAATAAATATATGCAGAAACTTTATTGGTTTTTTTTTTGATAAACAACTTTATTGGTACTTATCGTGAGGGAATTGGGAATCCAATTATAGATCAGTGACGGTACTGTGCTTATGACCTTTATTAATTAATTAACTAAGGAGGCTATATTTATTCATGGTCAAATTAGTGGTTCTTCATGTTAATAGTTCTTTAATGGCGTCTTAAGAGTACTCCTTGTTAGGGCTGTTCAAGATCCGACCGGCTCCGATGAAATCGGCCTATACCGAACCGATCCGACTGCTACAAAGTTCCACTGTAGGTGTTTGGCGCGGTGGTCGGACTAGATTTGAGCATGCTGACGACGGCCGGTATGGCGATCGGCGGCTATTTTACACTCCGATGAGAAACCGCACCGCACCGAGTATATATATATATATATATATACACACACATATATACACATGCTATAATTTAATGTATTGTATGTATATATAGAATTATATGTTTCATCAGAGAGAAGGCAAGTGAGTGGGTTTGAGAGAGGCAAGGAAGAAAGACATATGCAGCGCTAGAGAAATCTTAAGAATGTTAGGGTTTTTTGTTTTAGATTTTATTTTATATAATCTGATACCAAAACGATGTGTTTTGGATCTTACATCAATTTTAATATTAGTTCCAAAACTACATCGTTTTGGTATTAGCTTAAAAAAAAAAAAAAAAAATTTAGATACCCACCTCCTCACTCTCTCATTAGCCGCCCAAGCCCTAAACTCTCCCTCTCCCATAAATGTCTACCTCCTCTCTCTTTTTCTCTCCTCACTTCCCTGCCTCCACTGCTTGCTACTTGCTACCACCGTATTCTGTCCCTTAATATCACAATTCTTGGAGTGTCACTCTTTCCTCTCTCCTTTTTGCTACTCCCAGGAAGTTCTATAGAAGATTTCAAATTTTGATGCTCCTCCTTACAATGCTTTCTTTGAGGTTTGTTTATGTATTTTATTTTCAATGGTTTTAAATGATCTTTTATGGATTCAGTTTAGTTTTTTTTTTTAATGGGTTTTTTGTGATTTCAAATAAGATATTTTTGAGAGAAAGATTGTGAATTTGTTTGTGTTTGTGTGTTTTCTTTTGTTTCTTTTTTCTTTTTATGGTATATTTGGCTTTTTGAATGATTATGATGGGGTTTGAGTTGTTAACTACATTGTGTTTGATTCCTAATCAAAATTGAGGAATTAATTGAACTTAACCGCACCGAGCCGGTATGATGCATCGCCCCTTGTGTAGACTAGTGCCAAACCCTTCTTAGGTGAGGTGCAGTCAAGCATGAGAGAAAACCACACCCTATAGGTGTGGTGCAAAAAACCCTCCAATAACCGGCCGCACCGCACCGTGAACAGGCCTACTCCTTGTGAAAAATATGGTTTTTGTTTATATGATTGTAAATGTTATGGGTCTCAAGCTTTTTATTTTATTTTATTTTTATTTATTTATACATGTAGTTTCCAGTTTTCTCAATTAGTGTATTATTGTCAAATAAGATATTTTGAATTCGCATCTCGCCTACACTAAATGCCAATTTGGTGTTTGGACTTAATAATAAAGAGCAATTATATTAATGCCATAAACTGAAATTCTATTGTATTTATATATATATATATATATATATATATTATTTATATATATAATATAATATAAAAGTAAAAGCACTCACATAAGTGAGTATATAAAAGCAAAAAATAAATAAAATAAAATAAAATGCCTGAAATTGATCCACATCAATTAGTGTATAGTTGTGTAAATTTGCAAGTTTTCTACAATAACTATGTAAATTTACATAGTTATAAAGATGAAGGAAGAGAGTGAATGCTAGTTGTGTGAAGAAAGAAAAACAATTAAAATATGATGTAGGGTATTTTAAAAATTGAGCATGTAAAATAAAAAAAATAAATTCTTATATTAAAATAGACAAAAAAAAAAAAAATGGCAAGAGTTAATGAGAATGTTCTAGGGGCATTTGGTTTGTTGTAATGTGTCCTTAATGTGATGCACATTACAATGATGTGACATTAAAGTTTTTTTTTAGCATTACTATCATCTAAAATTACAAAATATATCACATCACCTGGATCTCATCACATTTCTAAAAATTGTAATATTGTATTGAGATTATATTAATATAAGATTATAATAATATAATATTACGGTGTAATGTAATATAATGTAAACAAAACGCCCTAACTGCTGTCCAACCTTGGATTAGTCTATCTCACTTATCTATACTACTATTTAAGGGGCTGCACCTGTTTGGACCGGATTTTTTTTTTTGTTCCAAAATACCCCTACACCTCTAGGTTTAAGTAGAGACAAAATTAAAGGATAGTTAGGTAAAAATACATGTCTAACTTGCACTAAAACATTGCCTATAAAATAGGACCACTCTCCTAATAGTTTTCAAATTACTTTATTCATTTATAAAAAAAAAAGAATTAAATTAAATTAAAACAAACACACGTTTGTTTGTGAATATATCTGCCATGATAATTGATAAAAATAAAAAGTAAAAAACACACACACTCTACCGTTATTGCAAAAAAAATAAAAAAATAAAAAAATCAATTACCTTTATAAAAAGAAAAAGAAAAAAAAGAGAGTCTATTATTCAAACTACCTCTATTTCCCATGTTTCATGTTTCCATGTTTTTTTTTTCCTACTTTCATTACCATCTCCATTCTAATTGCATCGTTTAAATTGTTAATGATGTTGATTTCAAGAGTCTGAGCTGTGATTTTGTAACCCTTATGATCATCATTTCCTCCGCCAATTTGTGAAATCTCTTATACTTTCAAGAGTGCTGGCAAGTTTGATCTCATTCCTATTTCCTATGATATTTGCTTTTGTTCCTTTTGCTTTTATGAAATAGTTTTATGGAGTTTAATTTGATCTAATACGTTTTGCATGCCATTTTGAATGAAAGGATTTTGGTTTCAAATTGGTGGATGAGGATGAACGGGCATTATTCCTATTGGGAAACATGTACTAAAAGGTATGTTTACACTGTTCAATCTATTCAAATTTTTTGTCAAAATTTTTCTTTTACTTTGGTTGGACCAAAAACTCTTGAGAAAGACAGTAACATCCTTATTTCATTCACATTGTGGTTTGCAGATATGTGTTTCAACTGAAAGCACTATAAATTAACCTTGATAGATCAATGATTGATGCGAATCTAGGATTTTAGCCAAACGAAAGTGTTAAGATTGCATGAACCCCAAGATTTTATGAAGAAGTTACCAAACTTTTACATTTCCTTTTCTTACTCATGTTTCACATTTGAGCCACTAAATTTTGAATGTGTAATTACATTTAAAGTCTTTTAGCTCAACTGGTAAAGTCTCTGATGGTTGTATAAGAGATCTAGGGTTCAATTCGCTTACACCAAAAACTGATTGGTGTCTTGGTCTTATGATAAAGAGCTATCATCAAGAGCGAACGCTATAGGTTGAAACTCTCTCTCAAATGTGTAATTACATTTGAATCATGGAAAGCAACAATTAAATAATTAAATTCTTTTTTGAATGTGTAATTGCACTGTTCTTATGGTGTTCCCTTCTTTATCATTTTTATTTTATTTTACTTTTCAAACGAAGAGGGAAATTATTTATTTGTCAATTCCTAATCTTATATCTATGCTTTTGTTTACCTTTGCATGTTTATTTTGGAAATTTTGACTATTGCATATGTATGGTGGGTGATTTTTTTTTTTAATTAAAAAAACAAGATTTTATGCTACTGATGTTCTTTAACAAGTTAACTAGCCTCTGAGCACGCGCTCACGTGCGTGTTCAGATGCTCTTCTCTTTTTTGGGTAAGGGTTAATTTAGAGTATTTATTATAATTTGGGATTACTACATTTTCTAATCACAAAAAAAACCTGGGGGGGTGATGAGTATTATGTGTGGTGAAATAATTTTTTTATGACACTCCTAGGTTTTTTTTGTGATTGAAAAATGTAGTAATCTTAAATTATAATAAATGTTCTAAATTAACCCTTATCCAAAAAATAGAAGAGCTTTTGAGCACGTCCTCACGCGCGTGCTCAGAGGCTAGTAATTGATTATGTCTTTCAAGTCCAACGCACCACAGGATTCTCTCATCAATCTATCGTACGAAGACGTAAATAAAATAAGAATAAAAAATAAACGTTATCCATGTGTTTGTGAGGTAGGGATCTAGGGACTAGGATGATAAAAAAAAAAAAAATGGTAGCCCTCATCGTGTTCCAAATTCCGCAGTGTGGGATTAACCCACCGTTTTTTCTTTTGAGAATACTAATTATTTTAACACACACACAAGGGGAGAGGAGAGAAGGTTTTAAAGAAACTTACAGTGGTGTATATCCAAAAGGGCTTATGTATATCCAAAAGGGCCCACTATAAGTTTCTTTAAAACCTTCTCCCCTCTCCCGTTGTGTGTGTGTTAAAATAATTAGTATTCTCAAAAGAAAAAACTATGGATTAATCCCACATTGGAAAATGAGTATGAGTTATAGAGGTTTAAAGCCTGTGCTATGTATCCAAGAGTTAGACACTTTTAGATATACACCACTGTAAATTTTTTTAAAACCTTCTTCTCCCTCCCCTTGATGTGTTAAAATAACTAGTCGCTAACTCGTGCGATGCAAGGGATAGTTAAATAAAAATTAAAAGTACTTATTTTACTTAAAGGTATATGACTTAAATTTTAAAAATGTATAATTTGAAAATGAATGAAAATAACTAATTTCTTCAATATAATGATTTAGAAAAATTCTTTTTCTTTCATATCATTGGTTTCACATAACACATTTCGACGTAGGCTATTCTATGGTGATAACGTTACATAATATTCAACTGCAATTATATCTACTATCCACTACCAATCTAATCTATGTTATCTTGATAGTAGATCTACAAATTGCATTCTCGTATTCTTAGAACTTGCCACATTATTGTTATTATCTATATATAATATAAAACTGAAAATTTTAAATTAGAAATAGAAATAAATAATAATTTTTAACGCTTGTTTTAGAGAAAACGTGATTTTGTAAACTGTTTGGCTCCACAAAATTAGCACATTTGCGTTATCAAAATCCAGATCCTTATTTGGTATACTATTTTAAATACATGTTTTCGGTTTTTAAACAATACTAGTCACTAACCCGTGCGATGCACGGGATAGTTAAATAAAAATTAAAAGTACTTATTTTACTTAAAATTTTATGACTTAACTTTTAAAAATGTATAACTTGAAAATGAGTGAAAATTAAGTAATATTTTGTTCAATATAATAATTTAGAAAAATTCTTTTTCTTTCATATCATTGGTTTCACATAACACATTCTGGCGTGAGCTATTCTATGGTGATGACTTCACATAATACTCAACTGCAATTAAATCTACTATGCACTACTAATCTAATCTATGTTTTCTTGATAGTAGATCTACAAATTGCATTCTAATATTCGTATAGCTTGCCACATCATTATTATTATCTATATATAATATAAAACTGAAAATTTTGACTTTTTGAGAGACTTATGTTAGAATTAGGATTAAAAAAATAATTATATATATTTTTTAATTAGACCTCACGTTAGAAATTTTTTTTAAGGACTCAATTTAGGTTTAAAAAAAAAGACTCACGTAAAAAAATAAAAATAAAGACTTTAGGATTAAGGAAAAAAAAGAGAGACACTTATTAGGACTCTCTCACTATTTAGTTTAAAAATTAAATTTTTTTTATAAATTAAAATGATGAGGAAAAAAGAGTGAGAAAGAGACTCCTGTTAGGTTTCTCTCACTATTTAGTTTTAAAAATTAATTTTTTTTTTCTAAATTAAAATGATGATGTGGAAAATTGTGGGAGTTTCAGAGGTTTCGGTGATTTGGAATATCACTGTCATGTAGTTTAATGAAATTGTTTGAAGATGGTACCTAAACATCACATACATACATGCTTGGAAATTGTAAGTTTACTCATGAGAGCCGTTAATTTGTCATGATACTGTTGATATGGGATGGTCAACACTTGGTGACCAATGCATTAACGACGGAAAACTCCTGGCTTGCTCACGTTGCAAACAACCATAAAGCTATGGCATGTGTTTCTTTTCCTATTAAATATTATTTATCAACAAATAGCTCCTAATTTTAGTGGGCTCAAAAGTGTGTAAAAGCTTGAAAATTAAAAGACCCAAAAAATTGAAGCCACAAATTAGAAACATATACCCACAGTGGTAGACTTGGCTTGGCAGCAGGCTGAGGGGCTATAGTGGCATGAGGGTTTGTTTTCTCCATAACTGTTCCATTGAAACCACAACAGTACACTAACAGTATAACTCACAACCAAACATAGTCAACCAATAAATAAAGTTCACGAACAGACAAACTTTCATGAAATCTCTTTGCATACAAAAACTCATATATATATATATATATATATATATACACATACCAGTATATGATCTCCCCAGAAGAAGCTCTGCACACGTGAACAGCATGACCCATGTTCTCCAACACACTTCTGTACAGACCCCCAGCCCCAAAGAACCCAGGGAAGCAAACCCACCTTGAATCTAAGTCTAAGCCCACCATATCATCATCCACTTCCTTGTTCTCTAATATCTTATTATTTTCTTGAACCACTTGTTCTTTAATATCTTATTATTTTCTTGAACCACTTCCTTGTTCTTTAATATCTGGAACCGATCCACCAGAGCTTGGTACAGAGCAGTTTCTAATTTATCTCCGACCATGGAGGTCCCGGGACATGTTCAATTTGGAGTTTGGACTGAGGGTTTGTTTTCTCCATTTGGTTTATATGGTCGGGTTGTTGAAGGGTACTTAGGGTTTGTTTGAGATTGAGATTAAGTTGGACTTATATATTAGAGTTTCATTCCTTGTTAAGTTTGGACTAAACAAAAATAATTTTATTTAAAAAAAATGATAATGATTTATTTTTTAAATATTGTGCTGACGTGGAAAATTGTGGGAGCTTCAAAGACTTCGGTTTTATATATATATATATATATATATATATATATATAGAGTTTGTAGGCAATATTTTAGTGCAAGTGAGACATATATTTTTACTTGACTATCCTTTAGTTTTATCTTTACTTAGACATAGAAATGTTAAGAATATTTATGAACTAACAAAATATCTGCATGTGTGATGAGATTTTTTTTATTTTTTTACTTTGAGTTTAATACAATTTTTCAATTTGAATTTATCTACTATTAATGAGATTACATCAGAAATGATTTTTATAAAACTAAAATTTAGAATTTGAAAAAGACTTACATTAGAAATAGGAATAAAAAATAATTTTTTTTTAAATTAGACCTCACGTTAGTTTTTTTTTTTTTTTTTAAGGCTCACTTTAGGTTAAAAAAAAAAAAGACTCATGTGAAAAAAAAAAAAAAAGACTCCTATTAGGATTAAGGAAAAAAGAGAGAGACTCTTATTAGGGCTCTCTCACTATTTAGTTTAACAAATTAAAATTTTTTATAAATTAAAATGATGAGGAAAAAATAGGGAGAGAGACTCCTATTAGGACTCTCTCGCTATTTAGTTTAAAAATTAAAAAAAATTATAAATTAAAATGATGATGTGAAAAATTGTGGGAGTTTCAGAGGTTTTGGTTATATATATATATATATATATATATAGATAGATAGATAGATAATATCTATATATAATATAAAACTGAAAATTTTAACTTTTTGAAAAACTTACGTTAGAATTAGGATTAAAAAAAATAAATTTTTTTTTAAATTATACCTCACGTTAGTTTTTTTTTTTTTTTTTTTTAAGGGCTCACTTTAGGTTAAAAAAAAAGACTCACGTGAAAAAAAAAAAAACTCCTATTAGGATTAAGGAAAAAAGAGAGAAAGACTCCTATTAGGACTCTCTCACTATTTAGCTTAACAAATTAAAATTTTTTATAAATTAAAATGATGAGCAAAAAAGAGGGAGAGAGACTCCTATTAGGACTCTCTCGCTATTTAGTTTAAAAATTAAAAAAAATTATAAATTAAAATGATGATGTGAAAAATTGTGGGAGTTTCAGAGGTTTCGATTTTTAATATATATATAGATTAGTATTTAAAAAAAAAAAAAAAAAAATTCCGCAGTGTCATTTCAGTGGCAACTTGGGAAGTCTGATTCGTTGGTTTAAATACTCGTTGAATACAACTGAAGTCTTAGGCCACCACCCAACACAAATCTCTATCCCTCTTTTTTGTCTCATACTATAGAGAAGGGGGGGAGTTTTTGGAAGTTTCTGTGAATGGATAGGCAAAGGCAGAGTGAGTCACGACCAAATCTGTCTGAGGTTAACGTTATTGTTGTTGTTGCTGATTCTACTGCCTCTAATGGCCGCCTTCTCCACCTTCATGCTCCTAGTACTGATTCTGCTTCCCTTCCAAATGCAAACGAACAGTTATTCATTCATATTGCTCTCCTCTCTCTCTCTCTCTCTCTCTCTCTCTCTCTCTCTGTGCACATATAAACATGGATTTCTGGCTCCACACTTCCTTCACAAACACTTGCAGAAAAACATATGTTTGTATCTCTCTCTGTGCACATATAAACATGGATTTCTGGCTCCACACTTCCTTCACAAACACTTGCAGAAAAACATATGTTTGTATCTACAATGCATGTTTATCAATATGGGTTTGATTTTTTTTTTTTTTTTTTTTCATGAACTTTATGTTTGGTGTATGTAATGGTTGTGCTAGATTCTTTAATATAACATATTTGGAGTTTTTTTTTTTTTTAATAAGCAATGGAACTTTATTTCTAAAAATTTTGAGAACTTTTGGTGATAGAAATTTTTAATAAAAGTTTTATTATTATTATTATTTTTAAGTTGTATGATGTGTAAAATTTACGATGAAGCACATAATGCGAGCGTTGGTGTGGCCCAATTAAACATTATGATAAATAATTTAGTTTAAAAATTTTTGAAAACAAAATTTTTATTGGAGTAGTATTTGAAATTTTAATGATAGAGATTTACCAAGAACAAACTATCTTTAATAATTTTAGTATACTATAGTAAGTCACATGTGAAAGCAGGCTAGACGACAGTCTTAATGTGTAACACATAAACTCATAAAGGGATATAACAATTGCCTATATCCACATGGTATAAGGATGGGAATGTGTAAAATAAAGGGATATAAGGATTGTCCATATTCACTGTTCACATGGTATAAGGAGGGGCATCCTAGTGTGTAGTATGTAACTTTTTCTATATGGTATATGATTTGTAATATATATCTTCAGTTTCTGCTCTGCTTTCTTCCTGATTTTCTCTACCAGTCATTTTTAAAAAGTAATTTTTTTATTTTATTTTAAAAATCATGATATCTTGTTTACATTCTAAATTGTATGTTTCAATGACAGGTAATTTGATACACAGAATTCTTTGTTATTCTGTGCTTTCATGATTTAAACAGTGTTTGGAGTTATGGACTGCCTTAATGCTAGTTGATTTTGTTGGTCATGTTTCTCCTCTTCCAATTTGAACACTTTCAAATGTATATTTAAGCTTTTATTTTATTTTTTATGTAAATTATAAGTCTTATGGTAAATAATTAATTTAATTAGCAGATGAGTCGATGGAGTACTCTGCTAATTGGGTACAAGACTCTTGGAGTGGTATTTGGGGGACTTGTAACATCTCCATTGTATGTGTATCCTTCAATGCCTTTGAAGTCTCCGACGAAAGAAGACTACTTGGGTATCTACAGCATAATGTTCTGGACTCTTACTCTCATTGGTGTTGTAAAGTATGCTAGCATAGCTATCAAAGCTGATGATCAGGGAGAAGGTATTACATGAACCTGGATATTGCTTTTATTGTTCTCATATTTCTGGATTTCTTGCATACTTATTCTGAAGTGCAGTTTACTTACTTTTCAATTTCTGTATTGGATTTGGGTGTGGATAATTGATTAATTCTAAGATTATGTCTTAATCAACTTAGTTGCTAAGTTGTTGTTATCTCCTTTCTTTTCTAGCTTATTTATTCTGAAGTGCACTTTGTTTGCCTTTTGTTATCTGTACAGGTGTTGGGTGTAGAAAATTGATTAATTCTAAGATTAATAATTTAGTTGTTAAATTTTTGTTATTTCCTTTGTTGAGAATTGGGTGGCTGGTTGGACTAGTGGAGGACTTGCCACTGTTTGAATTGTTTCACTTTCCAGTTTTCCACTTAAAGTGTGAGGAAATGCTATGGATTATTGGAAGAATGCTGTTTACACCAGAATAAGGGTTGGGTGATATATCAGTGTGCTGGTGCGTAGGAAGAAAGATTAATCCATCTTGCATTTCATGTTTTTTGTATGTGAACAACTGTGAAGCAACATAAGTTGGTTACTGTCTGCAATTTAAATTCTTTACTTATACGGACACCTTTTTAATTGCAGGAGGAACATTTGCCTTGTATTCATTACTCTGTAGGCATGTGAATATTGGAATTCTTTCATCAAAACATGTAAGTTCAAATTTAAGCCTTTCACACTCTATCCATGAGGGCACTAAAAAGAAAAGTAGGCTCGGAATTTTTTTTGAAAGCAGTATGGTTGCTAGGAGGGTATTACTTTTTGTTGCTATATTAGGCATGTGCATGCTTATTGGCGATGGTATACTTACCCCTGCAATCTCAGGTTTGCCTCCCCATTTTTTTCTCTCTTAATTATAATTTGGTCTGGTGTTTAATTGGATTTAATATTTTAACTTTGTAAATTTGTTCAGTGTTGTCGGCAATGGATGGACTAAGAGCACTGTTTCCTTCTGTGAGTAAATGTAAGTACTCATCCAGATTGTAATAACTTTGTACAAGCTTGAAAATTTTTGGGTCTTCCTGTAAGATATTGTTAAGATCGACTGACTCATGTATATCATAGTTGGCTGTTGTTGGAGTTGGCAATATGTTCCATCTACATTTTGCATTATACTTAAACTCTTCTGTTATTTCATAAAAATCTTTTCAATGTAGCCTCTAAAAGCTCAAAAAATGAGAAAAGTTAATCATAAAATGCATCCCTCTAATCATATACAACTAATGATTAATTCCATGATAAAAAGGAAGAATCAGGAACAGAATCCTCCAAAATCAGTTTAGAGTCTACTTCATTTGCTTTTAGTATGACAGTAGTAGAGAAAGGGAATTACTGTGGCAAAATTTGTTGGAGTGCATCATTAAGGCTAAACAACTTTACATATACTGGATGATGTCCTATAAAGATTATTATCCTTGTATTGAGCCAAGGACGTGTGTCACTTCCAAGTCAACTAATGAATTGTGTTCAAGAAGCTTTATAAACAGGAATGTTGATGTTGTCATGAAAATCACTCTTAAGACAGAAATCAGGACATATGTTGGAGTCACTAGATGCTTTGTTATTATACAAGGGTTTCAAAAGTCAGACTCACACAAATTCTGTCATAAACACAATGAACAGATGTTTTGATGCCACGATGTAAGCGACTGATTCAGTTTGAAAGGATCACATACATTCCAAAAAATGGAGAGAATGCATGTCATGTAAACAAAGGAAAGGGAAAATATTTGGAATTCAAGTGGGAATTACAAACCCATCTTAGAGTAGGCCTCCTGTATGTTCTACGAAACCAAGTCAGAATTCTGTACTGGAAATTGGGGTTGCATAGTTCTATTGATACAAAAATTTACAATTTAATTGAAAAAATATCTCTTTGAATTTATTTACTGTCTGGTTTGTTATTTTGCAGCTCCGGTTGAGGCACCTCTGCAGTAGTGTTAATTGTCATATTACTGTTGCAAAAGTTTGGTACCTCTAGAGTAAGTTTCCTCTTTTCTCCTATCATGGCTGCATGGACCTTGAGCACTCCACTTGTCGGAATTTATAGCATTATACATCATTATCCAACTATATTCAAGGCTATATCGCCACACTACATCTTCCGTTTCTTTTGGAGAAATGGAAAGGAGGGCTGGCTGTTGCTTGGTGGAACGGTCCTTTGCATCATAGGTGAGTTTCATATTTAGATAATATGAATCCATAATTCAAGTGGAAGAGTAGCACAATTACTTTGGGTTGAGTTCTTTAACATTATGATAGCCTCACACCCAGACACATACACAAAACTTGGGTCGTGGAACTTATTGAAATGATTATCCTGAAGATATTAATTTACATAGGGTGCAGACTGACAAAAATGTGTAGAAGTTATTAATGAAAAGGATTTTATGAGTTTCTCAAAATAATCTGAGAATGTTTTTCCCAAAACGATTTTAGATATTGTTAATGTAGGATGTAAAGTCAGGTAGGTTTAAAATTGTTGATGTTCAACTTATAAATACAATACTTATGGGATCTCTTTCACAATTTTCTTTCATGATTCTCTTTAGGCAGAAGTATCCCAAGAATGCACATAGTGGATATCTTTTGCATTGCTTGTTACTCCAAAGAACTTATAGGAATTATCTTTTATAGCCTGTTTGGGAGTTAAAAAAAGGAGGAGGAGTAGAGTAGAGGGAGGGAGAGTAATTCAATTACCTTGTTTGGAAGTTTTTTAAGGAAGGAGGGGGAGGGATTTGGATGGATTTGGAGGGGTTTCAACTACCTCTAATCCCTCATTTTTAATTCCTCCAAATTGGAGAGATTTGGAGGGAGAGTAGAGTAGATGAGTTATTGGCCAAATGAATTCCCTACTTTACCCTTTCTAAATTAACAAAATCACCATTTCTAAAGGGCTAATTACCCCCTTCCCCCTCCTTAATTTTAAAAACATCCAAACAATGTAGAGGGGAATCATTCTCCTCTGCTCTCCTCCCCACTACTCTCCTTTCCTCTACTCTCCTCCCTTTCTAAACTTCCAAACAAGCCAGTAGTTTGATATTTACACCATGACCCAAGAACTCCAATATATTATTTGGATTATTTGATTTCAGTTGATTTTGTTGAAGAACTACTAGGCCTTTATGTTAGAGGGTCTAGACCTGTTTGCGTTTCTGAGTAACATGATTGAGAAGGCTTGTAAATCTGATTTATCTTGTAATAAAATCTTCTTGATATAGATAGATAGACTTATTCACACAAATGTACCACCATATGCAGCATTTGATCATTGATATCATCTACCCTATTCAGGTTCGGAAGCAATGTTTGCGGATCTTGGTCATTTCAACCAACGTTCCATTCAGGTTATAGCAGTACCATTTGTTTGTATGTCTTTTAGATTTTCATGGCTTCTGCTTCAGTAGCTCTCTGACACTTTTTCTTCCAACAGATAGCTGTCTTGTTTACAATATATCCTTCTTTAGTTCTAACATATGCGGGGCAGACAGCATACCTGATCAAGAATCCCAATGATCATGATGATGGATTCTACAAGTTCATACCAATTGCAGTCTATTGGCCTATCTTTATCATAGCCACATCGGCTGCAGTTGTTGCAAGCCAGTCGCTTATATCAGCCACATTTTCTGTAATCAAGCAATCTGTAGTACTGATTATTTCCCTCGAGTGAAGGTGGTACACATCCAATATTAAGGAAGGCGAAGTCATTGTTGTCAAATTGTGAATCGTATCGTGAATCGATTTTTTTTTTCCTATATTGTGTATCGTATCGAATCGTGTATCGTAAGATACACAAACATGTAATAAAGTTATAAAATAATTATAGATATACATATATAAAAAGTATATTCATTTTAAATTCAAAATATATTCAACTAATGACCAATTTAATCATTACTTATGTAATAAAATTTAACAAAGCTAACTAAATAAATCAAATTAACTTATATTTATAACATGACCATTCAAATTGATTAAACTCAGAAGTAATACATGATATATGAACCAAAATAATAATATTTTTTCATCATCTTGGCTAATCAACTCCATCTAAGTCAATGTTATCATTATCTTTAGCATCTTGCAAAATTATTTTTTCATAAATACTTTCTTCATTATTATCAACATTTACTTCTTTTTTTTTTGTTTTTTTTTTTATTCTAATAATTTTTTCTTTATATTTTTTCTTCGCATTCTAGCTTTTTAGACTCATACTAATAATAACAAAATAAAAAAAAAAATTTATATTTTCGTTTAATACATTATTTGTAGCGTAGGAAATAAATTTGCACATATGAAAGTGAGTGTTATGAGTATAGTCTAAATTTTGTAGGAGTAAGAGAAGGGAGGAAAAAAACTCATGGACTTGATATTTTATTAGACTAAATTAAGTTCCTTAATAATTTCGTGTTAAAAAAGTCTAACAACTTGTTTAAATCAAATAAAACCACAAATTTTAACAAAAAAACCCTTTTTAAACCCACATGTGTATGTATCGTATGAGACGTACGCTTTACCGATACGATACGATTCATACAATACGCACCTATGTATCAGATGATTCATGACCATTTACAATACACTTTTACGATACGAAATTTTTTATACACGATACAATACGTATTGTACAATACGTATCATACGATATTGATAACTGTGGCTGGTTTGACCGAATCATGCTTGCATTTTACAAAGTTATGCATAACAATTGTCGGTCTGCCCTGCCTGCTCTGGGGGTACCATTACAGCAGTGTATTGAGGTTGAAATGCTTTACCAGGCTTGAAAGGATGATTTCTATTAAGTGTCATCTCCAGTTTGTGTGATTTTTAGTAATATACAGGTATACAGCATAAGTCTGAGAGAGAGAGAGAAAGAGACCAGAATTAATGAATTAGGGTGAACCAGAGGTTTTGACCAACATCTACCACCTATTAGGGATTTTGTGGATTGATCCATTACCACTATATTGCTGACACTTATGATGATCATAATATGGAAAACTCCACCTGTGCTGCTTGCTCTTTACTTCTTTGTGTTTTTTGTGATGGAAGGTGTTTATGTAAGTGCAGTCTACACTAAAATTTATGAAGATGGATGCATTCCTTTTGCCATATCCTTCATTCTTGCTGTTATTATGTTTGGCTGGTTTTATGGGAGACAGAGAAAGCTAGAGTATGAGTTGACTCACAAGATAACTTTGGAGAGACTAAGAGTGCTTTTAACCAACCCTGGTGTCCAAAGGGTTCATGGATTGTACTTCTTTTATACTAACATTCAAGATGGGCTTACTCCTATTCTTGGACACTACATAAAAAACATGAAATCCCTTCACAAGGTCACCATATTCACAACCCCTTGATATTTGTTGGTTTCTAAGGTTGCTCCACATGAGAGGATCATCATCAAGAAACTAGGCCTAAAAGGGGTTTATGGGTGTGTGATTCAATATGGTGATGCAGATTCCTTAAATCTTGAAGGAGATGATTTTGTAAGTCAAGTTACCAATAGCTTGTAGATGCATCTACAGGGTTGCTCAGATGGTCTAACATATGATCCTATGGAGATACAAGAAGAGATTTCTGATTTAGAACAAGCAAAGTAGGTTGGGGTGGTTCACGTCAGAGGGAAGACAAGATTCCATGTAGGCAAGAACTGTGGCTGGTTTGACCGAGTCATGCTTGCATTTTACGAAGTTATGCATAACAATTGTTGGTTTGCCCTGTCTGCTCTGGGGGTATCATTACAACAGCGTATTGAGGTTGGAATCATGGTTTTAAAATCGATACAGTGAAAGAACCAGAATAGGGAGTGTTTACTGGTTTTATGGTCCGACCGGGGGTTCAACTGGTGATGTCATAAATAATAAATAATTATTAATTTTAAAAATAAATAAATAATTTTATAACTAGTCATTTTAACTAAAAAAATTAATAATAGTAAAAAATTAAATATTAACTTATCAACTTTTGGACACCACTTAACAAAATTCAACCCAAAAAAAAAAAAAAAAAAACAATAAAAAGGTAAAGTGTAACAATTACAAATCATTTTTAGTTATTTTTTAATTTGTCAAATAACCAAAAGAAAATCACCAATGGATAACAATATCATGCCCACTTGATACTTTTTTCCCACCAATCCAACACTTACACGTTTATATTACACCTACCACACATTTTGAAAGTCTACATCCACATGTTTTAGTGTTTCATTCAAACAACTCTCTGAACTTAACTTTCTTCCCTATCCACTTTTTGCTAAAGTTTCATTTCTCTCTTCAATATTCTCCCCCTCTCTCTGTCTCTCTCATCAGTATGGGTATGTGCAAGTGCAACTGTGCAAGAGCATAAAACAAAGATTGAAGCGGACTGCGGACAGATAAAATCATATAAAATTTGCTTCATTTTCGGGCTCCTTCCTCAACACAAATATAGGATATCTGATGTTTTTGGAGTTACTGTTGGTATCTTAGGCTTCACCACTTCAAGCTTGAGAACATTTTCAAAATCAAAATCTATCATCTCAAATCCGAGACAAAATCTCTCTCGATCTCTCTTCTTCTTCTTTTTTTTTTTTTTTTTTTTTTTTTTTTTTTTTTTTTTAACCCAACATCTAAAGTTTTAATGAAGAACTAATAAAAACCGATTTAACGGTACCGGTTTCCGATTTTCCTGGTTAAACTGGCAGTTTTCGATTTTTAACGGTTTTTCTTCTATTTTCGGTTTTTAACAATAACCGAACCGGATTAGTATCTGGTTCCTGGTTGAACTGGCCAGTCTGGTCCGATTTTTAAAACCATGGTTGGAATGCTTTACCAGGCTTGAAAGGATGATTTCTATTAAGTGTCATCAAGAGAGATAAAGACCAGAATTAATGAATTGGGGTGAACCAGAGGTTTAGACCAACATCTACCACCTATTAGGGATTTTGTGGATTGATCCATTTCCCCATAGCTCTCCTTGTTGTATGTTTAGATAGATTTATTTAGACCGTACCAGAATCAAGAAAGGAACCCTCTAACAAAAAAAGACTTATGAAAATTTTGAAGTCGTTTGAAAAATTCGAGTTCCTTTTATTTTTCCTTCCATATTAAGGAAAATCATTGTTTTACGCACCATAGAAAATCTTTGTATTTTATATTGAGGAAAAACCTTTCCTTTGATGCTTAGGAAATTCAAATAAAATTAAATTAAGAATTTGAGGAAATTTTCAATAGAGACAAAATTAAAGAAATATTTGACATAACTAATGATTCTTGTTATTTAAAGCAAAAATTTGAAGTGAAAACACTATTGTTAAAAAAAATAATTAGTAACAAGCGTTGATTGCAACATACATGTAAGATGGATGTCCTATTTCATGTAAACACAGTCATATATGGTCATGGATCTCTATACACACATGGTCATGTACGTTCCCCACCGTCATGGTCATGTATGTTTGATCACCTGATGATGACCTAGTAGTACTCATCACACCCTGCATGCTCAGCTGATATTCGCCGTCACACGTGATCTTCTCCTTATTCACACCCTGATCATCAATTTTGGATCCACAAATAGGGCAGGTACTGTGCGCCGAGAGCCAAGTGTCAAGGCAATCAGGATGAAAGACGTGCTTACAAAACGGAGTCACCTTCCCCTTCACGGCCTCAGCCTCGCCGTTGTTCTCCTCGAACTCAGTGAGACAAATAGCGCAGCTGTCAATTTGGTACAGATTTGCGTAGAGGTCGAGTCCTTCCCCACGGCCAGCACGTTTGGCGGTGGGATCCAGTCCTTTAGAAGAATTGGCAGGCAAGGTGTTGAGTCGGCCATGGCCATGATCATCAGTACTCTGAGTCTCCCGTAATATTCTTCGGATCATACACCAAACGTGCAACAGGAACCAATAAAAGAATACCAGCGTAATAAAAGGGTAATCCAAAATCCCACTTTCGTTGTTGTAGCTGTCCGGATGTGGACATGGTGCGTTATGACAAGGTTCCATTGTTTCTTAGATTTGGGTATGACTAATAAAAGAAGACTAGAAGAGAAACTAAGTGTGAGAGAGAGAGAGAGAGAATTACGGCTGGGTAGTGTGGGAGTGAGTTTGAGAGATCTCTTTATTATATAGAGATACGCCACAAACCAACTTAGAGAGAAAAGGGCATGCCCTAGTCTCAGAGTACAAGTAATTTAAAACCCTAGTTTCTAATCCTTTTTGGGGATGGAGAAGGAATTTGCAAGTAACTAAAACTCAAGTCTCTCTCTCTCTCTCTCTCTCTCTCTCTCTCTCTCTCTCTATATATATATATATATAACTGAATATATATATATATATAACTGAATCTTCTGAAACTCTTACAATTTTTCACGTCAGCATTTAATTTTTTTGTTTATTTTTTAAATTTAATTTAAAAATAAATCTAATTTTTTCCCCAACAAATACACGTTACAAAACCCGATACCTCTTTAAAACCAAAAAAACGAAAAAAATATCTCTTCTCATCTCACTCACTAACATCTCCTTCCCCACAATTTGAAGTTAGAGTTCCAAATTTCATCAAAGTAAAGATTCTATCAACTACAGATTTAAACGATGTTGGTTTCGTTGAACCTAGGGAAACCCTATAGAAGATCAAATTCTACATGGGCTTCGTCTAATGGTAAGTGATGTTTTATTTTAATTTTAGGTTTTCCCCCTTACCTATTCCCTTTATTTGGAGTAGATTTGTGGTTTTTTAAAAAAAAACCAAAAGAGCCTTACATTGTTCATTCAGAGCCTTAATAAGGGGCAGAGAGAGTCAGAAAGGGAGAGAAAAATCTGAGGAACTTTATAATCAGACCAGATAGATGTTAAGTATGATTTAGGGTTACGTTTGGGAGTGTTTCTTTTGAATGATTAGCCTAGATTGATGGGTTTGGAGCCAGTAGTGGAGTTTGCTATTTTCAATTACTAGCTGTGTCATGCCTCAAACCCAAAATGGTCCAAAGCAAGAGAAAGACGTCTCAAAGTACCTATAGAATTTTCCTCCATAAATAAACCTTAGGTAGACATCATTAGCACCAACCATATACCCACTCATCAAATAATTTCACTAATACAAAACCCATACATAAAAACACATAAATATCACTTCCAATACTCATAAATCACATGGGTATCATTATTAAAGCTTAGATAAAAATAACCTCAAGCCAAAGTGTAAAACCAACCAAAAAGATTAGAAATTTTTACCTCAAATAAAGGATGTGAAGGTGTTTATGGGTTCACAAGAATTTTCCAGTGATCTTGCCAGAAAATGATTGTGGAAATGGTGGTGGTGGTATGGAAGTGCAGTGGAGAGGATGAGAGTAGAGAGGAGCATATGAGAGAAAACAAAAAAGAAAAAAGAAAAGAAAAGAAAGAGAGGCAGAGAGTGAGCCGGCCAAAGAAGAGATAAAATGGAGTGTATTATGTGGTGGGTAATGGGGTTAGGTGGGGCACGTGGGAACCCAAAATCTGATCTTGACTTTTCCTTCTTTCTTTTTTTTTAACTGACGGGACGTTACCGGCTGCATTGCTCTCTCTTTTTCAATCTGTTACAAAATATATATAACGAAAGCAGTTGATGAAGAAGAAATTAGCTTGATGAAACAAAACAACTTTACATCAATTGGATTTGGATCTCAATTTGATGTGGTAACTGTTCCTAATTGGTAGATTCTCCTTAAGTCCAGATTGTTTGATTAAAATCTCAAAACAACTTTTAGTTTTGTCAACTGAATAGTGGTTAATAGTATTGCTATTATATTTGTACTCCAAATGATTTTATTGACAACGCTTTTCATCTTTATGCATATGTAGTACCACCTTACTAGACGTTTTGAACCATTCGTAGGTAGGTTTTGCGTGCCTTCTTGGACGAACTGGATGCTGTGGTTCCCCCAACGATCATCCTTATGTCTCCCAATGGGGATCTGGGATGCTCGTTTTCTCTCTGGGTAGGTTGCACTTGGGGCTGGTTCGTTCTTTCCTTATCGACGAATCTTTGCAACTTCCCTTGTCTGATAATAGCTTCTATCTGCTCCGTTAAGTCACAGTAGTCCGACGTATCAAGATCGTGATCACAGTGGAAATGGCAGTACTTGTTTCTGGACCTCTTGCTAGGGTTTCCCTTCAACTTGATGGGGAAGGTCAGGGCTCCTTCGTCCTTGATTTGCATTAGGACTTGATCAATCGGCGCGTTCAGCGGGGTGATGCTTGCAAACCTTCCGGTGGGAGGCTTAGAGCGTCAATCTTCCCTTCTGTCTCCTGTCCTTGCTATCTTTTGCCCTTGTCATGTTGTGCTTCGTCTTGTCTTTCTCTCTTTGTAGGCTTATCTTTGCGACCCAACAGTGCGTCTTCCGCGTTCATATCCTTAGTAGCCCTGTAGAGTACATCCAACATAGTTTTTGGGTTGTTTTTGTATAAAGAAAGCAGAAACTTACCCTTCCGCAACCCATTGGTGAATGTGGCTACAATTATCTTGTCGTCGGCTTCGTCAATTAAGAGTGCCTCCTTGTTAAAGCGTGTTATGTAGGATCTCAACGTCTCCTCCTCTCGTTACTTGATGTTCATCAGGCATGCAGTGGACTTCTTATATCGATGCCCCCTATAAAGTGTCAGGCAAACTGTGCGCTCAGCTCCTTGAAGATACTGATGGAGTTGGGCGTCTGTCTGCTGAACCTTACCATGGCAGGACCTTGTACGTTTTTAGACCTCTTAAACACATACAGATTAACCTAGTTATTTAGCCAAGTGATTAAGTTAGGTAAATTATTCAGTTCTAGGTTAACATCGATAAATCGTATCATTAAAACAGTGCAGAAAATAAATAACACAACGATATGATAACCTAGGAAAACCAAATCGGTAAAAAAACCTAGGGAGGACTTAACCTAGCTATCCTCAAGGTAAATAAATCCATTATGAAAGAATTGAAGTTTATACAATAGTGATGTAAACCATTATCATCCTATTGCTACTTTGAGTAGGAAACTTACTAGCACGACCACGTGACAGCTCCGAGTCCACCGACTACTTCTTTCTTGGATTCACAGCAACCACAAGTACTCCCACTTGTGTTTTCTTTAAGTTCTTTATGCAGCAACTAAAACGATCACCAAGCTCTTGACATCAATCTTGAGATTGGAAACCCTAAGTAGGTATGAAGGCAAACACCTCTAGATCTCACAACAGATTCATACATACAGCATAAAACAAATCTATAACAACTGAAAAACGAGGCTAGGGTTTTTCCTTTTATACATAAGGCAAAACACAAACCCCTACACATCATATGGGCTTGAGCTGAGTTGGAAAAATCTGAAGAAAAACAATCTGCACGAGATTCGATCAATCGAGTGTAATTTGGATCAATCAAGCCTTGCAGATTTACACAATAATAGTACACTCGATTCCAACTTTACACATAAACACACTTTGAGCAGCCTAATTCTAGACTCTAAGTTTTGATCATAGTTTGCCAACATTACACATTGAAATTCTAATGCATTTAGATCCTAAATTCTTAGAACCTAACAGACCTTTTAACGTACTTAGGAAGGCTCGGCACATGATCTCGTCTGCCATGACTTGCAAGTGCATGAGGGTTTTGAATGACTCCAGGTGGTCTAATGGATCCTTTGATCCATCGTAGGTTTCTACTTGTAGCATACAGAACTTCGGTGGTTGGGGGAATGACATGACGGGTGTGGTAAAAGGCAAGTCCGTCCAATGGACTAGCTCATCGAGATTGCTTGATACCTATCCTCTTAGGGCGTTCATCATGAAATCCATCCTTTCGTTCATCTGCATCTCCGTGACAATGTTTGGTGGAGCAGTATCTATGGTGGATGGACGACTCGTATCCTATCACTCTTGTTTGCTTGGGCGTTGCTGCCTTCCAGCCCCTCTTGGTTCCTCTTTCAGTAGTTGTCCCTTCCAGTTCTTTCTCCTGGGAGTTAAGCGCTACGTTCTTTTGGCGCAGTTGTTCCTCAAGGTCATGGTTTTGCTTGGTGAGGCGAATCACTGCTGTTACGAGGGTCTGAACCTGTCTCTCAAGGGCAGTGGTGCATGGTTCTTCCCCTTGATTGTTATTGGGGGTTGCCATCGAGCGAGTAAATACCATGCAACTTTTTGTCCGGGAAGCGGTTGTATGGCTTGCTTCCTATCATTCCCACAGACGGTGCCAACTGATGATGGCGAAAATCGTCAGTTAGCCGTGTAGTCCTCACATGCTCTAGACAACACCTGCACAACACAGAAAAAGAAGCAAACTTTATAGAGAGTATCGGTATGGTACCAGCCAAATGCCCTCTGACGATTAAGTTAGAGAATGTTCACAACTGTTTAACAGTTTAGGCAGTAAAAATGACACTTTGTATAACGAAATTTATTGGAGAATAGGTGAATGATGTGGGTGATCTACAGTACAAATTCTTAGTAATAGTGAATAAGTGCATTATATATATATATATATATATTTATATATATAAAATCGAAACCTCTGTAGCTCCTACAATTTTCCACGTCAGCATTTAATTTTTTTGTTTATTTTTTAAATTTAATTTAAAAATAAATCTAATTTTTTCCCCACCAAATACACGTTACAAAACCTGATACCTCTTTAAAACCAAAAAAACAAAAAAATATCTCTTCTCATCTCACACACTAACATCTCCTTCCCCATAATTTGAAGTTAGAGTTTCAAATTTCATCAAAGTAAAGATTCTATCAACTACGGATTTAAACGATGTTGGCTTCGTTGAACATAGGGAAACCCTATAGAAGATCAAATTCTACATTGGCTTCGTCTCTTGGCATTTTAAATAATGGTTAGTGATGTTTTTATTTTAATTTTAGGTTTTCCCCCTTACCTATTCTCTTTATTTGGAGTAAATTTGTGTTTTTTTTAAAAAACCAAAAGAGCCTTACATTATTATTGTTCATTGAAAGCCTTAATAAGGGGCAGAGAGAGTGAGAGAGGGAGAGAAAAATCTGAGGAACTTTATAATCAGACCAAAACTTGTCAGAAAACATTACCAGTAAGTTTTTAATTTTGTTCTATTGTTTTTGGCTGTTAAGTATGATTTAGGGTTACGTTTGGGAGTGTTTCTTTTGAATGATTAGCCTAGATTGATGGGTTTGGAGTCGGTAGTGGAGTTTGCTATTTTCAATTACTGGTTGTGTCACGCCCCAAACCCAAAAGGGTCCAAAGCATGAGAAACACATCTCAAAGTACCTGTAGAATTTTCCACCATAAATAAACCTTAGGTAGTCATCATTAACACAAACCTTATACCCACTCATCAAATAATTTCACCAATACAGAATCCATACATAAAAACACATAAATATCACTTCCAATACTCATAAATCACAATTAAAGCTTATATAAAAATAACCTCAAGCAAAATTGTAAAACCCACCAAAAAGATTAGAAATTTTTACCTCAAATAAAGGATGTGAAGGTGTTTATGGGTTCACAAGAATTTTCCGACGATCTTGCCGGAAAATGATTGTGGAAATGGTGGTGGTGGTGTGGAAGTGCCGGTGAAGAGGATGAGAGTAGGGAGGAGCGTATGAGAGAAAACAAAAAAATAAAAGAAAAAAAGAGAGGCAGAGAGTGAGACAACCAAAGAAGAGATAAAATGGAGTGTATTGTGTGGTAGGTAGTGGGGTTAGGTGGGGCATGTGGGAACCCAAAATCTGATCTTGACTTTTCCTTCTTCTTTTTTTTTTTTTCTTTTTTTTATCTGACGGGACATTACATTCTTCCCCTCTTATAAAAATTTTGTCCTCGAAATTTTACGTACCTTGATCTTGAAAAAGGCTCGGGTATCTCAACAACATATCATCCTCACGCTCCCAAGATGCCTCTTTCACTGAATGATTCTTCCAAAGCAGCTTTACCCAAGATATTGTTCTTTTGTGTAACACTTGCTCCTTACGATCCAAAATCTCTACCAGAACTTCTTCGTATGATAAATCATCTCTGATCTGAAGAGGCTCATAGCTCAAAACATGTGAAGGGTCAGGAATGTATTTCCTCAACATAGACTCATGGAAAACATTATGAATTCCTGACAAGGCTGGTGGTAAGGCAATTCTATATGCAACTTCACCCACTCTCTCCATGACCTCAAAAGGCCCTACAAACCTAGGGCTTAAATTACCCTTTTTGCCAAATCTCATCACTCCTTTCACAGGTGCAACCCGTAGGAAAAATTTATCTCCAATTTCAAGTTCTAAAGCCTTCCTTTTAATGTCATAATACCTCTTTTGTCTACTTTGGGCTGCTCGTAGTTGATCACGAATCATATTTACCTTTTCACAAGTCATCTGAATAATCTCTGGCCTCAAGAGTTTTCATTATCCAACCTTATCCCAACAACTTAGGGATCTACACTTTCTCCCATACAAAGCCTCATAAGGTGCTGCTTTGATACTTGAATGGTAACTATTATTGTAAGCAAACTCCACCAGAGGTAAGTGACTAGCCCAACTCCCTTTAAGATCCAAAACACATTCTCTCAACATATCTTCTAGAGTTTGAATAGTCCTTTCAGACAGTCCCTTTGTCTGAGGGTGGAAAGCTATGCTAAAAGTCAATCTAGTACCCAAGGCCCTTTGCACACCACCCCAAAAATGAGAAATAAACCTTGGGTCTCTATCTGAAACAATGGAAGCAGGTACTCCATGAAGTCTCACAATCTCATCAACATGAAGTTGAGCTAACTGATCAAGGGAGTAGTTCATCCGAATAGGGAGAAAATGAGCTGTTTTTGTCATTCTATCAACAACCACCCAAATAGCATCATGACCCTTAGGAGATCTCGGTAATCCCGAAACAAAATCCATAGTAATTTTCTCCCTCTTCCATTGGGGTATAGGAAGTGGTTGCAACAAACCCGAGGGTCGTTGGTGCAACACCTTAACCTGCTGACAAGTCAAACATTGCTCTACAAAGTGAGCAATCTCCCTTTTCATATTATTCCACCAAAAGTTTTCACGAAGATCATGGTATATTTTTGTATTACCCAGATGTATTGTACATGGGGAATAGTGAGCCTCCTTTAAAATCTCCTTTTTAATCAATGGATCATTTGGCACACAAAGTCTACTCCCAAATCTCAAAGCACCATCCTCAGAGATAGAAAATTTAGATTTCTTTCCACTGCACACCTCATCCATGATTTTCTTTAAATATGGGTCATCGGCCTGTGACAATTTTATTCTTTCCACCAAAGTTGGTTGAACACTCAAACAGCCCAAGTAGGCCTTAGAATGGTCCATAACAACCTCAATCTCCATCTTTTCAAGATCCCGAATAATTTTCTTTCGAGTGGTTAGCAAAGCAGCTGAAAAACTTGAAGGCTTTCTACTAAAGCATCAGCTACAACATTAGCCTTACCAGGATGATAGTTAATAGAGCAATCATAATCCTTAACCAATTCCAACCATCTCTGTTGCCTCATATTTAACTCCTTTTGGGTAATGAAATACTTTAAACTTTTATGATCAGTGAAAACCTCGCATTTTTTCCCATACAAGTAATGTCTCCAAATTTTCAAAGTAAAACCAATTGCAGCCAACTCCAAGTCATGTGTGGGGTAATTTTTCTCATAATTTTTCAACTGACGAGAGGCATAAGCTACAGCCTTCCCATTTTGGATTAACACACAACCAAGTCCTTTATGAGAAGCATCACTATAAATGACAAAGCCCCCCGTACCTGAAGGGATAGTTAACACCAGACCTGTGACCAATCTTTGCTTTAGCTCTTGGAAGCTTTTCTCACATTCTTCCTTCCACTCAAATTTGACATTTTTCCAAGTTAATTGTGTCAAAGGAGCTGCAATGCGGGAAAATTACAAATCTTCTATATTAACCAGCAAGGCCCAAGAAACTTCTAACCTCACTCACATTTGTAGGCCTATCCCAATTAACCACCGCTTCTATCTTATTAGGATCCACTGTAATCCCATCCTTAGATATCACATGACCTAAGAATACTACTTGATTCAACCAGAATTCACACTTCTTTAGCTTAGCATACAACTTCCTTTCTCTTAGAATCTGTAAAACAATCCTCAAATGTTCTTCATGATCTTTTTGACTCTTAGAATAAATCAAAATATCATCAATGAACACAATGACAAATCGATCCAAGTACTCATGAAATACCCTATTCATCAAATCCATAAAAGCAGCAGAGGCATTAGTTAATCCAAACGGCATTACGAAAAATTCATAATGACCATATCTAGTCTGAAAGGCCATCTTTGGTATATCCTCACCCTTAATCTTCAACTGGTGGTAACCAGAACAAAGTTCAATATTAGAAAAGACTTGTGCTCCTTGCAACTGATCAAATAGGTCATCAATACGAGGCAAAAGATATTTATTCTTTATGGTGACTCTATTAAGCTCACGGTAATCAATACATAACCTCATAGACCCATCCTTTTTCTTGATAAATAAAACTAGAGCTCTCCAAGGTGAGGCACTAGGGTGAATAAACCTTTTGTCCAGCAATTCTATCAATTGTTCCTTAAGTTCTTTCAACTCTGTGGGTGCCATCCTATAAGGTGCCTTAGAAATAGGTGCAGTGCCAGGAAGGAGATCAATAGAGAACTCAATCTCACGATTCGGGGGCAACCCAGGTAGATCATCAGGAAAAACATCTGAAAATTCCCTCACAATGGGAATGTCTCCTATCTCTAATTCTCTACTTTGTGAATCCACTACACTAGCAAGGAATCCTTGACATCCCTTTCTAAGCAAGCGCTTTGCTTGTATGCATGATATCACAGGTGGCATAAAAGGCAAACATGAAGCCTTAAATAAAAATTCTAATTCACTTGGAGGCCTAAACACCGCCTCTTTCTCAAAATAATGCACACTAGCATGGTAAGAAGCCAACCAATCCATGACCAAAATGACATCAAAATCATGCATATCTAACAACACCAAATCAGCTAGTAACTCTCTACCCTCAATACAAATAATACAAGATTTAAGCACAAGAATAGTCATTAAAGTATCACCAACAAGGGTAGAAACCGATAACTCAAAATCAAGTAGTTCGGGGCACTTGTCATGATTTTTAGCAAATGCACAAGAAACAAAAGAATTCGTAGAACCAAGATCAAAAAGAACCTTAGCATGTGTGGAGAACAAAGGAAGTTTACTTGCCACCACTGTATTCGTGGCCTAAGCATCCTGAGTAGTCAAGGCATACACTCTACCTTGCACCTTCTTCCTATTGTCATTACCCTTTGCAACTTAAGATGAGGAAGAGGAACCCAAGCCCTTAGAACTTGGGCAATCTCTAGCAAAGTGTCCGGGTTGCTTCCAAGTAAAGCAAATCTTGAACCCATCGCAATTTTGTCCATCATGAAGTTTACCACAACAAGAGCAAGACTTCTTATCACCAGACTGAGGATAGGCACTCTTGCTATGCCTAGAAGATTGTCCTCTATTACCCGAGTTTTTAAAGAATCCTTTCTTATGCCCTTGAACCTTACCATGTAGAGAATTAGAGGGCCCTTGCTTCTTTTCAGTCTCCTTGGAATTGGGGTTATACTTAAAGTCTTCTTCAAGACTCATTGCCCACTTCACGGCCTCAGTTAAAGTAGCCACTCCAGAGGCTATAATGAGAGGGAGAATCCTACCGTTAAGGCCTTCCCGAAACTTTTTCATTTTCTTAGACTCATCCGGAATCAAGTAAGGAGTAAAGCAGGAGAGTTCAACAAACTTAGCAGCATACTCCTCCACCGTTATAGCCCCTTGAACCAAATCAGAAAATTCTCTTGCCTTACGGTCCCTCACTACATTAGGGAAGTATGTCCCATTAAAAACTTCCTTAAACTTCTCCCAAGTAATGGGAGTGTCCCTTCCCAATTCCATCCTCAACAATTTCTTAGTGCTTGACCACCATCTTTCAGTAGAACCTTGAAGAGCAAAAGCGACATACTCCACCTTCTCAGCATCAGTGCATTTAAGGGCTCTCTGTAATTTTTCCACCTTTAGCAGCCAATTCTCTGCTGCCATAGGATCAGGCTCCCCATCAAATGTTAGAGGGTTTTGCTTACGAAACTCCCCAAAAGTGTAACCCTCCCTCCTACATTCACCACCCTGGGCTGCTCTAGCAATCCTAGCATAAATCTTGTCTGCCACCTCATCAATCTCACCACCATCAAGAGTGATAGATCTCTCACGCTCTTGGCATTGTCCATGGCCATGCTCTGGAGCTATAACCTTATCCACATGCCTTACTTTGCATGCTTTCTTTTTAGGAGGCATAGTGTACTAAAGTACTTATACCTATACCCCAAAAAAAAAAAAAAAAAAAAAAAAAAAAGCAAGTAAATCATAAGGCAACATAGAAGGTTAGCATAGAAAAGATAGATAAGGAAAAAGGAATAGTAGGTGGAAGCTGAAACAAAGGTGCAAAATAAAGAATTCATCAAACCCCTATTGCTTTGACTTAGATCAAAAGCAATTCCTATTTTCAAAAGCCTACAGAATCATAACCTAAGCTCTGATACCAAAACTGTCACGCCCCAAACCCAAAAGGGTCCAAAGCATGAGAAAGACGTCTCAAAGTACCTGTTGAATTTTCCACCATAAATAAACCTTAGGTAGTCATCATTAGCACAAACCATATACCCATTCATCAAATAATTTCACCAATACAAAACCCATACATAAAAACATATAAATATTGCTTCCAATACTCATAAATCACATAGGTATCACTTTTAAAACTTAGATAAAAATATCCTCAAGCAAAAGTGTAAAACCCACCAAAAAGATTAGAAATTTTTACCTCAAATAAAGGAAGTGAAGGCGTTTATGGGTTCACAAGAATTTTCTGGCGATCTTGCCAGAAAATGATTGTCGAAATGGTGGTGGTGGTGTGGAAGTGCCAGTGAAGAGGATGAGAGTAGAGAGGAGCGTATGAGAGAAAACAAAAAAAGAAAAGAAAAAAAGAGAGGCCGAGAGTGAGCCGGCCAAAGAAGAGATAAAATGGAGTGTATTATGGAGTGTATTATGTTTCGATCGATCGAGCCTTACAAATTTACACAATAAATCCTGCAGTACACTCGATTCCAACTTTACACATAAACACTTTGAGCAGCCTAATTCTAGACTCTAAGTTTTTATCATGGTTTGCCAACATTACACATTGAAGTTCTAATACATTTTGATCCTAAATCCTTAGAACCTAACAGACCTTTTGACGTAGTTGGGAAGGCTCGGCACATGATCTCGTCTGCCACGCCTTGCTAGTGCATAAGGGTTTTGAATGACTCTAGGTGGTCTAAAGGATCCTTTGATCCATCGTAGGCTTCTACTTATGGCATACGGAACTTCGGTGGTTGGGGGAATGACGTGACATGTGCGGTAAAAGGCAAGTCTGTCTGATGGACTAGCTCATCGAGATTGCTTGACACCCATCCTCTTAGGGTGTTCATCATGAAATCCATCCTTTCCTTCATCATCTGCATCTCCGCGACCATGTATGGTGTAGCAGTATCTGCGGTAGATGGACGGCTTATATCCCGTCGCTCTTGTCTATTTAGGCATTGCTGCCTTCCAGCCCCTCTTGGTTCCTCTTTCAGCACTAGTCCCTTCCTGGTCTTTCTCCTGGGTGTTAAGCGCTGCGTTCTTTTGGCACAGTTGTTCCTCTAGGTCATCGTTTTGCTTGGTGAGGTGAATCACTGCTGCTGCGAGGGTCTAAACCTGTCTCTCAAGGGCAGTGGTGTGTGGTTCTTCTCCTAAATTGTTATTGGTGGTTGCCATCGAGCGAGTAAGTACCATGCATTTTTTTCTTCGGGAAGCGGTTGTATGGCTTACTTCCTATTGTTCCCACAGGCGGTGCCAACTGATGATGGTGAAAATCGTCAGTTAGCCGCACAGTCCTCACATGCTCTAGACAACGCCTACACAACACAGAAAAAGAAGCAGATCTTATAGAGAGTATCGGTGTGGTACCAGCCAAGTGCCCATCGACAATTAAGTTAGAGAATGTTCACAGCTCTAGAGTGCCAGAGCTGGGGTAACATTATGAGTACCTTGATTCCTGAGGGTTTTGGGTTTTTTTTTTTTTTTTTTTTTTTTTTATAGTAGTGTGGAACCAACTTTGGTTTCTTGGAGAAGAGGAATTTTTCCTTGTAAGGAAGATCCTCATAAATGTGCATATTTTATAGGATCCTTTCCATATAGAGATTTTGTTGACTAGGGTTAATCGTGAAGCACAAGAAATTTCCATTTGGGGTTTCTTGGGAGCTACTAAAGTCATGTGGATGCCATGTGACCTTGCCACCATTCACTTTAAATCCATCTACTTTCTTATCCTTCCGTCATGGGGAGTCCTTCATCCTTGGATGCGTCCTCCTGTCTCTTTCCATCACTTTGATCATACACTACCAGTACCATCGTTCATGGTAGGCCCGTCAAACGAGACCATCCACTTCAATTTTATCCTCTACAGAGTGTAACTCGGTTTTTCATTAATTGACCTTGCTCCTTTTCGATCACTTCCCTTTATGGTTCAACACCTGGTCAGCTAGCTCCTACTTGTTACATTCAAGTCAGATTTCTGCCCTGAAGTGTGAGTAGCAGTAGTTGCTACTGCATTTTCTGCATGTCCTATATATAATCAACTAGTTGAAAACGAGCATCTCTAACACCTCTTTAAATAATAGCTCCATGTAACCTTAGACGGTCTCTTACGTTGTCTTGTTATAACACCTTTGTCCGCAGTTTATAAAAAAATAAATAAATTAATAATAAACAATACTAAAAATTTGGCGTTCATCTTTCATCAAATGACTAAAATATTTTTTTAGCTCATTACTTGATTCCCATTTTAAAAGGGCTTACTGTTTATCTCTTATAGTGGTCTCACCATTAATTATTACATGGGATAATAATTTGAGCCAAATACTTTCACGATAGTTTTGTAAGACTAGTGCCAAAATAGTTTTTGGGCTTAGTAAAATATTAATTTCGCACTATTTACTAAAGCCCAAATAATAATTTGACACCTATTTTATTAAACCCAAAAACTATTTTGACACTAATCTTATTAAGCCCAAATAATAATTTGACACCTATTTTACTAAACCCAAAAACTATTTTGGCACTAGTCTTACAAAGCCCAAGTATCATTTTGGCACTATACCCATTTTTGCAACTATTCCATAAAAGCCCAAATGCTATTTTGGCACATATTTATAAAATCAAGTATTATTTCACATATATTAAATCCCTTACTCATGAGAAATATAATTACTCATCTCTCAAGAAATACTTCTCTTGCAAAATTTATGAAAGCCCATGTATATCACCCATGGCAAAAGTCTCCATTTTGTAGGATTAACCAAGCCCAAAGAAGCTTAAATACAAACACCAGCCAAGCCAGCCCAGCATGTGTGCAAAGCCCAGCAACTGAAGGTAACGTGAGCTACTCAGCCAAAATTTAGCACAATCTTGACAGTTAGAGCCTACTGCCACCAAACTCTAACTTGTCCAATCAGATTAAAAGGGGGACATGTTTCCATCAGGGGTGAAACCCTTCCTCTACAAGCTGAAGTTCCATCACCCATGATGTGACATAAAGCTGAGTCTGATGTGACAAACAGCTGGGAAGCTTCAGCCAGCTTTCCCAACTTTCCCTTCTTTCTCCTCCAACCCAGCTGGTCAAGGGTCATCAAACAACCGTGAAACAGACCATTGAAGCTCACGAAACAAGCTGAAATTAGTTCTTTTTCATACCAAAAATGCATGTTTTCCGGTTCATGGACCAAGCACATGAACCCCAAATGAGGAAACTTAGGGAAATGTGGTTTGGAGGGCACTAAAGGGATCTTAGCAGAATTCCCAGCAAGGGCTCCAAGGTTGACACCTAGCTTGGGGTGAGGCAACCTGCCCTGAGGAACTCTAATACTAGCAGTAGCATAACCAAGGTCATTAGCTTAAAGCATGCTCTAATCCCATCAGCCAAGGCTAATCAGCATTCAATGCTAAGGTAGAATCCCAGCTGATCTTACCCAAAACAGCAAAATCTTCTTACCACTATTGGCTAAAATCTTTGAAACGATTCTCTAAAGATTTTTCTGAAGATTGACCAAGATTTAGCAAAGATTATTTGCTAATCACCGTCTAAAATCCAACTATAAATGGAACTCTCCATTAACAACACAGAGGAGACACAAGAAGACATTAAGATACCTACCAAGAAAAACTCCCTCTCAACCTTTCTGTTTAAGCCTTCCCTACGTGCTGAAAAAGTCACGGAGAACTTAGTTTCAAGCCTAGAAACCAAGTTCCCCCAACTCCTAGTTCAAAAACACTCAATATACCTCTATTCCTCAACACTCCTCTACCCCAGCAGAAGGTCCCAGCAACTCCACTGAAAAATATCCCATATTAAACATACCATTTGAAAGGCCCCTCATTCCATACTACTTATACTATACCCATGAACATGCCTTGGCACCATAATGATCTTGCTGCACTAGTTGGAATCTCTCTCTCTCCCTTCATCTCACACTAAGTTTTCCTCATTATTTGTTACAATGGATCCCATAATATTTACTTATTCATTTGCCATTGATGGCTATGATGTTACTGTCACTATAGTATTTTTCTCTCATATTAATGTTATTGTATTAAAGGACTCTTCTTTAGAACTAACGGATGATGAGTTTGAAATATAGAGGCTTTCTTTGATCCGTGAAATAGCTGTATCTTGTTTTGTCTCACTTTATTGCTTGGCTGTTTTCTGCAGAAACACTTTACCGTTGGGCCGTTTTCTACAGAAACACTCTACCGCTGGGCCGTTTTCTGCAGAAACACTTTACCGCTGGGCCATTTTCTGCAGAAACATTTTACTGCTGGGTTATTTCTTGAAATACGCTTTTTGGCTATGCTGACGTGTTTGCTACAGGGACTACTTATGGGCCATTCTTGTCAGTCCCAATCTAAACCCAAGGCATAAAAATACAGTGAATTCTTTGGATCTTCGCCGATAGCCTTTGGGCCATGCGTCAAGCCCATAGTCGAGTTTCGGTTAAGGCCTCGACCCATCATAAATCTCATTTGTCGGAAGGAAAACTTTTCCGCCCCCGACAACAGACACAACTTATTCAGGGGTGACTTGATGCATTGAGAGGTCTAAGGCAAAAAATGAAGGGTTTGGCTTACCTCCAGTACTTTTTTAACTGAAATTTCCTTTTGTTTTAATGAGAAACTGCCACATCACCCACTAACTAAATAAACGGTGGAGATTAAAGCCCACAATCACTTGCCTATGCATATTTAAAACAATAGGAGATGTCCAGTTAAAAATTTACTGGAGGTAAGCCAAACCCAAAAATGAATTGAGGCCTTTATATATATATATATATATATATATATATATATATTTAAAAATGACTTTAAAAAAATCTAAATATTGCTTAAACTCTATTTTTTTGTTAGATGCAAAATTACTTATTAATATGAACAACCTAGAATTTTTTTTTTTTTTTTTTTTTTTTGAGAAGGTTCCATGTAGGCAAGAATTGTGGCTGGTTTGACCGAATCATGCTTGCATTTTATGAAGTTATGCATAACAATTGTCGGTCTGCCCTGCTTGCTCTAGGGGTACCATTACAACAGCGTATTGAGGTTGGAATGCTTTACCAGGCTTGAAAGGATGGTTTCTATTAAGTGTCATCTCCTGTCTGTGTGATTTTTAGTAATATACAGGTATACAGCATAAGTCTTAGCAAAAGAGAGAGGGAGAGAGAGATAAAGACCAGAATTAACGAATTGGGGTGAACCAGAGGTTTAGACCAACATCTACCACCTATTAAAGATTTTGTGGATTGATCCATTTCCCCATAGCTCTCCTTGTTGTATGTTTAGAGTACTGTACTAGAATCAAGAAAGGAACCCTCTAACAAAAAAAGGCTTATGAAAATTTTGAAGTCGTTTGAGAAATTCGAGTTCCTTCATCCTTTTATTTTTCCTTCCATATTAAGGAGAATCATTGTTTTACGCACCAAAGAAAATCTTTGTATTTTATACTAAGGAAAAACCTTTCCTTTGATGCTAAGGAAATTCAAATAAAATTAAATTAAGAATTTGAGGCAATTTTCAATAGAGACAAAATTAAAGAAATATTTCACATAACTAATGATTCTTGTTATTTAAAGCAAAAATTGGAAGTGAAAACACTATTATTAAAAAAATTGATTAGTAACAAGCGTTGATTGCAACATATATGCAAGATGGATGTCCTATCTCATGTAAACACAGTCATATATGGTCATGGATCTCTATACACACATGGTCATGCACGTTCCCCCCACCGTCATGGTCATGTATGTTTGATCACCTGATGATGACCTAGTAGTACTCATCACACCCTGCATGCTCAGCTGATATTCGCCTTCACACGTGATCTTCTCCTTATTCGCACCCTGATCATCAATTTTGGATCCACAAATAGGGCAGGTACTGTGCGCCGAGAGCCAAGTGTGAAGGCAATCAGGATGAAAGACGTTCTTACAAAACGGAGTCACCTTCACCTTCACGGCCTCAGCCTCGCCATTGTTCTCCTCGAACTCAGTGAGACAAATAGCGCAGCTGTCAATTTGGTACAAATTTGCGTAGAGGTCGAGTCCTTCCCCACGGCCAGCACGTTTGGCGGTGGGATCCAGTCCTTTAGAAGAATTGGCAGGCAATGTGTTGAGTCGGCCATGGCCATGATCATCACATCAATAAAAGAATACCAACGTAATAAAAGGGTAATCCAAAATCCCACTTTCGTTGTTGTAGCTGTCCGGATGTGGACATGGTGCGTTATGGTCCAAGGCTATGTTGTTTTGATAAGGTTCCATGTTTCTTAGATTTGGGTATGACTAATAAAAGAAGACTAGAAGAGAAACTAAGTGTGTGTGAGAGAGAGAGAATTAGGGTTGGGTAGTGTGGGAGTGAGTCTGAGCGATCTCTTTATTATATAGAGATACGCCACAAACCAACTTAGAGAGAAAAGGGCATGCCCTGGTCTCAGAGTACATGTAATTTAAAACCCTAGTTTCTAATCCTTTTTGGCGACGGAGAAGGAATTTGCAAGTAACTAAAACTCAAGTCTCTAATTATTATTATTATTATTATTATTATTATTATAGGATGACCCACCGTTTTTCTAGACTATCTGGTTAATTAATTCCCTACAATTGTTTAACAGTTTAAGCAATAAAAAAGACACTTTGTATAATGAATTTATTGGAGAATAGATGAATGATGTGGGTGATGTATAGTACAAAGTCTTAGTAATAGTGAATAAGTGCAATACCTATATATATATATATATATATATAAAACCGAAACTTCTGAAACTCCTACAATTTTCCACGCCAGCATTTAATTTTGTCTATTTTTTTAAATTTAATTTAGAAATAAATCTAATTTTTTCCCCACCAAATACACGTTACAAAACCCGATACCTCTTTAAAACCAAAAAAAACGAAATATCTCTCTTCTCATCTCACACACTTACATCTCCTTCCCCACAATTTGAAGTTAGAGTTCCAAATTTCATCAAAGTAAAGATTCTATCAACTATAGATTTAAACGATGTTGGCTTCGTTGAACCTAGGGAAACCCTATAGAAGATCAAATTCTACATGGGCTTCGTCTCTTGGCATTTTAAAGATTGGTGAGTGATGTTTTTATTTTAATTTTAGGTTTTCCCCCTTACCTATTCTCTTTATTTGGAGTAAATTTGTGGTTTTTTTAAAAAACCATAAGAGCCTTACATTATTATTGTTCATTGAGAGCCTTAATAAGGGGCAGAGAGAGTCAGAATGGGAGAGAAAAATCTAAGGAACTTTATAATCAGACCAGAACTTCTCAGAAAACATTACTAGTAAGTTTTTAATTTTATTCTACTGTTTTTGGCTGTTAAGTATGATTTAGGGTTACGTTTGGGAGTGTTTCTTTTGAATGATTAGCATAGATTGATGGGTTTGGAGCCAGTAGTGGAGTTTGCTATTTTCAATTATTGGCTGCATTGCTCTCTCTTTTTCATTCTTTTACAATATATATATATATATATATATATATATATCGAACGCAGTTGATGAAGAAGAAATTAGCTTGATGAAACAAAAAAACTTTACATCAATGGGATTTGGATCTGAATTTGATGTGGTAGCTGTTCCTAATTGGTAGATTCTCCTTAAGTCCAGATTGTTTGATTAAAATCCCAAAACAACTTTTAGTTTTGCCAATTGAATAGTGGTTAATAGTATTGCTATTATATTTGTACTCCAAATGATTTTATTGACAACGTTTTTCATCTTTATGCATATGTAGTACCACCTTAGTACCTTAAAACTTGGTGATATGACCTTTTTCGCTAATTAGTAAGAGGGTTATTTTCTGCATTTTCAAGTTGTAGCTTATCATGTAAATTATGCATGACTGTCCCTTCTTAGGCTTATGTTACTATTTTCATTAAGAAAAAAAAATGTTCATTTTAGTTTTGCATAAGGTGGTTATGAAATTCATTTTCTTTTCCCTTAAATTTGATAATAGTTTGCCTATTTCATCATATCCTTGATCTCTAGGAGAATATATCTCTGTCCAGTTGACAATAGACTAGATAATAGGCAGGGTTTGGAGAGTTTTTATCAACTCCTTCTATGAATATATATGAGAAATATGACTTTTAGATTTGGATTTTCATTTAGAAGAAAATATGTAGCTTCAAAGGAGGCTCAAAATTTGTTTATGTTAATAAAATAAAAGAAGTTTGTTGATTACTTAAGGTGCCAACAAAATTTTTTGATTGCATGAATTATGAATTGTCATAGGGACAGTTTAAGTTTAGAATTTATTTTTCATTTATTAGGAATATCAAGTGAATAGTTCATGTGTATATTGCTATCACATACATTTGATAGGTTTACTTATAAGACAAGGTTCTGTTTTAACAATAACCCAATGTTTATCTCTCTTTCTTTATAATTATTACTATTGCATTCATTTGATTGAAAGTGTTGGAAAAATATATGTTTGTATCCTATACAAAACATACATAGTGGAAAATTAACGGATCTACTTCATTCGCAATTGGTAATATGTACTATGTAAGTTTCAAAATTTAAGAACAAGAAAGCCTACCTTTGTGCGGTGAAATTCAAAACAAAATATTGGAAGTACTTGGGAACACTTTTAACCTTCACTCTAATTCCACTTAATGCCCAAGAAGTGTGGTCTTTTAATCAGTTTCCAATGAGAAAATAAGAGAGTGTCCAATACTCACATACAAACTATTTCATATCTTGTAAGATCTTAATGAAAACACTTATGAAAAGACTTATGAAATTCTGTATGTTTCTCTCCTTACATATAACTGATTATCTAATTGGGCTAGCCTTTTGGGCCATTCTAATTGGGCTCTAGTATGTGGCTTGGAGTAGGACCAAAAGGGAACAAATAAGACTCTAGCTCCAATGGGCCTTGGACTTTTCTGTCAACTCTTGACAAGTCCAAAGTTACTATTAATTATATTCAATACCACTATATAAATATAATTGCACTCTAGACCTTATTAATAAATTATATCCCAAGACTTTATTATACATGCAACCCCTTCATTAAAATATTCGTAGTAATACAAAATCATGAATATAGACTGCCACTTTAAAGATTACTACATCTTAATTCTTGAGTACCCGATTTAATCCTTTATGTTATTCATCATATATTTATGAAATTCAATTCCATAAATATATACTTTAGTAACTCCTTACTAAAGTAGTTGGGCCCAACACTCTAAATATCCAAACTCATAAACTTATCTCAATGAAATATTTTATATTTCTGTTAAGAGATTATGAATTCCATCATGAGAATATATGTTCCATCAATATTAAATGCAACTGCCCAACATACTTAGGTTTTGATCGTGACTTATAGATCTCACTCCTGATATATCAAAGCAACCTACACCTCATGATCAAGTCCATTATTCTCTCAAGATTTAGAGTTGATGTAAATAGAAGTCGTGAGATTTATTATTCATTTGACAGTCGTTAGAAGAATAATAAATCTCGCAGCGGTCCAGTTCAATATGTCTTAACTCTTAAAACATATCAACATACCAACTAGAAATCTCCATTTCCATGATCAAGACAAATCATCTTAGTTGATATGTTATAGTCTTCGCAGATGAAATGCCCAATTTCATTACCGACTAAGAACTACAATTCTGAGTTTACAAAAAACTTGTGATCTATATCTTCTGTGACTAAATCATATACTATCTCATGGACTAAGATAATGTCCCATTAGTTCATTTATAGATAGTCTCATATAATTAAACAATTTAATTATTTATGACATGCCAATAAATTGGATTTTAGGGCATAAACCCCAACAGAAAGACCATAGTTTAGCTTAAAATTGTCTAATTTTCATTCTTTTGATATTTGGGGGTTAAGTGTTCTTGATAACTTCTTTTGTATTTCTCATGTCTTTGCAAACAGCATAAGATGTGAGTTGTGTACTTTCATGATGCCTGGATTGCATAAGATGTAGCTGTTAGGTTCTAAGAAATTAGGAACTAATATATTAGAACTTTATTTTGTAATGTTGGCAAACCATGATCAAAACGTTTTAGTCATGTTTAGACTTGCTCAAAGTGTATTTATATGTAAAGTTGGAATCGAGTGTTCTGCAGGATTTACTATGTAAATCTGCCTAGCTCGATCGATCGAGAATTAGACTCGACCGATTGAAAGTCGTGCAAATTGACTTTTCTGCAGAATTTTCCAACTCAGCCCAAGCTCGGTTTTATATGTAAGGTTTTATGTTTTGCCCTAAGTATAAAAAGGAAAGCCCTAGCCATGTTTTGTAGGAGTTCTTTATGCTGTATGTGTGTGAATCTTTTGTGAGATCTAGAGGCATTTGCCTTTACATACACTTAGGGTTTCCAAACTCAAGATTGATGTCAAAAGCTTGGTGATCATTCAGTTGCAGATTCAAAAACTTAAAGATATACAAGCAGGAGTGCTTGTGCTTGCTGTGAATTCAAGAAAGAAGTAGTCCGTGGACTCAGAGCTATCACGTGGTCGTGATAGTAAGTTTTCTACTCGAGGTAGCAATAGGATGTTAGTGGTCTAAGTTGCTATTATACAAACTTCAATTCTTTCATAGTAAATTCTGTTTTACCTTACGGATAGCTATGTCAAATCCTCTCCATGTTTTTTATCGGTTTGGTTTTCCTGGGTTATCATATCGTGTGTTCTTTATTTTTCGCACTTTACATGATATGATTTACATGTGTTAACCTAGAACTGCATAATTTACATAAGTTAAACACTTGGCTAAATAACTAGGTTTATCTGGTTGTGTTCTAAGGGGTCTAAAAACGTACAAGTGGTATCAGAGCAGGTAGCTTTTTGTTGTAGATCCTTTGATCTAAGAGCTGATCCTTGACCCCAGTTGTCATAGAACACGGACACTCTCTTGTTATTCCACCTCACTTTGATGAGAATAATTATGCTTATTGGAAAGTAAGGATGAAAGCATTCTTGAAATCTATTGATGAGAGAGTCTGGAACTCTGTTGAATATGGATGGGAGAAGCCCACTACTCCTGTGAGTGAGTGGTAAACTTCTCAAAAAGAAGCAGCCGCTTTTAATAGCAAAGTAATGAATGATATTTTTAATGTTGTTTCTATGGAGGAATTTAAGAGAATCTTTAATGTTGAGATTGCTTATACTGCTTGGAATATCCTCTAGACTGTGCATGAAGGCACAAAGGCAGTTAACATCAACAAGTTGCAGCAATTAACTACTAGATTTGAAAGCATTAGAATGTCTGATGATGAATCTTTTGATGAATTCTATGCTAAGCTTAATGATATTGTTAACTCTACATATAATTTGGGTGAAATCTATGATCAACCTAAAATTGTTAGGAAGATTCTTAGATCTTTGACTGAGGATTTTAGACACAAAGTGACTGCCATCACTGAAAGCAAAGATGTGGACTCCATCCCAGCTGATGAACTTGTAGAATCTCTTCAGTCTTATGAGTTGGACCTACCTAAGACTAACAAATCCAAATCAATGGCTTTTAAGTCTGTTGATGATGTTAATGTGAGTGGATTTGATGATGAACTATCTGCTATAGAGATTGCTTACCTTGTCAAGAACTTTAGAAATTTTCTTAGGAACAATAACAAAATGGCAAGAGGTAAGAACACTGCTGAACCTAGAGATTTTAGGAGGAATGATCCCACTAAGGTTAATAACACTGAAAAACCCAAAAAAAAAGTAGGTTAACTTTCTAATAATTCTATGGGGCAACAATGTTTTGGATGTCAAGGGTATGGTCATGTTAAATCTGAATGTCCTACATACTTGAAATCTAAGGGTAAGACTATGGCTGTAACCCTTAGTGATGATGAAGTTTCTGACAATGAATCTGGTAGTGATGAGGATGGAAACTTCATTACTTTCACTGCTACTGCTGTAGTCAATGAAAGTGTGTCTGTTGAAGAGAACCCTTCTGATGGGGAACTCTCTGAAGATGCAGATTTATAAGAAGCCTACAATAAACTTTACAAAGTTGCTGCAAAGAATGCTATGAATGTCGATCTTGGTTTAAAGAAAATTGCTTCTCTTGAACTTGATAAGAAAAATTTGCTTATGAAACTGTTTGACGCTAATGAACTTTTGAATAATGTGAAAACTAAAAACATGCTTTTGCTTGATAAAGTTTAGAATTTGGAACTTGAAGTGTCTGTTGCTAGAGAACAAACTAATAGGTTTGCAAGCTCCAAACTTGATCACATGCTGAGTGTTCAAAAGTCTCCTTCTGACAAAACTGGCTTAGGTTTTGTGGAAAGCATCTCTATGCCTGAACCCCTTTCCACAAATTTTGTTCCTTCTTCTGAACCCCCTGTGAGTAAGGTTGTCAAACCCTCTGTGAGTGAGGCTACTAAATCTATAGTAGTAACATACCCTAGGAAAGTTAGGGTTGATCTTCAAGAGTTTAAATCTAAGGCTTCTAATTCTTCTAAGGGCAAGTTGCATGATAAGTCTGCATGGGTTTGTCATTTTTGTGGAAGATCCTATGATACTTATTGGTGAATTCCAATCTTGGAGTTTCTCAAAATTCTAATGTGAATAATAACTCCAATGCAAGAGTTGCATCTAAAAGGTTTTGGATGCAAAAGACTCAATCCAATTGAGTCTTTCTAACATGGTCCTTGTGCTTCATCTCTTTACTCTTTGTGACCATTCTTCTTTGTTGTTTCTTGTGTTTTACTAGGATTTGCATTGCATAACATTCATGCATTTCATTCTAGGTTTTTTTTTTTTTTTTTTTTTAAAGGGAAACGCAAAATGTGCTTTGCATTATTTTTCTTGTTGTTTGAAAACAAGGTTGGTCAATTTATGTTCACATGACATGTCTTTGTACCTTGTTTAGCTTAGATGAGCTTATTTATTGCATTTTACTAGCTGAAGTCTTTGTAGTGCATGTTGTGTGGGAAAGATGTTTGTAGTTGTTGATCACTTTGGCTTGATCTTGAAGTCACATGTCTTTGATTGTCAGACTTGAACTTTTTGAGGTAAACATAAATAACCATCTCACCACTGTTTACTAGCCAATCATGAACACCTTAGTGCATATCATAACATTTTGTGCTCAAGAATGTAGCACATGCACAAAAAGAAAATAAGGTGTAGCCTCAGTTTAAATGCTAAAATTGGTGTGTACATTATCTCGACTATATTAATAAGTTTCTAATCAATTAAAATTGGTGTGTACATTATGAGGCAACTCAAAAAACTTATATGATTGCAAACTTTTACTCTAGGAAATGTGGGAGTTATATGATATAACTCTTTAAGTGATAGTCTCTTTCAAATTCTATGTGATGAATTTTGTAGACTTTGTGCTTTTTCCCTATTCACATATCACCGCACATGTATCTCAAACTTTTACTAGTTGCACACACTACACAAGCTATTATGTGCTAAACTTTGTACATGTTATTGTGTGTGATTTTGGTTTGACCAAGTTTGAAAATTCCTTGAGTTTTATACAAAACATGTTTATGCTTGAGAATATGAAGAGAAATTGATTGAAAATCTTATTTTTGGAAAACTTGGATCAAAACAAGTGTTTTTGGAAAGCATTCCATCTCATACTCATGCATTTTATTCATAAAATTCAATGCTTTAAGGAGTATTTGCACAAAAATTAATTTGTTTTTTTCAAAAATTTGATTTTTCTACAATTTCGATCGATCGAACCTGTTTCTCGACTGATTGAAATTGCGATTAAAATCTTTGGTCAGCCTCTGTCTATTTTGATTAGTGCTCGATTGGTACTAGATCAATCGAAGCATTTTCAATCAGTCGAACCTAATTTTCGATCAATTGAAAATCGCGAGGAGAGTTTTTTAAAAAGCTTTTGTTTCTTACATGTTCAATCACTTTCCAAATTTTTTCAAACTTTTTCTCTCTCTCTCACCGATCGGTCAAGGCTTCAAATCAAATCTTTGTTGTTTTCCTCCAATCTTTTTGCAAGGTTTTTCTCTCCCAAGGCCGGTAAGACCTCTTTACCCTTCCTTTTTTATTTATTTACATGTTTCGTGCATTAAATCATGCATTTTTGGGAAAATTTTTGAACCTATTCAAATTTGGGATTTTTGATGATTTAAGCCTTTTCTTTCAAAACTGATCAATGGGTTTTTGTTGGGGGATGATATGCAACTGATCTATATGAATTAATTTGATCAATTTGATGGTTTGTGAAAAATTGAAAATTCTAGGGCTTGGAAAATACCCGAATTGGAGTTTTTGTTCAATTTGATGTAAATTGATGAAATTGGCTTGTTCGATTGACTCATTTGATCATTATATTGTGTTATCTGTCTTGAGTAATGATAAATTGATCAATTTGTTGGTTTTTACAACAATGGCTTTTCAAAATTTTGGGGTTTTTGATAACACCTCTATGCTCAAGCAAATTTTGTGTTTTTTGAGTCAAATTGAACTGATTCTCACTACATTAGAACATGCATCACTTGTTACATATGTTCATGCATCATATAGAATTGTTATTTCTATTTTTTTGTGCTAACTTGTAGTCTGCCCTTGTTTTTTTTTTTTTCCCCTTTTTCTCTCTGTTTTTTTTTTTTTTTTTTTTTTTTTGTCTGATCTTTAGCATTATGCCTAGGAAGACTAGAGCTAATAGGACCTCCACGTCTTCTCCATCTTTTGATAGTGATAAGTTTCTGAGTGAGAAACATCAAGAGACATTTGAGAAGCTTAATCTTAGGAGAAATATTTGGGCTGAGAGAAAGGTTCTTTTGAATGAGTTATCTACTGAGCTTAGGCGTAATTTTGAGCGTAAGGGGTGGCTACCTTTGTTAGACATTGATCATCCACCTCCGGCTACCCTGATTAGATAGTTCTACTTGAATCTCTCTATCCACGTCTATGATTCCAACACTTTGGTAAAGAGTTGGATACGAGGTGTAGAGTACCGCATTACTCCTACGGTAGTGTCTAATGCTTTTAGGGTACCTGTGGTCCAGCATCCTATCTATCCCTATGATGAGTCTCCTCCCTTAGACGACATCATGTCTTACATCACTGGTACTTCTATCTAGTGGGGTTCTGATCTTCGGATCATGTCTGCTAAGCTCACTAAGATACATTATCTTTTCTTTAGGATTGCTTGTCATTCCTTGTGGCCTATTTCTCATCTGCACACTATCCCTATTAAGCGATGTGTGTTCTTATATGCTCTTGTTACCGATGCCCCTATCAGTTTTCTTCACCTTTTTCTTCGTTCTTTGAACGAGGTGCATAGGAGTAGTTCTACTGCTCATGCTTTGTTCTTTCCTATTTTCATTCATAGGATTCTTTTACATTTCGAGTTAGAGGACTTTCCTGCTTCTGAGCCTGTCCACATTATAGCTCCCATTGGTGCCACCTTTCTTCGGCAAAGGGCTGCTCAGCTTCGAGCAAGCTTTAAACGTCCTCGGGTTGAGCCTTCAGGTGTCACTCCTCCTCCTCCACTTTCCTCTTTTACAAGTGCTACTTTGGCTGAGACGTTTGTTAATTCGTCTGCTGCTGCTGCTGTTCCTCCACCTTCTCCCTCGGGTGATTCAGAAATTCGACGGATGTTGGATACTGTCATGACCGTTCAGGCAGCTCATGGTCAGCTATTGGTGGACATGCTTGATGAGCTTTGTGCTTTGCGAGCAGAACTGAAGTGTCTTCGACATTCACCTTCGCCACCTCCTTTTGATGATAAGTGAGTGCCCTTTGGCAATTCATCACAAAAAGGGGGAGTACGTTGTAGTTGTAGTAGAGGAGTTTTTTGTTGTTAGGGGGAGATTTTTGAGTTCATAGATGTTTTTGGAGCTGTGGAGCTTTAGATTGTATCTAGGTGCTTCATTGTGTATCTATATTTTTTGGCTCATGATGTAGTGTTTGTTTTGGGTTGTTCATGATAGGGGGAGATACATTGATTGTATATGTTTCTTGTTTCACATTGCTTATTGCTTTATATTTATGAGTTATTCATGATATATGTCTTCATTGTTATGTTATGTGAAATCAAGAAGTTATTTTTATTAATTTTATTTTTCACACATGCGGTTACGCATTTGCTAAATGTTACAGAAATATACAAGTTGATTCAGTCATGATGCTGTTTACACTTGCAACTGATAGATAGTAATTAGGTTGAATTTGTTATGTTGGGCTATGTTTTTGTAATGGGCTGTTTTTATGTAAACTTTGAGCATTTTGTTTAGCTTGTGTTTTGTCATGGATTGCCAAAGCGGGAGTTTGTTAGGTTTAAGGAATTAGGAACTAATGTATTAGAACTTCATTTTGTAATGTTGGCAAACCATGATCAAAACGTTTTAGTCTTGTTTAGACTTGCTCAAAGTGTATTTATATGTAAAGTTAGAATCGAGTTTTCTACAGGATTTACTGTGTAAATCTGCCTAGCTCGATCGAGCGAAAATTAGACTCGACCGATCGAAAGTCGTGCAAATTGACTTTTCTGCAGAATTTTTCAACTCAGCCCAAGCCCGGTTTGATGTGTAGAGTTTTATGTTTTGCCCAAAGTATAAAAGAAAAAACCATAGCCACGTTTTGTAGGAGTTCTTTATGCAATGTGTGTGTGAATCTTTTATGAGATCTAAAGGCGTTTGCCTTCACATACACTTAGGTAACTCAAGATTGATGTCAAGAGCTTGATGATCATTCAGTTGCAGATTTAAGAACTTAAAGATATACAAGCAAGACTGCTTGTGCTTGTTGTGAATTCAAGAAAAAAGTAGTCCGTGGACTCGGAGCTGTCACGTGGTCGTGGTAGTAAGTTTTCTTCTCTAGATAGCAATAGGATGTTAGTGGTCTAAGTCGCTATTGTACAAACTTCAATTCTTTCATAGTGAATTCTGTTTTACCTTGAGGATAGCTAGGTCAAATCCTCCCCAGGTTTTTTACCGGTTTGGTTTTCCTAGGTTATCATATTGTGTGTTCTTTATTTTCCGCACTTTACATGATATGATTTACATGTGTTAACCTAGAACTGCATAATTTACCTAAGTTAAACACTTGGCTAAATAACTAGGTTAATCTGGCTATGTTCTAAGGGGTCTAAAAACGTATAGTAGCTATTGTTAATGAACATTTACACGCCTGGACTACACAAAATGTCTCTGCAATTTCAGGTCAAATAAGTTACAACTTGAATTTGTGGTTTTTGGATCCAATTTGGCTCATTGGTTTTCAAATTGTGTTCATTTAGTCAAAGCTTAACAATAAGGTTCTAAATATTTTATAGATTTCTAGGTGTTAATGGCAGTTAATTACTGTTTTCTTATGGGATACATTTGGTTTTAATTAAGGTTTTGATTTATAATTAGTTTCTAGAAGGCTTTTCCTGTTACTTCTTTGGCTACTGCAATTCCAAAAGGCTGATTATTTAGTTTGAAAGAAATATGTCTTTTTTGGTTTTTAATTGTTCTAATAATGGTTGAATATTTTTGCTTATTGTTTTTAGGTACACAAAACTATTCATTTAGGCTATTACCGGATTATCCTCGAACTCAAATTCATGATTATTATTTTTCACAAAGATAGTGCTCAATGATGGCATTACACATTGAACCAAAACATAACAATTCGATTGTGTCTCTTGCTGCTACTATTGTTGCCCCTGGTGAGTAAGAATCTGAGTTAGGTTTTTTTGGTATTTTAGAAGGTGCAGGATTGGTGGAGAAATTAGGGGTAGAGGTGGAGATGAAGGAGTATAAGTATGAGCAATTACCTAAAGCCCTTGAAAAGTTTGGAAACGAGTATTATATCCCTCTTTTCTTTTTGTTTGTTTTGTTTGTTTTTTAAAAATTTAATATAAATTTGTTGACACTGGGACTAAAGGAAAAAAAAGGGTTTACATCTTAGGTCTCATGATATTTTCTTTGTTAAGGATTGTGCTTGATTCAAAAGTGATGATTTCTCTCTTAACTGTATATGCTTTTGAGGATGTGCCCAACTAGTGCCTATAATCTCTCCCTGATTTTTTACATCTTTGTTTAATTCTTTGAATGGATTGAAAAATTTTAGATAAGTTATAGACTTTATGAATTAGAAACATACAAATACATAATTCAATGTGGGCTGTTCATTAATATTTCTTTGCATAAACTGAATAGATTAATTTTATAAGTGTTTGAGATGAAGAACCAAAGTAAGGGTTTCCATTAGGTATATAAAATTTGTTAACTCTGACAAACTTTAGCAGTTTTGGAAATCCTATAACTTTTTTGGCAATTATAAATAAATTGTTAAGTTCTTTTGCCATCTTCCATTGTAATCGATTTAGATTTTTGTCATTTTAGGTGTGTTATTGATGAAAAAGGGGCCAATTTGTTTAGTCTATTAATTGCTCATCCAGTAAAACCCTTGGCATCCCTACCTCAGGAGGTACAAAAACAATGCAAGAGAGCTTGGCGAGCTTCAACTTTGAGAGTTGCTTCCTTTCTAATCGAGTCTAAAATCTTATCAATTGACTCTTCACAATTCATGCTAGGTTCATTAATTCTGCTTCCAACAATCTCTCTCTATGTTCTTGATTTTTGGTTCTTCATTTTGTGATTTTTAATTATTTTTTTATTTCATTCCTCTTTCAATAAATATCAAGTTCTGTTTTTCAAAACATGGAAATAATAGCCTAAACTACTGGATGGGACTTTTGTCGCTAAGGCACAAAATATATGAGAGCGAAATCTACATTAGGTTTGTAGCATATTAGTATTGACACAAATCCTTATTATGTTATATATTAAAGTGAAACCATTTAGTACATGAATATGGGAGTAAGATATATTGTATATGTGTTATAGGATATTTTTATAAAATCTACATTTGTTCTATATTGCACTAGATTAATGAGAATTGTACTGTTAGTATTGAGTAATGATTTCATTTATTTAGTTGTTGGTGATATTTGAGCTTTATGGCCTTTTAAAACAAGGCTACTCTTGAATTAATTTGTATCTATGCTGATTGTGTATATACTAAGAATTTTAATATTAATAGTAGGCAAGCTTTTGATAAAATCAGGACAACTATTTTTGGGGGCTGTAAAAGTAGAAAATGAAAATTCTAGAAATGTGTAAGTTAGCTATCTATCTTAATTATTGAGAGATAAACAAAGGCGGAGTGATTCTACTTTTGTCTGCAAAGTTTTACAAGGCAGGAACTTTATGATGGGGGAGCTTTAACTGTAAAGCCAGAGAGAAGAACGAAGCAATCCAAGAGAAACTCTTTGGGATACAGTGTAGAGCCAACAATGTTATGATGGGGGAGCTTTAGCTATAAAGCCAGAGAGAAGAACGAAGTAATCCAAGAGAAACTCTTTAAGATACAGTGTAGAGTCAACAACAATATGCTTGCACCTGTTTTCTCATATTTAGTATGATAATTTTAGCAAAAGTCTTATGAAGAAGGTTATTTATATTGATAAAATATAGTTAGTGAAGTTGCCCCTGACCAATTTAATAAGATTTTGTTGATTTGATTTGCAAAACTCTTCAAATATTATAAATTTTTATTATTAGTGCATGTCATATATTTTTACTTTTTGTTAATGTTTCTCTTAGATGTGATATGTAATATTTTGATTTGAAATTTTACCCTTTTTGTTGTGCAGGCAATAACCAATGTTTAAACATCATATTATTTTTCATAATTTTTTCAGTAGACTAAGAAATATGAGACGAGATCACTATATATATATATATATATGTGTGTGTGTGTGTGTGTGTGCGTGCGCGCGCGCGCCAGATGTGAGGACAATGGGCTAACCCTCACTTGGGCTCATAATCTACTTGTAGCGTGGGCCTTTGGATTTCCTACCCTGGGTGGTTCTTTACGCAGAAACCCCACGAAACTGCCTTCCTCTCCTGAGTTACCTTACCCCCTCTCTTTTTACTACCACTGTGCTCCCCTTGGTTTAACTCCCTTCTTTTTATCTCAGCTTCTTTATGAACCTTACGACCCTATCTCCTTCTTTAGCTTCTTATATTGATAGCATAATATTTAGTGAGAAGTTATGATTACTCTTGGGGATAGTGGTAGAGGAGGTCCAATGTCATTATTGCAAAGTGGGTGTTTTGTTGGAAGTAGGGTGTGGTGAGAGTGGCATCGAAATTGGTTCCCCACTTCAGAAGGGACGTTCGGCAGAGGTATTTCCTAAGGCAGTGCCGGAAAATCAGGACACAGCGTTCCCAGGCAATCATACCCTCATCCGAGGTGTACTTTGATGAACATATACTATAATGGTTCACTTAACGAGTTTCGGACCGAGCATAGTGTCACGAGTCCCGGGCCCATGGCCTTAGCAGGCTTACTACCTATTTTGGACAAAGAGGTTGGGTCTATGGGCCGTACTGTAAAGTTGGAGTTCAAAACCCAAGGCCCTAATGAGTCTGGGAGTCCCATGTCGTACATTAGCCCCCCCCCCCCCCCCCCTTAATTTGTGTCCTGCCCCCAAGGATGAATCAAGGAAGCCTAAGGATAGAGACCGGCCCAGGGAGCTCAACAAGTAGGTACTGAACGTCCAAAAGGCCGATTAATGCACCCTAAAAAGGTGCGCCATATCTGACTGCTGGTTCAGCCATCATGATTGTCTGACGGTTCGTGTGCCAAAGCAGCACACGTGTGGCAGTTGAGGTGGGGATTTGTAGAGTTTCCCGCCCCTCATTTATTAAATGACCTTTATCCTCCCATTTGGCTCCTATAAATAGTTCCTTCTGAACCATTTTCTCACTTTCGCATTTTTCGCTCTTCACACTCCTCCTTTGCCGTGCATTCATCTGCGCATTCTTCCTCTAGCCCAGAACACCCTTGTTTCCTAGAACCCAAAGTAAGTCTCTCTTTCTCCTTCTCTTGTCTTAGTTTCCCTCTTCAATTTTAGAGTTTAGGATGGGTTTTGCTCACCTTTCAAACACTGAAGCGTCCTTAGCCACCTTTAGGCAGACATTCAACATCCCTGAGGATGTGAATGTGGCGTATTTCCATGAAAGCGAGATCGCTCTTCATAGACGTGCTGGGTCTAGTAACGCTTTCTTTCTCTTAATGGCAATTTTGGAGGGTGGGGTGAGGTTTCCCGTGGACCCTTTTTTACTTAACACCCTTAGATTCTACGGCTTGTGTCCTGACCAATTTCCTCCCAATTTTTACCAAGTAATTAGTTGCGTCAGTAGGTTGAATCAGATATATGGTCTGCAGTTGAACCATCACGATATAAATTTCATGTACAGTCTGTGTGGAAGCAAAAAGACTAACTATTACTTAAAAGTTAGGGATATGCAGGCACAACTAATTTCATGCCTGCCTGATTCTAACAGAAACTCTGTCGGGGAGTATGTTTGGGTGAGTGGCAATTGGTTTGCTGATGAACTCCCCTATCCACTCTCGCCGCATGAAGTTAGTTTGTACCAATCACTAATTCATTTCTCTTCTCCTTTTCTTGTTTACTCATAACTGTTCTATTTTTCCGGGTACTAATTTATCATGCTCTTTCATTGCAGGTAGGAAAAGGTTCAACCCGGACCTTAGGGTGGTGCATGTAAGGGATCTGAATTTTGTGCTCAGATTGAGATATTCGTTCATATAGACGGGTAGCTCCGGGCATCGCATCTCATACTCGGTTGCACCCCCATGTACAAGACTTGGCAACCTTTTAATCAAGCCCTATTGGTGGACAGCCCTCTGCTGTCTTATGTGGACGTTCGGCAAGCCAATTTCCTCCCTCCCTCACTGACCACTAGGGAAGCTCGAGACCTCGACCCTCACTATATAACTGCAGAAGATGTCACCCCAATTAGGGACGAGTCAGCCGAACGAGTTTCCTGGGCACTTAGGGCGCAAGCACACATTCCCGTTGAAGGGGACGCGAGTCAAGCACAAAAAGTCAAGCAGAAAGTGACTGAAGGCGAAAAAAAGGCAGAGATGGTGACAAGAAGGAAGTTAACTGCCGATCGTTTTTTGTCCGGCTCCCGACCTCCAGCTCAGCCTTAGGAAGCCCATGCTAAAGACCGTACTCCCTCTCCTCCTCCCCCATCTGGTCAGCAGAAAAAGAAGCAGTGCGTAGAAGACCAGCCATTCAGGGTCGCCAGTGATGTGCCCGACAAAACACCTCCCTGCCCTTTAGGTGGGATTGTGATCCGAGAACCTGTGAGCGGTCCGCATCCGGCAACCCGAGACGATACTGAAGTGGGCTCCTCTTCGCAGGTCGTGCCCCACTAGCAACCCACATTCATGCTCGATGGCAAGCCCCTGCGGGCCACAGCAAGTGTAAGGATGTGGGCCCAAGGTGAGGGGGCGGAGTGGCGCAGAGCCTGGTGAGTGGTCTGCTGTTGCCCTAGGACATCCCACTTCTACTTGGACTGCTCCAAGGACTCCTTTGTACGGCAGTTGCAATGGCACACCATCGCGATAACCTTTTCTCACCCGACTTCTCATTCACTTTGTAATTTGAACGATTTTTTTTTTTTTTTTTGTATCCCTCTAAGTTTATTTGTGTGGTGTTCCCAGGCCGCCCAGATAACTTATATGCTTGGTGAGAGGATGGGCGAGCTCGCTGAGGAGGCTGAATGGGAAAGGGCACTAAAGGACGTTGTCAACGCTACGGCCCGGGACAAGGGAAAGGCTACTGAGGCCACCAAGAAGAAGGCGCAATCCTTGGAGAAGGCCCAGCTACTGGCTGAAAAGAGGTCGGCGGAGGTAGAGACTACACTAAGGGAAATTGAACTTAAGTTGGCACAAGCGAAAAGCCTGAACCTGGCCCATGCTGAGGAGGTAGTAGAACTGAAGGCGGCCCTTAAGGCTTATGAGAATAAGCGGTACAACGAAAGATTTGCGAATGCCAAGAACTCCATCGAGCCTGTTGTCCACCAAGCTCAGACCTAAGGGTTCAAGGAGGGTGGCTAGCTGCCCTTCAGGCGTTAGGAGTGCCTGAGGATTCTCCGCTGAGGAACCCGAAGCAAATTCCTCGCCCGGTTCTTACTGCTCCTGTTCAGAACTAGGTTGAGGCTGCCGAAGATAAAGACACCCTAGCATGAGGGAGCTAGTGAAGGCCATTGACACCCACGTGGAATCTGAGGATCTGGAAATCACTAACAACTTCATAGCTCCCGGGAATGAGGAGACCCAGCAGCCGCCTACCGCGAATGCCCCGGATTAGCCTGCCGAAGACGTAGTCTAGTTTTTTCCTTCCGACCTAGCTACCTGATGTTTCCTTTTTTTTTTTTTTTTCTTGCTTTTCATTATTCAGTTTGCCCAGTCACCGGCATGTGGTGACAAAACACTTAATTTATGTTTTCTAATTTTAACTTAAAGTTTTATTTTCCTATGATCACCGGGCTATGGTGATGAAACACTTGTTTAATTGTTTTATTTTGCTTTAATTCGTTCCCATTCTCGGCTTTGGTGACCGAGCAATTTATGATTGCTTATTTCATCGTTGCAATGCTATCTTTCCTATAGGTCAAATCATGATTGTTTTTGTTTGTCCTTTTCATATTCTTAAAACTGGCCGGGTAGCTAGATGATAGTATGCCTGAACCATACATAGGAACTGGCATTTCTTTGCATACAGTGGCTAAGACTGACCCAAAGAAATTCAATATATGGGGAGAACTCCTTGCGATTCTTGATTACCGTGTTTTACTTGACTTAGGAAAATGAGAACTAGATAACTAAGCCGAACTAAATGCATATTGATCAGGCGTAATGTCTTCCGTTGTGAGGAATTCTAACCGCAGAAGCATTGTCAAGAACAAACTTTTGCCTTTAGGTATGCCGAAACAAGGTTTCCACTTGTCCGGTGATAAGAATCGAACCGGGGGCAAGATTCTGTCCTTAGATAGTTTGAAATAAGGTTTCCACCTATCTGGTGATGGGAATCGAACCGGGGACAGGCTTCTGTCCTTATATAATGTGAAGTAAGGTTTCCACCTGTCCGGTGATGGGAATCGAATCGAGGACAGGCTTCTGTCCTTATGTAATTTGAAATAAGACTTCAATCTGTCTGGTGATGGGAATCAAACCAGGGACAAGACTCTTGTATTTGCCAGTTGGGATCGACGGATTGATAATAATGTAATTAGATGGATCGGCACGAATAGATATCACCTTTATATTAGTTGATGAAACACACGTATGATATTAAATTCATCTTATACCTGAGTACAAATGATCAATGATAAAATTTCTTCAAGTTGTGGACGTTCCATGGCCAGGGAAGCGGTCTCTCGTCTAGGTCCTCCAAGTAGTATGCCCCTGCACCCGCAATAGCAGTAACCCTATTAGGTCCTTCCCAGGTCGGGGCCAACTTCCTAGCATTTGCATCTCGCATATTCCCTACTGCTTTCCATAACACCAGTTCCCCTACGCTGAACTCCCTTGTCTTTACATCCCGGTTATATCGCCGAGCGAGTTTTTGCTGATACTTGGCTAACCGTATGGTCGCTACTTCTTTATATTCTTCCAACAAGTCTAAACGCTCCACCATCAACCTATCATTACGGGTGGGGGAAAATTCCTCAACTACAGTGCTGCATAAGTTTACTTCGGCTGATATCACAGCTTTTGCCCCGTACTTTAAGGAGAACGGGGTTTCTCCTGTGGACCTCCTGGGTGTTGTTCGGTATGCCCACAAAATGTTGGGCAATTCTTCAGCCCACCTACCCTTTGCACCGTCCAACCTTTTCTTAAATCCATTCACAATTACCTTGTCAGTGGCATTAACCTGACCATTGCTTCGAGGATATGCTAGGGTGGAGTACCTGTTCTTGATGCCGAGGTCACTGCAAAACTTGTGAAAGGCTTTACTATCAATTTGCAATCCATTATCAGATATAAGAGAATCTGGTACCCCAAATCTTGTGACTATATTCTTCCATACAAACTTCTTAACGTCCACATCCTGGATATTGGCTAACGCCTCTGCCTCCACTTTCGCCTACTTGGTAAAGTAGTCAACAACCACTAAAACAAACTTTCGATTGCCTATGGCCTAGGGAAATGGGCTGGTAATATCCAGCCCCCATTGTACGAAAGGCCAGGGGCTGTTGACAAGATTCAAATGGCCTGCGGGTTGGTGAATCAAGGGAGCATGCTTCTGGCACTATTCACATTTACGCACATACTCAGCGGCATCCTTCTACATCTGTGGCCACCAAAACCCCTGAGTCATGGCTCGATGTGCCAACAAATGTCCTCCCACATGACTTCCATACACCCCATCATGCAGTTCGACCAAGAGTTCATTAACTTTCCTAGGGTGTAAGCACAAAAGGTATGGCCCCTCAAAGGACCTCCGGTATAACTTACACTCTATCGACAACCAGTACCGAGCAGACACCTGGCAAATCCTGTTAGCCTCCTTCTCATTACCAGGGAGCCTATCCTCGGCTAAGAAGTCAATGATCGGGTCCATCCAGCATGGCTCAATCATCGAAATCTTCACAATAATAACACTAACTGTGGTATTAATGCTTGAGACTGCTATGAGCTCTACTTCAATTAACCGAGGCACATCTTCTGTCATTAATGATGCCAACGTGGCTAGAGAGTCAGCATGTCTGTTCTGCTCCCTAGCTATTTAGGCCAATTTTATCGTACAAAATTTACTCATGACTTGCTTAACCACCTGTAAGTACCCTTTCATTCGAGAATCCTGGGCCTCGAAACTGCCCTACACTTGGCTAACCACCAGCTAAGAATCTGAATATATCTCTACATCCTGGGCACCCATCTCCAAAACAGTTCTTAATCCGAAAAGCAAGGCCTCGTACTTAGCTTCGTTGTTAGAGGCCATAAATCCCAACCTAAAATAATGCTCCAACCATATTCCTTCTGGGGTGATAACGACAAACTCGGCACCAGCCCCCATGGCACTTGATGCACCGTCCACAAATACCTTCCACGGGTGACATTCCACATGATAAACCATCTCCCCTTTGTTCTTAGGAGAAAACTCCGCAACAAAATCAGCAAGAACTTGGCCCTTCACTAAACTTCTTGGCCTGTACCTTATATCAAAGGATCCCATCCAAGTCCCCTATTTAGCTATTTGACCCATAAAGTCGGATCTTTTTAACAAGGACTGTAAAAGGTACTCGGTCAGGACATAAATGGTATGAACTTGAAAATAGTGAGGCACTAACACCAACTTCTCCAAGGGCAAATATCTTGTCTCAGCATCAACTAAAGTGTTACTGATGTAGTACACAAGCTGCTGCACTCCTTGATCCCTTAATAGTATGGAAATCACGGCATGGTCAGACACCAAGAGGTACATGAATAAATCTTCCCTGGGTTCCGGGGTTGTTAGCATAGGTGCCTGCGGTAAATAATCCTTTAAATCCTGTAAAGCTTTTTCACATTCCTCATCCCACCTGAACCCTTTCCACCTCTTCAAAAGCTAGTAGAATGGGCAACAGCAATCGGCAAACTTAGAAATGAACCGATTAAGTGCAGCTAACATTCCAGTCAACACCTGCACTTCCTTCGGATTGCTCGACGACTTGAGGCGCTATACGGCTTCAATCTGATCGGGGTTGACTTCTATCCCACGATTAGTGATCAAATAACCTAGGAACTTGCCAGCCCCTACCCCAAAAATGCATTTATCCTCGTTCAGGCGCAACTTTTGTAGCCAAAGTACTTCAAATACCCTCTAGAGGTCCTCTTTATTCCGCGTCTCTTGCTTACTCTTTACCACTAGGTTGTCAATGTACACCTCAACCATGTGCCCAATCTCATCTCAAAACATTCTAGTCATCGTTCGTTGATACGTCACTCTGGCATTCTTCAACCCGAAAGGCATCACAGTGTAATGATAGTTGCATTAGGGGAGATGACTGTTGTCTTCTCCTGGTCCTCGGCGGCTAGGGCAATCTGGTGATAGCCTTGAAAAGCATCCAAGAAACTCATCCTTAGGTGCCCATAAGTGGCGTCGACCAATTGATCTATCTTTGGCATAGGGAATGGATCCTTTGGGCACCCTCGGTTCAAATCCGTGAAATCTACACAAGCTCTCCATTTGCCATTCTTCTTCTGGACCACCATGGTATTCGCCAACCATTCCGGGAAGAAGATTTCCTTTATCGCCCTGGCCACTTTTAACCTTCCGACCTCCTTCCTCACTGCCTCAACGTGCTCCTTAACCGATCTTCTCGGCTTTTGATTCTTTGGAGGAAATGACGGGTCCACGTTAAGCCCGTGAACGATGAACTCGGGATCAACCTCGGACACCTCATACGAGCTCCAAGCAAACACATCTACATTCTGTATTAGAAATAACAATGTTTCTACCTTATCCCCATCCTTCATACTTGCCCCTATCTGAAAATACCGGTCAACATCTAGTAGTATCTTTACTCTGATTAATTCCTCTGCACAACTAGCCCCCATTCTTTCTTGGGGCTCTTGTAATTGCTACAAAGGGATCTCCTCAGCGATCTCCCTCTATTTAGCCTTCTTGTGTTTCAAATCGACTGCGGCCACTAAGCATTTCCTGGCCGCCTTCTAACTTCCCCTCACTACAGCGATGCCTTGCTCGATGCAGAACTTAACCTTCACATGCAAGGTGGAGGGAACTGCCCCCTTTGCATGGATCCATGGCCTTCCCAGAATTGCCGTATAAGGAGAAAACGAAGCGACAACTATAAAAGCTACTATTACTTCCTTTCCTTCCATATTTACAAGAAGTGATATTTGCCCCTCAGGGATCACTACCTAGCCATCAAACCCGATTAAAGGCGCTTCGTATTTTGAGAGGTCATCTTTCTTCACTCCTAGCCCTCTAAACAGATCCAGATACATCACGTCGGCCCCACTTCCTTGATTTACCATCACCTTTTTTACTATGAAACCATTTATCCGGGCTGTCACCACCAATGCATCATCGTGTGGCTGAATTGTCCCTTCCAAACCATCATCGCTGAAAGCTATGGGCTCCCGACCAGTCTTCATCTTCTTCTCAAGTGGTTGCTCACCCGAGCAGTTTCCCACGGGTGCTATAGTCAACACTTCTCTTCTCTTGACCACAGCGGTAACCCTAGGGGCAGCATGGATGACTTTGATCACTCCTAACAGAGGCTGGAAAAGGTTCCCTCTTTGCTGTGTGCCTTGCCTAGTCCCCCTATTTACTGAATCCACCATAAACTCCTTCAAGTATCCCACCTTCACCAGCTACCTTAAATAGTATTTTGACACCCGGAACTGCTCGGTTGTATGCCCCTTATCCCTATGATAAATGCTGTACAAATTTTGGTTTCTCCGAGACGGGTCACGCCCCATCTTGTTTGACCATCTAAAATACAGCTCGTTCTTTATCTGGTCTATGATCCTATGTATCGGCTCTTTAAACCCTACGTTCACTTCCCCCAATTGCAACTCTGGCTCTTGTATCTTTATATCTTTCCAAGGCCTTGGCTGAAAACCTCTCTGCTGAGGACGATTCACCAACGGGGCCTTGCCTTTACTCTGTAACCGATCTTCCTCCAGGTGTTTGTACTCCTCAATACGCCTTATAAGCTAACTTATATCCTCGGGAGGCTTCCTCATCAATGACTCCCGAAGTACGGAGTCCTTGGGCAACCCCATCCTAAAGGTGCTCGCCGCAATTTTCTAGTTGCCTCCATTGATCTCATTATAAAGTTTCCAATACCGACTGGCATAGCTGCGAAGGATTTCCCCTACCCTCATCTTCATAGATAGTAATGCAACCTTCGAATCCTGCAATGCCTGTATGACACGAAGACAGTCACCTTCAATTATAACTTCGAACAAACTCAGTTCCCTAACAAACACCATAACTCTTCTAGCACCTAGTGCATCAGCCATCTCCATCGACTTGATTGACTCCACTCTCTGACTTAAGGCAGCCAAACATTTCCTGCATGATCCCTAAACACCACTCCTATCCCAACTCGGTTTGTACCTTCCAGTAATGCCACATCAAAGTTAGCTTTGTAAAACGTAGCGGGCGGAGGGGACCATCGAACAGGAGGTTGACAAACAAGAGCCTGCTGTGATAGATGTCCCAGAATTCTTGAACCAACTCCTTATCTTTATCACCAATCTCATATAGCTGCCAGGTATGTTGTCGCTCTCTCATTCTATTCCTTCTCTGCCACAAGCACCAAGCCACCATAGCAAACAAAGCACACTGAAAGCCCGACCTAGCACTGAACGGAGCCTCCAAAATCTCCATAAATGACCTGCAATTTTTCTAGGTCAAGAAAAAGAAACTCGGATCGGACTGCCATACTAATCGTGCTTGATCACAAAGCCATAAACAGTGCATGAGAGACTCCGACTGATCACTACACCCATCACAGGTATCGTTGATTGGAATATGTTGAGTCTTCAAGTTTTGTTTGGTAGGGAAAAAGTCTCTTGTAGCTCGCATTAGGAAATGTCTAATTTTATTTGGAACTTTAAGCTTCCAAATCTTCTTCCAAACACTTTGTGTGGAAGTAGGGGAAGAGGAGCTCAGCATTGAAAGATTTTTAGCCTCCACTGGCATATGGTAGGTGGTCCAAACGCTATAGTCCCCATTATGAGTGAATGACCAAATCAATATATCGTCTACCCTTCCTTCACCCACATATATCTCCCCACCCCCCCCCCCCCCACTTTCTCGGCTTCCAAAGGTAGGAAATAGTTAGACAGAATTGCTAGATCCCAAATCCCAGTATTTGGATAAAACAAATCACGAACTTGAACCATAAGAGAACCTGCTCTAGGGGACACGATCTTGCTACACGCTGGATCAGGCAGCCATTGGTGATCCCATACGTTGATTGCTTCTCCATTCCCAACCCTCCATATTGCTCCCTTATTAATTACCTCGTGTGCTTGCAAAATACTTCTCCACACATAAGAACATTTCGGATGGACAGGTGCTTCAAGAATACTACCTCGTGGAAAATATTTGGCACTAAAAACTTTATAAACAATAGTATCTTTATTATGAAGTAAATGCCGAACCTGCTTTGCTAACATAGCATTATTGAATTTCTGAAAGTCCCGAAACCCCATACCTCCAATTGATTTGGAAGAGCAAAAAGAGCTCCACTTAACCCAATGAATTTTCTTTGAGTCACCATTACCCCACAAAAACTTCTGGATCATTGCTTCAATATCTTTGCATAACCCACCAGTAACTTAAAAACACTCATAGAGTAAACTGTGATAGATTGAACCACAGCCTTAATCATGACCTCCTTACCCGCCAGAGACAGAAGCTTTTCCTTCCAACCTTGCATACGAGCTCATATCCGTTCTTTGATTTGAGTAAAACATGTCGTCCTATTTCTCCCAACAAAGGAAGGGAGCCCCAAATATTTTTCATAGCGTCAAATAGTTGGGATATTGAGAGCCACCTTGATAGCCTCTTGAGACTGCTCATCTGTATTCTTGCTAAAGAAAAAAGTTGTTTTCTCCTTATTTATCATTTGGCCTGAAGCCACTTCATAGTACCCAAGCAACTCTTGTATTTTATGGCACTCATTTAAGGTAGATTTGCAAAAAACCAGGCAATCATCTGCAAAATATAAGTGGGTTAGTTTGATTCATTTCTAAAAATAGAAAACCCTTGAATTTCTCCTCTTGCAGCCGCGTTACATAACAAAGCATTTAACCCCTCTACATAGAACATAAATAAATAAGGAGAAAGAGGATCCCCTTGCCTCAAACCCCTCGAAGGTGTGATCATACCCTTCTGTTCACCATTCACAAGAATAGAATATGAAACTGTGGTGATATACTCCATTATCAAATCCACCCATGATTCCTGAAAACCCAATTTGAGGAGGATTCACCCATAAAAACTCCATTCCACCCTATCATAAGCTTTGCTCATATCCAACTTCATAGCCATAAATCCTTTTTTCCCTGTAAAATTAGTCTTCATATGATGTAAAGATTTAAAAGCAATTAAGATATTATCAGTAATCAATCTATTTGCAATAAAAGCACTCTGGGTTTTTGAAATAATGGAATTAAGCATAGGCTTAAGGCGATTAGCAATCACTTTGCTGATGATTTTATAAATCACATTGTAGAGACTTATAGGTCTAAAATCAAATACCTTTTTCGGATTTTGAACTTTAGGAATTAACGTAATGAAGATATGGTTTATAGATTTAAGGATAGACCCCGAATTTAAACTAGATTACACAACCTGAGTAACATCCAAACCTACATCCGTCCTATATGTTTGATAGAATAGAGGAGGCATACCATCCAGGCCTGGAGCTTTAAGTGGTGCCATCTCCCTTATCGCTTCTCCAACCTCCTCACTGGTATAGGATTTTCCTAGCTCTGCTCTTATCTCATCAGTAACCACTATTCGAACTCCATCCAAGTTGCGGTCTAGGTTATGTGGAATTAAGGAAGTGAAAAGTTGAGAATAATACTCAATAAGCAAGGTCGAGACAGCCCCTTCATCCTCTTGCAACACTCCCTGCCCATCACGCAACCCCTTGATGAAATTCTTCCTTTTCCTTTGAGTTGCTATACCATGAAAAAAACTAGTATTCTGATCCCCATTCTTCAACCACTATATACAGGACCTTTGTTGCCACATCTTTTCTTCTTTGTCTTATAAAGCATTCAACTCCTTTTTTAATCGAGCAACCTCCTCATAATTTCCAGTTCTGACCGAGACTTCCTCAACCCTCTAAAGCCGATCCTTGGTTTGCTTGACGCTGCTTTGCACATGACCAAAATGGTCTCGACTCCATGCTTTCAACCTTTTTTTGCACCTCTTTAATTTCTTGGCAGCAACGTACATAGAAGTACCAACGGAGAGCAATCCTAAGCTCGAGTGATAGTGTCTCTACACCCTAAGTCCGACACCCACATAGCTTCAAATCTAAACGGTTTTCAATGCCACCTATGATGCTCCCCATCCAGATCCAAGGACAAAAGAATGGGGCAATGATCTGATGTAAAGCAATTTAAATGTCGCACCCTACCTGTGGGAAATTTAGCCAACCATTCATAATTTGCAACACCCCTATCCAATCTCTCCCATATCATCTCTCCTCTCCGTTGCCCTCGCCAAGTGAAATTCGGACCTAAGTAGCCCAAATCAACAAAACCACAAAGGTTTAAAACATCACAAAAATTTTGCGTCAAATTATGAGCCCTAGGTACCCCACCTTTCTTATGTAGTGCCTTAAGCAGTTCATTAAAGACTCCAAAGCAACACCATGGGAGTTTAGGCTTTGAGCTCAATATTCGTAGCATATTCCACCCCTCAATCCTGCAACTTGACTCAGGCTCTCCATAAAACCTAGTCAGTCTCCAAGCACTTTTCGAGCCACCGTGAATAATAGAATCAATATGGTAGCCCGAAAAACTATCCACCCACACATCAACACCATTTTTCCAAAGAAGGGCTAAACCCCCTCCCCTACCATCAATTGGTACTGCAAAACAACCATCAAAATTTCTCCTGTCCCGAACCCACAACATATGCTCTCTAGTTGACCATGTTTCTGATAAAAATACAATCATGGGATCTTGAGCTTGTATAATATCAACAAGCTCCTGAATTGCACTATGGTTCCTAAGCCCTTTACAGTTCCATGCTATGAGTTTCATGGCTATCGGCAGGGCTGATCATCAGCCTCCACCATTAAATCATTAGAATAAGCTGCCTGTTTCTTACTACGACCATTCACTTCCTCCAAATCCTCATCAACGTCTAGCTGTAATCGTTTAGACAAGACCAGTTCCTAGGGTTCATAAGACACTCTGGATTTTCTAGGAACTTGAGTGAACCTTGGTATAATCGGATGTTGTAAGCTTGGCTATGCCTGTGTGAACAAGTTTTTCAAAAAGATAGCTGAACCCACCACCCAAGATCCCACCCCACCCTGTGGAGCCTCTGTTCCCACTCCCATTTCATCGTATCATGACAACTCTCCATCAATATCGTCCAACTGAGCCTGAAAGATCTATGAAGGAGAGTTCTCTCTGATTCAAGTTTTGAAAAGTAGGCAAGCAGCACTTTTTCGAGTCCATATCATCCTTAATTCGGGTTTCCTACACTATCGTGCTAGACTACCTGTTCTTCCTTGTTAATCGAAGCTTGCTACCCTTCTTCAGTCTCATTGCTCTATTCAGTTTGCACTCCAACCAGATCCAACCCCTTACTCATTCCATTGCACGGGTTCATCTCAGAAACACGCCCCCCCCCCCCCCCCCCCCCCCCCCCCCCCCCTTTAACCTCCTCCTCATATCCTGCAACCTGAACAATTGTTCTCTTGGCCAGATTTTGAGTACTAGCTCGCAGCCACGACCCAAACTGTTGGGTCCCTTCCTTCAGAGTCCCCTTTCTATTCTACCATAGTGAACAATCCCTGTCATGATGGGTAAGGCATCCGCACCAATAACGTAAGTTGGGCAAGCGCTCATATCAAAAGCTAACCCAACTCTTCTCACCATTGCTTAACTCTTTCTGCCTCTCTAAGGGGTTTTGTAATATCAACAGACACCTGTACTCGCATGTAATTACCCCTTTCAAACTCCTCAGCGTCACCTTTACTGGGAATCACCTCTCCTGCTGTCGAAACGATATCTGTGGCTATCCTCATATTCAGACTACCTAACGGAAGATCGTGGACCTGAATCCAAAAACTTGCCTTATCAAAACTCAAGCCCTTTACCTCTGTCAGTCTCGTAACTCTCCTCAGCGCCACCAAATATTTATCAAAGGTCCATGGCTCTCCCGATAAAACCTTATCGACATCGGAATCCTCCATAAAGACAGATAATACTCGATGATTTCCCATGTCCCTCACCTCAAAACCCTTCTTAGTGTGCCAAAGCAACTTAAAATTTCTTGCAATTGCTTCCATGCTTAAGACTCTACCCATGAAAAATCTAACTACCAATAAGTGTTTTCCTTCCAAATCGCTCTTGTTCACCTGATACTTGCTCCCTTCGGACTCAGACAATAAGAAGGTTTCCCACATAGCCGATAGGTTCTCCATAGTAACCTCACAGTAGTGCTCACCACATCCTCCCGGTCACAACCGATGAAAGAAACAGGAGCCTAACTCAGAGAGTAGGCACGACTTCTACTAGCCGCTAGGGTTTCGCATGAGCCCTAAGGCAGATAAACTTTTTTCTATATTCATGAGCTTGAATTTATACATGTATGGTTAGAGTTGAATTGAAGTAAATTTGATATCCATGCATGATTTATATATAGTAAATGGAATTGCTAAGTCTTAATATTGATTACGAAGATTGTGGGTTCAAACTTTGGTTTATAATCTACATGTACAAGCTTGAGTTTATATGAATTTTTTTCCTATTTGAATACGGCTTTGCATGCTAGCTCTTTAGCTAGTATTGCAAATCCCATCAATCTTTAGGCTTGATTCAAAGGCAACTTTCCAAATAGTTTTTCAAATCTTTACGCTTTTTGCAAATAGACTCACTTAGTGTTATTATAGATATTAGACATATCCATACTTTGATTATTCATCTTTTTAATATGGAACCAAAAAGGAAAGAAAAAAAAAATTCCTTCAAATTATCATGCTATAGTCTGTATATAGAAAATCCTGCAAAATAGCTTTTGTTCTCTCTCTACAAATTTCAAACCCGTTTGAGTAAAATGTTAACAAGCTCTTACTCAATTTTCCACGTTAAACTCCGTTTGTTTCGATGGAAAACTTTGTGTAAAGATAGCTTTCTTTATTTTCTAGTATTTGGTAGCATAAAAAAAGATGAGTCAAAGGAAAACTATCTTTGGTCAATAAAAAAGTATGGCTTATTTTTAGAGATTGTTTTCCATAAATTTTTTTTGGAAAACAACTCTATCTCACAGCAAGCTAAATAAGGGAAGTTAGGAGGTTGTTTTTCAACTCATTTAAAGTTGCTACCAAACATTGGAAAATAAGATAGTTTTATAGAAAATGCTTCTTGAAAAATGACTGATTTTCTAGAAAACATCATTATTGAAACAAACAGAGCGTTAAGAATTGAATTACAACCTTGAAATAAAAATTGAATTTACAGAATCGCAAAAAAAAAAAAAAAAAAACCTATAAACCTAGCTATAACATCGTTGGTACAACAATAGATAAACTGATAAAACAAGTTGACTTTGTCATATTTGATTGAATCCTTGGCCAAAAGGAGAAAAAAAGAATCAAGTCAGTTAACAAATTTGCTACATTGTTTGAGTAGGAAGAAGCAAGCCTAAATCCTAAATAGAAAGAACTTAGAGGAGCCTTTGTGTTATTATAGATATTAGACTTATCCATACTTTGATTACTCATCTTTTTAATATGAAACCAAAAAGGAAAGAAAAAAAATTCCTTCAAATGATCATGCTACAGTCTGTATATAGAAAATCCTGCAAAATAGCTTTTGTTCTCTCTCTACAAATTTCAAACCCGTTTGAGTAAAATGTTAACAAGCTCTTACTCAATTTTCCACTAAAAGAATTGAATTACAACCTAGAAATAAAAATGGTGAAAAGCCATTTTTAGTCCCTACATGTTCAGGCGATTTCCATTTTAGTCTCTATATTTTATTCTTACCGTTTTTAGTCCCTATCCTGGAAAACGCTTTCTATTTTGGTCACTGTCGTTACATCAGAGACGGAAGAAGATGACGTGGCAAACGGTAAGAATAAAATAATGCAAATTAATGTTGACGTGGCCTATTTAGTTACATCCCCGCCCTTATTTGTCACCTGGCCCTCACGTGACACTCCTTAACCTAAATAATATCCCAAATCACATAACCACACCTGATCACACATGACGGCAGAGTTGCAGAATCCCTAATCTCTTACCTTACCCGTTGCTCATCACATGACCATAGAATCGGCAAGCACAAAAATACCACAAATCGGCAAGCACAATCACTTCAGCGTTCTCTCCAGCTCTTAGTTGTATTTCAAATCGGCAAGCGCTCTCTATTTCTCACAGAAAGCTTCAGCGCTCTCTCCAGCTCTTAGTTGTATTTCAAATCGACAAGCACTCTCTATTTCTCACAGATAGCTTCAACGCTCTCTCCAACGTTGCTCTTACATGACCATACCCGTTTCTCTTAGTTGTATTTCAAAGGTTTTACCCGTTTCTCATCACTGAGCAAATTGTGAAGGTTGTATTTCTCTCCAATGCTCTCTCTCTCTCTCATTATGTCTTACTCTCTCTGTTTTCATTATGTTTTCTTCCCGTGACTTGCATGCAGTTGATTTGAAGATGTTTTTGGGCTGTGTGGTGAGCAAGGAGGTATTGATTTGAAGATGTTTTTGAGTTCGTGGGTTAGGGACCTTAATCTGTGTGGTGACTGGTGAGCGAGAAAGCTAAGGAAATTTAGGGGTTAGGGATTTCAGGTGTGGTCATGTGATTTGGGATATTATTTGGGTTAGGGAGTGTCACGTGAGGGCCAGGTGACAAATAAGGGCGGGGATGTAACTAAATAGGCCACGTCAACATTAATTTGCATTATTTTATTCTTGCCGTTTGCCACGTCATCTTCTTCCGTCTCTAATGTAACGGTAGGGACCAAAATAGAAAGCGTTTTCCAGGATAGGGACTAAAAATGGTAAAAATAAAATGTAAGGACTAAAATGAAAATCGCCTGAAAATGTAGGGACTAAAATGGAAATCGCCTGAAAATTTAGAGACTAAAAGTGGCTTTTCGCCAATAAAAATTGAATTTATAGAATCGCAAAAAAAAAAAAAAAAAAAAAAAAAATCCCTATAAACCTAGCTATAACATCGTTGGTACAACAATAGTAAACTGATAAAACAAGTTGACTTTGTCATATTTGATTGAATCCTTGGCCAAAAGGAGAAAAAAAAAATTCAAGCCAGTTAACAGATTTGCTACATTGCTTGAGTAGGAAGAAGCAAGCCTAAATCCTAAATAGAAAGAACTTAGAGGAGACTTAGAATTAAAAGATTAACATATTTACAGCTCATCAGACAAAAATTGTTACATGCATATGATGCTATATAAGCATACCCATAGTGACAACTTAAAGAAGACGGATTTATATTCAAGAAAAAATAAAAATAAAAGAAGACACTGTTTTAATTAATGGTCACAATTTATGAGCCACCATCTCTGACAGACAACCTATTCATAAACACCATCCTAGTGGATGCGTCAAACAAACTAGAGAAACACAATATACTTAACAAAAATCTAGGAAAAACCACTTCAAAATTTGAACACTATAAAGCTTCATGACATTGACTGTTCATCCTTTGCTTTTTGAACCAACACAAGTGCAAAACAGAGCCGTCCTTTGTTTGTATTAGAAGAAGAAGAATCATCGCAAGCTTCTTTGTTCACACGGAAAGACCAGAGTTGCACGACATCATCTATCTTGAGACCATTCGACTCCCGGACTTTGTTCCAAGTGGATCTCAATGCATAGGTTGAACTCGTGTTACCCGTATCCTTAGGCATGTCCCATTGAACCAAAACAATATGACCAATCTCAAGCATGGGATCGATGAATTGCACTCGTATTTCTTGCCCTGCTCTAAGCTTCTCTTTCTCTTCCTCAGTCAAGAAATCTGTCCTCACTATTTGCCTCAATGGTATTGAAAACCGATTATTACCCTTGGTTATGTCAGTCTTGAAAAGCTTTTTCTGTATCACCAACAATTCGTCACGCCCACCCATTGCTTCGATCACATCCTTGAACTTTTGAGGTAGATCAGGTGGTGGGTTTGGACCCGGTGGAATTGCAGTCTTGAATCTCTTGATTGGCAATCTTGATTTCCAAGATTGCTTCTTTTTCTGGGTTTCCAAACACCATTCATCTTGATCTCCCAATCTTACTCTCACTGAAACAGGCACAGCAGTGGTTGTGATCATGAAGGCTTTTCCTTGCTCCGCAAGGATTGGCTTGTTTTTCTTGGTTTCCAACTCAAAACAACAGTCTTGATCATCATCATCATCCTGGTCTCCAAATCTTGATCGCTTGTTGCGAACAGGCACAGTCACAACTGTAGGGATTTCTTCTTCCACAGAGATTGGCTTCTTGAGAGACTTTTCTTGGAAGAGCCTACGAAACTTGTGAAGTTTTTTTCTGGCTACGATGGAGACCTCAACCAAGGCGTCAAATGGAGTCCAATTGGGAGCAATAGTATGGCGCCCCTCCATATCATGAATACCCATGTTCTCTAACAAAGACGTGTCTGTTTTCATCTTCTTCTTCTTCATCTCACAACTTTCCCTTCTTCTTGCTGTTAAACCCATAACTATAGAGAATACTAAATACTAAAAACACAGAGAGATTAAAAAAAAACAGTGATGGCTTTTTTGTTTTCTCAAGAGCGAGAGAGCAATGTTTTGTTATGAGAATCAAGAGTTAACAACTAGCAATATCTATAGAGGAACAGAGGAATACTGGGTTGTAGCTACGAAGTATTTCCTAATGAAACTCTGAATACAAAATTTCCTAATCCTTTTTGGCGAAGGAAAAGGATTTAAACTAAGACCCTTCTAGTCTAGTTCTGTGACCGTTGTAAAATTTCTAGGGTCGGTGGGATGGGATGGGATCTTCAGAGGACGACACGCCGTTTGTATTAAAATTATTATTTTAAAGGGACAACGTAACACCGTTTTATTAAATAGACAGCATGGTTAAGCTGAAATTGTTTAAGCAGCCAACAGGGGGCTTGGCTAAGTGGGTAAGGCTCGGGTGCTTCATGTACACTCCTAAGTTCGAGTCCTGCTGTCCGCGGGAGTCCATTGGTGGACATCCTTGGTGAAGGGTGTATTCCTTGTAAGGGAGGTGACTCTCACAAAGGTGACAGGTCCAAGGGAGTTTTGTCACCTGGCGCCTTGCCTGAGGGTTTAATACAACCATAAATCCTTCTTTTTTTTTTTTGAACAAAAAAAAAATTAAAAAAATAAATTGTTTAAGCAGTAAAAACGACAGGTCGTAAAGAAACTACTTTAGTACTCGCCGTATTGAAGATGAATGATGTGGGTACATAGTCTCTGTTATTTTTATTTTTATTTTTTTTTGTTTTGAGAATCCTGTCTCTCTGTTATTGACAGCTAAGTGTTGTTGTTTGAGTTGGAGTTACAAATGATGTGGATTATTCATTGGTAAAAAATTATTACTATTATTATTGTTGAATAAGTGAAAGTGAAAGAAAGAAGAGGAAATACACAACTTTTAGGGTCATTACAATTACGATACTTTTTTTTTTTGGTGTGTAAATTTATATTACACACAAGGCCGGCACTAGGCTTAGGCCAATTAGGCCATTGCCTAGGCCCCATTCTTAGAGAAGGCCCCAAATTTGGGGGCAAATTTTTTATTTATTTTTTATATATAAATATTTTTGGGAGATATTAAAGCATTTTAGTTTACATTTTTTTTTCTTTCATTACTTAGAAGACTCAAAGAATTAAGTAATGCTAAAAATAGAGTTAAGACAAATTTAAATAAATAGGTCTTACAAATAGACGTGTTACTAATCACAAGTAATTCAAATAGGAAAGTATTAAAAATACTATAAATTTTACTACATAACTTTTATTTATTTAATTTTTTTTATACAAGATAAAAATTATACTTTAACCAAATCTAAGTGTATATATGTGGGAAACTCTCTTCTAGAGATTTAAATCTCAACTACTGCCCCTCACACCCCACAAGAAATTATACTTGTGGAGTGATCACTATACCAAGAGTGCGTCGTGATCTTCTTAACTTTTATAATTTGATGTGACAATAAATATGATAGGTAGATTTCAACGAACTATTGAATGCATTTTTGAATGAATATTTGTGATTAGTGATATATATCTTTGTAATTCTCATGTTATAAATTTTATAATATTTCTAGTATTTTTGTAAGCCTCATGTCATTGATTATATTCATTACAACACTAGTTTGTAGTAAAATTTGTTATAACTTTAGCATTTTCTCAAAAAAAAATCATATTAAAAATTAAAAATAATGGATTTAAAAAAAATATTACATAAAATGCTAGTTATATATTATTTAAGGGATAACATAAATGCCCAATTTGAAGATTTCGCCTTAGGCCTCCGAAACGTTTGCCCGGCCCTGAGTACACATCCAAATATATCAATTTCATCTTTTATAGGGTATCTAGAATATGATGGAAACTTGAATTGCAAACGCATTCTAATTGATGTTGACATTCTTGGGGTATGTATATCGTCTACAATAATATTTGTTATGTAATATACACACATACATACACGCATATATCTGTTAAACTGACACTGAATTATTGATTGAAGTACGATTAGGAATAGTTAAAAGTCATGTACTTCAACTGGTTGGTATCTTCAAGTATTTCAAATGGAGACATTCAGGATTTAAATCCTTCCTCCCCTATTGTAATTATCAAATTATCAACAACAAAAAAAAGTGATCCCAATTGCATCTATTGGCTATTATATTGAGATTAGTTCTCTGTTGTTGATTCTTCAATTGTTTTTGTAATCTAAATTCTAGCAATGGACTTTGAGTCAAAATATTATCACTTAGTAATACGTTACTGCCAACAAAAGAGAGTCCAAAAAACCTATTTCCAATCACACGCAACTGAGCATCTAGGTTGCACAGACAAGCCATTTTTGGCGTCGTGTCGGTGTCGGACACGTGTCGACACAGGAACGGGTACTACTCGCCGGATTCCGGTGTCCGGCAAGTGTCTCCTTTTTTTTTTCGCTTCTTCGACACGGTGCCGACACAGCTCCGACACATCCGACACGCCAGCAGTGGAAAAAAAAAAAGAAAAAAAAAAAAGAGAAAATCAAAGATTTTGACACCCACAAGAGCTAGATCAGGCTGCTGCCACTACCGCTGCCCTTTGTCCCTCGCCAGAGCTAGATTGGGCCGATCGGCGAGCTCCATAGACGTCGACGCCGTGCCTTAGCCGGCTGTTCCTTCCGATCTCTCTCTCTCTCTCGGCGTGGACAACAGGTCCGATCGCCCTCTGTCCCTCGCCGAAGCTATATCGGGCCGATCGGCGAGCTCCATAGACGTCGACGCCGTGCCCTGGCCGGCTGTCCATTCCGATCTCTCTCTCTCTCTCTCGGCGTGGACAACAGTCCGACTCCTCTGTTTTTTTTTTCTTTCAGATATTGGTTTTGGTTTTGGTCCTTTTGGACCTTTTGGTGAACGGGTGGGTGTACTGTTATTTATATAAGTAAAAGCGTTTTTTTTTTTTTAATCCCATTCTCACACTCTCATTGTATTAGTGTACTATTACTGTGTTTCTTTGCTCAACCTTTTTTTTTTTTTTTGTCTTATAAATTATAATGTTTATTATGAATTTAGTGATTTTTGTTTGTGTGTCCTGCTATAATTTTATTTTTTTATTTAAGTTAAATATTGTAGGTGATTTTACTAAAATGGATAATAAAAATGAAAAATCAGCTGAGTCAGTTGCTCCTCTATAAAAATATGTTACTAATATTAAAAAATATGCCTAAATATAAAATTTAATTAATTATTTAACTGTCGTGTGTTGGGAAATCATCATGTTTGCATCGCATACAACACATACGCAGCGGAAAATAAACGGATCTACTTCATACGCAATCGATAACATGCACTATGTAAGTTTTAGAATATGAGAAGAAGAGAGTGTACCTTGATACGGAGAATTTCAAAACCGAATGAAGAAGTACTCGGGAATACTTTCAATCTTCACTCCAATTCCACTCGATGCCCAAGATGTGTGGTCTCTCAATCAGTTCTATGTTTCTAGAGAGAATATGAAAGAGTATCTCTCTTCTTTATTTCATTATATTTTTCATACAAACCATTTCATACAATATATAATTCTGTATGTTTCTCTCCACATAACTGATTATCTAATTGGGCTAGCCTTTTGGGCCTTCCCAATTGGGCTTTAGTGTGTGGCTTAGAGTGGGACCAAAAGGGAACAAATAAGACACTAGCTCCAATGGGCCTTGGGCTTTTCTGTCAACTCTTGACAAGTCCAAAGTTATCATTAATTATATTTAATACCACTATATAAATATAATTGCACTCTAGGCCTCATTAATAAATTATATCCCAAGACTTTATTATACATGTAACCCCTTCATAAAATATTCGTAGTAATACAAAGTTATGAATATAGACTGTCACTTTGTAAATTACTACATCTTAATCTTTGAGTACCCGGTTTAATCCTTTTAAGTTATTCACCATATATTTATGAAATCTAATTTCATAAATATATACTTTAGTCTTACTAAAGTGGTTAGGCCTAACTCTCTGAATAACTGTACCCATTAAACTTATCTCAAGGGAATATTTTATATCTCCGTTAAGAGACTATGAATTCCATCTTGAGAATATATGTTCCATCAACACTAAATGTGGCTGCTCAACATACTGAGGTTTTGACCGTTACTTTAGATCTCACTCCTGATATATCAAAGCAACCTACATTTCATGATCAGGTCCATTATTCTCTCAGGATTAAGAGTTCATGTGAATACAAGTCGTGAGATTTATTATTCAATTGACAGTCGTTAGGAGAATAATAAATCTCACAGCGGTCCTGTTCAATATGTCTTAACTCTTAAAACATATCAACATATTAACTAGAAGTCACCACTTCCATGATCAAGACAAATCATCGTAGTTAATATGTTATAGTCTTTGCAGATGAAATGCCCAATTTCATCACCGACTACGAACCAAAATTATGAGTTTACAAAGAACTTGTGATCTATATCTTCTGTGACTAAATCACATAAATCACATACTATGCATCTCATGGACTATTTGATAATGTCCAAATATTCATGTTACCATTATTTTAGATAAGAATAAAACAATTTTATTACACATAATATTAAGTCATACATCATTTCTCAAATAATGTCATACATAATATCATACATAGCATCATACAATAGGATTTAAGGGCACATATCCTAACAATCTCCCACTTGCCCTAAAGACTATTGTGCACTAATCTCACTCTCATTTCCTCCAAATGTGACTCGAAGGTCCTTTGAGGCAAGACTTTGGTAAAGGGATCTGCTAGATTATTTGCACTTTCAATCTTTGCAACCACCACATCTCCACGAGCAACAATGTCTCGAATGATGTGGTACTTCCTCTCAATGTGCTTTCCTTTCTTGTGATACCTTGGATCTTTGGATTGTGCAACTGCTCCACTATTGTCACAAAACAATGTGATAGGAACTTGCTCCATTCTCACTACACCAAGATCAGAAAGGAATTTCTTGAGCCAAACAGCTTCCTTTGCCGCCTCACAAGCAGCAACATATTCAGCTTCCATGGTGGAGTCCGCAATACAAGATTGCTTAACACTCCTCCAACTTATGGCTCCACCTCCCAAGGTGAAAACACATCCTGACGTGGACTTTCTGAAATCTAGATATGATTGAAAGTCTGAATCTGTATAGCCAATGGGAATCAAATCCTCACAACGGTAAACAAGCATATAATCTCTCGTTCTCCGTAGATACTTGAGAATATGCTTTACAGCTTGCCAATGTTGTGGTCCTGGATTTGATTGATATCGGCTGACCATGTCAACTGAAAAACAGATATCCGGTCTAGTACAAAGCATGGCATACATGAGACTTCCTACTGTAGAAGCATAAGGAACTTGTCTCATCATATCTACTTCCTCTTGAGTCTTAGGCCTTTGGTCATCAGACAGAGGAACTCCATGTCTGAAAGGAAGTAATCCTTTCTTGGAGTTTTGCATGCTAAACCGTTCTAGAACCTTATCTATATATCCAGCTTGTGATAAGCCTAACATCTTATTCTTACGATCTCGCCAAAGCTTGATCCCTAGAATAAAGTTAGCCTCACCTAAGTCCTTCATATCAAATTGGCTTGACAACCAAACCTTTACTGATGACATTACACTTACATCGTTTCCAATGAGTAGAATATCATCAACATAAAGTACTAGGAACATTACTACTTTATCTTGATGTCTTTTGTACACACATGGTTCATCAAGATTTTGTTCAAAACCAAATGATTTGATTGCTTGATCAAATCTGATGTTCCATGACCTAGATGCTTGCTTAAGTCCATAAATGGACCTATTCAACTTGCATACCATATGCTCTTGGTTCTTTGCTATGAAACCTTCTGGTTGCTTCATATAGATTTCCTCTTCAAGATTGCCATTGAGAAATGCAGTCTTGACATCCATTTGCCAAATCTCATAATCATAATGAGCAGCAATGGATAAGAGAATTCTGATAGATTTAAGCATTGCTACTGGTGAAAAAGTTTCCTCATAATCAATGCCTTCTTTTTGAGTATAACCTTTTGCCACTAACCTTGCTTTAAAGGTTTCAACCTTTCCATCTATCCCTCTCTTCCTCTTGTAAACCCATTTGCAACCAACAGGTTTAATGCCGTTGGGCGCCTTTACAAGATCCCAAACTTGATTGGAATACATGGAATCTAATTCTAATTTCATAGCTTGGACCCAATGATGTGCATCTATATCATTCATTGCTTCTTCATAAGTGTAAGGATCAGTTTCGGCCTCCTCTGAGATAGCCTCATAAGTCTCTCCAAGACCTATGAATCTTATAGGTGGCCTAACATTCCTCCCACTACGACGAGGCAACTGTGTACTAGACATCTCATGAGTAGTATCTTGTGGTGTATCCAATACAGCCACATCATCCCTAGTTTCAACCATTGGTTGTTCAATTACAGGTTCATTCATTTCAGCCAAGACAACTCTACTTCTAGGAGTAAAATTATTCATATAGTCATATTCCAAGAATTTAGCATTTGTACTAACAAAAACTTTGTTATCTTTATGACTATAGAATAAATAACCCCTAGTTTCTTTTGGATAACCCACAAGCAAACATACTTCTGATTTTGGTTCCAACTTATCAGACTTCCCTTTTAACACATGTGCTGGACAACCCCAAATGTGGAGATATTTCATACTAGGCTTACGCCCACTCCACAATTCCATGGGTGTTTTGGGAACAGATTTTGATGGAACTAAATTCAAAAGATGTATTGCTGTATCTAAGGCATAACCCCAAAAAGAAATAGGTAAAGTTGAGTAACTCATCATGGACCTAACCATTTCTAAAAGAGTCCTATTCCTTCTTTCTGCTACACCATTTTGTTGGGGAGTTCCAGGTGCAGTCAATTGGGATACAATCTCATTTTGTGTTAAGTAATCCTTGAAATACCCAAGAAGGTATTCGCCACCACGATCAGATCGAATGGCCTTTATGTGTTTACCCAATTGATTCTCAACTTCAGCCCTAAACTCTTTGAACTTTTCAAAGGCTTCGGACTTCCGTCTCATTAGGTATACATAACCAAATCTAGAGTAATCATCGGTGAAAGTGATGAAGTACTCATAACCTCCTTTTGCTTGGGTTGACATAGGACCACAAACATCCGTATGAACTAATTCTAGCAACTCTTGGGTTCTTCTACCTTTTGCATTAAAAGGTCGTTTGGTCATTTTGCCTTCCAAACAAGATTCACAAACTGGATATCCATCAAAGTCCAATGGCTCTAAGAGACCATCTTTAATCAGTCTTTGAATTCTATTTGGATTAATATGACCCAAACGCAAGTGCCAAAGATATGCATTATTAGTAGAAGGAAACTTTCTCTTTAATGACTTTACATGAGAGTTATTATCTAATTCAAAAATTATACAATTCATGCTTATCCGGAGTTAAAATATAAAGACCATCCACAATATTGCCAGAACAAATAAAGGTTTTACCCTTCTTTATTACAACATTGTCTTTCAGGATAACACAATATCCATTTTTACCTAAATAAGTTGCAGAAATTAAATTCCTACGAACATTAGGTACAAATAAACAGTCTTCCAATATTAAAACCCTAGTTTCAAAGCATAAATTAAAAACTCCAATAGCTACAACTGGAATCCGACTCCCATCAGCCAAGGTCAGAAACAACTCTCCTTCTTTAAGTTTTCTGGTCTCCTGGAACCCCTGCAAAGAATTGCAGATATGATTAGTACAACCTGAATCCACACACCAGGATTCCGTGGGATTTTGTACCAAACATATTTCAAGGAGAAATGAGCTATTCATACCCTTATTGGCAGCCTTGAACTTTTGACAATTCCTCTTCCAATGTCCTTTCTCACCACAATGGAAACATTTTCCTTTCAGCTTCTTTCCTTTGTCGGCAACCCCTAAGACAATTTGTTTACTCTCTTGTTTAGTGAAGTCCTTCTTCTTCTTCTTCTTACCCTTACCTTTCGACTTAGGTTGAGAAGTAGAAGCTTCACCCACATTGGCTTCAACATTAGAAGTACCAAGGATGCCTTCCGCCGCTACCAACTCATTCATTAATTCAGACAAAGTATAAATCTTTTTGTTCATGTTATAGTTAAGTCTGAATTCCTTAAATGACTCCGGTAGTGACTGGAGTATCATATCCACTTGGGATTCTCCATCAACGTCGGCACCCAAAACTTCTAAAGTATTCAGATTAGAGATCATTGTAAGACAATGCTCTCTCACTGAACTACCTTCAGCCATCTTGGTATTATAAATTTGCCTCATGGTTTCTTGCCTTGCAGAACGGCCTTGCTCACCAAACATCTCCTTCAGACTTTGCATAATGTCCGAAGCTAGTTCTACATCCTGCATTTGATGCTGTAGAACATTTGAGATGGACGCTAGGATGTAGCACTTGGCCATTTCATTAGACTTCTGCCAACGATCATATCGTTGTTTTTCCTCAGGAGGAGCATCTAATGAAGGAAAGCTGGGACATGGTTGAGTAAGCACATATTTATGCTCTTCAGCTGTGAGAACTATGTCCAAGTTTCTTTTCCAGTCAACATAATTTGTTCTAGTCAGTTTGTTTTGATTAAGAATGCTAACAAATTGGCTAAATGATGCCATGTTCAAATCTGAAAATAATAAACATGAATATCATAAGTAAACTGGACATTATCAATTTAGAATATAAACATATAATATGGAACCTTAATAAAACCATAATATAATATATGCAACGACAACCCAATCCCGCAATTAATATTCCTCGGTAGCGAGGTCATACCAATCACTATGATTAAGCAAGGATTATCCTCATTATTAATGCTATCATGGTAACTCTTACCAAACAAAAATAATGTGCCGCTTATTCTTTAGCCTCTAAGTGATAATGACATAGCTCCGTAGGGAGGTTAACATTATACTTAGTCTAGTGTACACCATTGTCTAGAATCAATGTGAGTCACCAAGAAACTCCACGGTAGCGTGGTCGCTCTCAATGTAAACACACACTTCATCTATCATTAAGAAGTTTAACCTGTAGTACCATGAATTAAACACCCTCCGTAGGGAGCAAGGCATATACGCCAAGGCGAGGTGATTAATCACACTACTATAAACCGACAATGGAGGCCGTGAGATCCAACCCTTGAATCTCTCTCCCACTAGATGTTTTAAAATAAAGGTTTTTATCTTTAAACATGCATAAACTAATTATACACAACCTTGCACTTTTTCTTATGAAAAAGGCGTAAGAAAAAATAGCAAAAACACAAAATTTAAGTTTGAAAACACTTAGAAAAATTCTGATTTTCTTTCTTTCGATCGATCGAATGTGCCCCTCGATCGATCGAAAAAATTAAATAATTCGACCTAAACCTTCTGTCTGATTCGATTGATACTCGATCGCCTCTCGATCAATCGAAAATAAAATTCGATCGATCGACTAGCAATTGAATATTAATCAATTCAAAAGGATAAGTCTTTGTTTCACTCGATCGATCGAAAGTAAATTTCGATCGATCAAAACTCGTGAAACTCGAATTTCCAGAATTTCTCTAAGGCAGTTTTCAACCGTTTTGCATGAACAAAAAACCATCATACGAAAATGATAGACAGAGATTGATATCAAAACTGAAATCTATTGATGCTATAGCCTTAAAGATCAATTTAACATTCTTAAATTCATATTTAAACAACATCATAACATCAATATCAGTTTTTATCAAATCATAGTTTCAACGACCATGCAGAAATCTATCAACTTGAAACTATAATCTCTAATTCCAAAACGAACAAAACATGTTATACAGATTCAAAATGAAAACCTGGCTCTGATACCAATGTTGGGAAATCATCATGTTTGCATCGCATACAACACATACGCAGCGGAAAATAAACGGATCTACTTCATACGCAATCGATAACATGCACTATGTAAGTTTTAGAATATGAGAAGAAGAGAGTGTACCTTGATACGGTGAATTTCAAAACCGAATGAAGAAGTACTCGGGAATACTTTCAATCTTCACTCCAATTCCACTCGATGCCCAAGATGTGTGGTCTCTCAATCAGTTCTATATTTCTAGAGAGAATATGAAAGAGTATCTCTCTTCCTTATTTCATTATATTTTTCATACAAACCATTTCATACAATATATAATTCTGTATGTTTCTCTCCACATAACTGATTATCTAATTGGGCTAGCCTTTTGGGCCTTCCCAATTGGGCTTTAGTGTGTGGCTTGGAGTGGGACCAAAAGGGAACAAATAAGACACTAGCTCCAATGGGCCTTGGGCTATTCTGTCAACTCTTGACAAGTCCAAAGTTACCATTAATTATATTTAATACCACTATATAAATATAATTGCACTCTAGGCCTCATTAATAAATTATATCCCAAGACTTTATTATACATGTAACCCCTTCATAAAATATTCGTAGTAATACAAAGTTATGAATATAGACTGTCACTTTGTAAATTACTACATCTTAATCCTTGAGTACCCGGTTTAATCCTTTTAAGTTATTCACCATATATTTATGAAATCTAATTTCATAAATATATATTTTAGTCTTACTAAAGTGGTTAGGCCTAACTCTCTGAATAACTGTACCCATTAAACTTATCTCAAGGGAATATTTTATATCTCCGTTAAGAGACTATGAATTCCATCTTGAGAATATATGTTCCATCAACACTAAATGTGGCTGCCCAACATACTGAGGTTTTGACCGTTACTTTAGATCTCACTCCTGATATATCAAAGCAACCTACATTTCATGATCAGGTCCATTATTCTCTCAGGATTAAGAGTTCATGTGAATACAAGTCGTGAGATTTATTATTCAATTGACAGTCGTTAGGAGAATAATAAATCTCACAGCGGTCCTGTTCAATATGTCTTAACTCTTAAAACATATCAACATATTAACTAGAAGTCACTACTTCCATGATTAAGACAAATCATCGTAGTTAATATGTTATAGTCTTTGCAGATGAAATGCCCAATTTCATCACCGACTACGAACCAAAATTATGAGTTTACAAAGAACTTGTGATCTATATCTTCTGTGACTAAATCACATAAATCACATACTATGCATCTCATAGACTATTTAATAATGTCCAAATATTCATGTTACCATTATTTTAGATAAGAATAAAACAATTTTATTACACATAATATTAAGTCATACATCATTTCTCAAATAATGTCATACATAATATCATACATAGCATCATACAATAGGATTTAAGGGCACATATCCTAACATCGTGTCCCCGCCGTGTCATGTCCTTATTTTTCAAAAATTGTCGTATCCCTGTGTCAGTGTCCGTGTCCGTGTCCATGTCCGTGCAACATAGCTGGGCATGCTTTTTATTTTTATCTTAATTTTTATTTACTGTGATTTTTCCTTCGGCATTACTCTGGCTAAAACTGATTGACTTCATTGTTGCTATTTTACCTTTCATTTTACTAGTATTCTCTCTCTTATTTTGGTTGTTTTTTGATTAATTGGGACTGAACATATTTGGTTGCCATGATAGTTTGTGCAAACTTCAACTGATCATCATTTTTATTGTGCAGATTGACACTGCTTTTCACGTACCAACTAGTTTTACGCAGTCGGTTTGGGAGTTATTAATCTGCATATTTGGTTGCTATTTCAACAATTCCTTTCAGTTTTGTTATGCTGTTCTTTTCCTTGTCCAGTGTGCCCTCTTTATACCACCATCTATGGACAAAGACGAATTTGAGTTACTACATTATCTCTGGCATGCACAAGGACACTCAATTTGCATGTTTCTTGAAGCAAGGTATTTAGATTCCGTATGTACCAACTGTTTTGTTTTCAGAAATCTGTCATGTGCATTTGCCCATATTGCAACATCCAATTTTCTCATTCTTAATTAATGGATTTCAATTTCGAATGTATTTATTATATTTGTTCTGCACTGCCTCCCATGGCAATGTTATTAATGATTAGATTGGATAAATGAATTTAAAGAGAACGATTTTGATTTCAATCTTTAGTTTAAATGACTTGAATAGTGTATTAGACAACAATTTTTATCTATTGATGAAATTTATCCAATGGAACTATTACTTTTATTTTAAAATTTTCAAGGCTAGTTCCAACATATAATTTTACTTTTAAATTTCCACATTTCAATAATGTAAACAGTAATCGTATTTGCAGTACAAAATATGAAATATGTTTAAATTATGAAGGAAAAATTGATTAGTAGAAATAAGGCTTAAAATTTTTTAAATCCCAATTGATGGAAAGAATGCTTAAGCGAAGGATTAAGTCATTGAGGTCTGCATGTTATCAGAAAAAGGGTCATTGAAGTTTGTAAGTCACAGTGATTGAGGCAAAATTTTAGGCCAAGAAGTTAGGGAAATTCAAATGCCCAAAAAAGAATCCAAAATAGCCTCAAAGTACACAGATAAATAATGAAAAACTTATCTTTAATAGCCAAGAAGTATTTGCTGCTGGCGATTATAGATTGAGGGCTGCTCACCTGGGCATTTTTCATTCCCTCATTTTGACCAGTTTATTTTTCTAAACTTTGCACTACCTTTTGCTTTGAATTTAATTATTGTAAGTTTTTTCAGCTAAGCATATGCCTCAGCTCAGGAGGCACCAAAAGTGAAAAAGGCGTGCCTAACATGGTCCCTTCATTTACATGGCGCACACCTTACTTGAGTGTTGATAATTGAAGTAAAAAGTTTTGGCGTGTAATATACCACTTCACCTCAAAGGTTTTCCTCAAAAATCCTGTATTTTATAGGTAGTATAAACTATTGACCATCAATGTAAATTTTGCCACAGGCTTGGACTGCATCTAGAAAAGGCATTCTGTTTGTTAGTGTTTTCGGTGGCCTATCAAAAATCTGAATTTTTTTATGGTTATGTTGGTAACACCAACCACCATCCTTTCTTTTTCTCTTCCTTATCATTAATGCACTAACGCCAATCTTTTTTAATTATTGGATTATCTTATTTAGTTGTAATTGAAGAGACATGAACAAAGACTTAACCTTAAATTAGAAAATTGCAGCCTTAAAATTCAACTTAGCTCTTCGATGTTTTTGCATTAGATTTCCCTTTTGTTGTATGTGGATTTGAACGCTTGTGAATTAATTGGTGGTAGTAAATTAATTTTGACTAGTATTTAAAGCTAGCACCTGGGATGAGGCTTAAGGACAACTCTGGGAAATGGTTCATGCTTCAATGAATAGTACCAATATTGTCTGCTCTACCACAGGTTTCAGAGTGTTGTTTTAGCTTATATCTCATAGAATTGGTAACTAACATCTTTTTCCTCTTTTATGGATCAGTAGTAAAATAATTAACTAGCATGCCAGAAAAAAATTTAGGACACCTTAGTATGATAGGCATACAAAGGAAGGACAGAGAGAAGAGAGCTCAAAAACTGAGAACTTGAATCCTATAAAAGAAAGCATCAATGAAATCCAAAAAGAAAATAAAATTTTACAACCATGGAGAATCAAATAGGAAAGAGAAAAGCATCTTCAGCAACTTCTTTATCTTGCTAATCGGAAGCTTGACTTCTAAAATGCTTTAACATTACTCTCCTTCCAAATGGGGTACTAGGCATCACCTAATATAACACTGAATAAGGAAAAACCAAGAATTAAAGATATTTGGCAGTTAAACATGCATGGTTATTCATGTTCAACATCTTATTTTATTAGTTTAAAAGAAGCAATCTTTATTGGAATCTATTAGGAAGTGTCATAATCAGTGGAATCAATCTGGAACTATCATGCTAGTGCAGAAAGATGATTTTTTAAAAAAAAATATTTATTTCACAGGTGAAATTTTCATTATGGCACTTTTAGGTAGTCATTTATTAATGCCTCTATTTTTTTTTTTTTTTTTTTGCATGAGCAATCCACTAACGTAATGATTCAATTCTTATTATCTGATTTTCATTTTTGCTTTTAGTTATGATCTCTTGCCTTTAATTTAATGCTAAAAGTGAATTTTTTGGTGCAGTTGGTGTCACTGCATTTTCCCCATCCAAGCAACTTGCAATTTGAATGATAAGGAACTGCAAACAGTTGTATCAAAGCTTGTTTTTCGGTTCATGAACAATAAACAGCCCAAAGTTTCACGTCCTGTAAAGGTAAAGTTTAAACCTATTACCAGTGCAGATACTGTAGTAATTTATAGAGCACATTATGCAGTAAATGTGAAGCATGGTTAATTATCTGCTTAAAACCAAAGGAACTATATTGACCCGTTTCTTTCTTTGCACTTATCATATTCCAAGGTTTGAATCCACTCTTTTGGATCAATATTCAAATTATGTTTGTCTTTCCTAGACATTATTGTGGGGGAAGTTGGTATCAAATTTCTATTAAAAGAATTTAATGATGGAAAAATACATGTTTGTATCGCATACAAAACATACACAGCGAAAAATTAACAGATCTACTTCATTCGCAATTAATAACATGTACTGTGTAAGTTTTCGATTACAAGAACAAGAGAGTGTACCTTGGTGTGGTGAAATTCAAAACAAAAAATTAGAAGTACTTGGGAACACTCTTAATCTTCACTCCAATTCCACTTATGCTCAAGAAGTGCAACCTCTTAATCAGTTTATATGAATTTGTTCAAGGGAGAATAAGAGAGTGTCCAATACTCATATACAAACCATTTCATTCTCTTACAAAATTCTATATGTTTCTCTCCTTATAACTGATTATCTAATTGGGCTAGTCTTTTGGGCTTTTCCAATTGGGCTTTAGTATGTAACTTGGAATAAGACCAAAAGGGAACAAATAAGACTCTAGCTTCAATGGGTCTTGGGCTTTTCTGTCAGCTCTTGACAAGACCAAAGTTACTATTAATTATATTTAATACCACTATATAAATATAATTGCACTCTAGGCCTTATTAATAAATTATATTCCAAGACTTTATTGTACATGCAACCCTTTCATAAAATATTCGTAGTCATACAAAGTCATAAATGTAAATTGCCACTTTGAAGATTACTACATCTTAATTCTTGAGTACCCGGTTTAATCCTTTAAATTATTTATCATATATTTATGAAATTCAATTTTATAAATATATATATTTTAATAACTCTTTATTAAAGTAGTTAGGCCTAACATTCTAGATAACGAAACCCATTAAACTTCTCTCAAGAGAATATTTTTTTATCTCCGTTAAGAAACTATGAATTCCATCTTGAGAATATATGTTCCATCAATACTAAATGTAATTGCCCAACATATTGAGATTTGACTGTGACTTTAGATCTCACTCCTGATATATCAAAGTAACCTACACTTCATGATCATATCCATTATTCTCTCAGATTTAGAGTTCATGTAAATAGAAATCGTGAGATTTATTATTCATTTAACAGTCATTAAGAGAATAATAAATCTTACAACAGTCTAGTTTAATATGTCTTAACACTTAAAACATATCAACATATCAATTAGAAGTTTCCACTTTCATGATCAAGACAAATCATCTTAGTTGATATGTTATAGCCTTTGCAGATGAAATGCCTAATTTCATTACCAACAACGAACTAAAATTCTAAGTTTACAAAGAACTTGTAACTTATATCTTCTGTGACTAAATCACATAAATCATATACTATGCATCTCATGGACTATATGATAATGTCTGAATCTTCATGTTACCAATATTTTAGATAATAATAAAACAATTTTTTTAATCACAATATTAAGTCATACATAATATTATACATAATATCATACATAGCATCATACAATAGGATTTAAGGGCACTAATCCTAACAATCCCACTTGCACTAAAAACAATTGTACACTAATCTAACTCGCATTCCCTCCAAATGTGACTCGGAAATCCTTTGAGACAAGGCTTTGGTAAAGAGATTTGCTAGATTATTTACACTTTTAATCTTTGCTACTACTACATCTCCACGAGCAACAATGTCTCAAATGATGTGGTACTTTCTCTCAATATGCTTTCATTTCTTGTGATTCTTTGGATCTTTGGATTGTGCAACCGCTCCACTATTGTAGCAAAACAATGTGATAGGAACTTGTTTCATTCTTACAACACCAAGATTAGAAAGGAATTTCTTGAGCTAAACAGCTTCCTTTGCCGCTTCACAAGCAGCAACATATTCAGCTTCCATGGTAGAGTCCGCAATACAAGATTGCTTAACACTCCTCCAACTTATGGCTTCACCTCCCAAGGTGAATACACAACTTGAAGTGGACTTTCTAAAATCAAGATCTGATTAAAAATCTGAATCTATATAACCAATGGGAATCAAATCCTCACACTAGTAAACAAGCATATAATCTTTTGTTCTCCGTAGGTACTTGAGAATATGCTTTACAGCTTGCCAATGTTTTAGTCTTGGATTTGATTGATATCGGCTGACCATGACAACTGAATAGCAGATATTTAGTCTAGTACAAAGCATGGCATATATAAGACTTCCTACTATAGAAACATAAGGAACTTGTCTCATCATATTTTCTTCCTCAAGAGTTTTATGCCTTTAGTCATTAGACAAAGGAACACCATGTCTGAAAGGAAGCAATCCTTTCTTGGAGTTTTGCATGCTAAACCATTCTAGAACCTTATCTATATATCCAACTTGTGATAAGCCTAACATCTTATTCTTGTGATCTCACCAAAACTTGACCCCTAGAATAAAGTTAGCTTCACCCAAGTCTTTCATATCAAATTGGCTTGACAATCAAACCTTTACTAATGACATTACTTCTACATCATTTCCAATGGGTAGAATATTATCAACATAAAGCACTAGGAACATTACTACTTTATCTCTATGTCTTTTGTATACACATGGTTCATCAAGATTTAGTTCAAAACCAAATGACTTAATTGCTTAATCAAATTTGATGTTCCATGACCTAGATGCTTGCTTAAGTTCATAAATGGACCTTTTCAACTTGCATACCATATGCTCTTGGTTCTTTGCTATGAAACCTTCCTGTTGCATCATATAGATTTCCTCTTCAAGATTGCCATTGAGAAATGCAGTCTTGACATCCATTTGTCAAATCTCATAATCATAATGAGCAGCAATGAATAAGAGAATTCTAATAGATTTAAGCATAGCTACTGGTGAACATGTTTCTTTATAATCAATACCTTCTTTTTGTGTATATCATTTCGCCACTAGTCTTGCTTTAAAGGTTTTAACCTTTCCATCTATCTCTTTCTTCCTCTTGTAAACCCATTTGCAACTAACAAGTTTAATGCCATTAGACGCCTTTACAAGATCTCAAACTTGATTGGAATATATTGAATCTAATTCAGATTTCATAACTTTGACCCAATGATGTACATCTATATCCTTCATTGGCTCTTTATAAGTGTAAGGATCAGTTTCAGCCTCTTTTGAGATAGCTTCATAAATTTCTCCCAGACCTATAAATCTTATAGGTGGCCTAACAATCCTCCCACTATGACGAGGTGTCTATGTACTAGACATCTCATGAGTAGTATCTTGGAGTGTATCTAATATAATCACATCATCCCTAGTTTCATCCATTGATTTTTCAATGAGAGGTTCATCTAATTCAGCCAAGACAACTTTACTTCTAAGATTAAAATTATTCACATAATCATCTTCCAAAAATTTGGCATGGATGCTAACAAACACTTTGTTATCCTTATGATTATCAAACTTCCCTTTTAATACATGTGTTGGACATCCCAAAATAAGGAGATATTTCATATTAGGCTTGCGCCCATTCCACAATTTCTTAGGTGTGTTGGGAACAGATTTTGATGAAACTAAATTTAAAATATGCATTGCAATTTTTAGTGCATATCCCCAAAAAGAAATTGGTAAAGTTGAATAACTCATCATGGACCTAACTATTTCTAAAAGAGTCCTATTCCTTCTTGCTGCTACACCATTTTTTTAGGAAGCTCCAGGTGCTGTCAATTGGGATACAATCCTATTTTGAGTTAAGTAATCCTTGAAATCCCTAAGAAGGTATTCGCCACCACTATCAGATCGAATAGCCTTTATGTGTTTACCCAATTGATTCTCAACTTCAGCCCTAAACTCTTTGAACTTTTCAAAGGCTTCGAACTTCCGTTATATTAGGTACATATAACCAAATCTAGAGTAGTCATCCGTAAAAGTGATAAAGTACTCATAACCTTCTTTTGCTTAGTTTGAATAGGACCACATACATCCGTATGGACTAATTGAAGCAACTCTTGGGCTCTTCTATCTTTTGCATTAAAAAATCATTTGGTCATTTTGCCTTCTAAACAAGATTCACAAACTGGAAAACCATCAAAGTCCAATGGCTCTAAGAGTCCATCTTTGATCAGTCTTTGAATTTTGTTTGGATTAATATGACCCAAATGCAAGTGCCAAAGATATGCATCATTAGTAGAAGGAAACTTTCTCTTTAATGATTTTACATAAGAGTCATTATCTAATTCAGAATTATATAATTCATGCTTATCAGGAGTTAAAATATAAAGAACATCTATAATATTGCCAAAATAGATAAGCATTTTACCATTTTTTATTACAACATTGTCTTTCAAGATAACACAATATCCATGTTTATCTAAATAAGTTGCAGAAACTAAATTCCTATAAACATTAGTTACATATAAACAGTCTTCCAATACTAAAACCTTAGATTTTAAGCATAAATTAAACACTTCAACAGTTACAACTGGAATTTTGTTCCCATCAGCCAAAGTAAGAAACAATTTCCCTTCATTTAGCTTTTTGGTTTCTTGGAACTCTTACAAAGTATTGTACATATGATTAGTACAACCTGAATCCACACACCAAGAATCCGTGGGATTTTGTATTAAACATATTTCAAGAAGGAATGTACTTTTCATACCCTTATTATTGGCAGCTCTGAATTTTGGACAATTCATCTTCCAATGTCCTTTCTCTTCACAATGGAAATATTTTCCTTTGGTTTTCCTTCCTTTGTTGACAACTTCTAAGGCAATTTTTTTACCATCTTGCTTGGTGAAGTCCTTTTTCTTTTTCTTTTTACCCTTGTATTTCGACTTAGGTTGAGAAGTAGAAGCTTCAGTCATATTGGCATCAACATTGGATGTACCGAAAATGCCTTCCGCTGCCACCAATTCATTCATTAATTCAAACAATGAATAAATTTTTTCGTTCATATTATAATTAAGTCTGAATTCCTTTAATGATTCTAATAGTGACTAGAGTATCATATCTACCTGGGATTCTCCATTAATATCGACATCTAAAACTTCCAGTGTATTCAGATTAGAGATCATCGTAAGACAATGCCCCCTCACTAAAGTGCCATTAGTTATTTTGGTATTATAAATTTGCCTCATAGTTTCTTGCCTTGCAAAACGGCCTTGCTCACCAAACATCTCCTTCAGACTTAGCCTAATGTCTGAAACTAGTCCTACATCCTACATTTGATGCTGTAGGACATTTGAGATAGATGCTGGATATAACACTTGACCATCTCATTAGATTTTTGCCAACAATTATATTGTTGTTTTTCCTCAGAAGTAGCACCTAATGATGGAAAATTAGGACATGGTTGAGTAAGCATATATTTGTGTTCTTCTGTAGTAAGAACAATGTTCAAATTTCTTTTTCAGTCAACATAGTTGGATCTAGTCAGTTTGTTTTGATTAAGAATAGTAACAAGTGGGCTAAATGATGCCATGATCAAATCTGAAAACAATAAACATGAATAGAATAAGTAAACTGGACATTATCAATTTAACATATAAAAAAATAGTATGGAACTTTAATAAAACCATAATATAAAATATGCAACGACAACTCAATTCCATGTTTAAAATTCCTTAGTAGCAAGTAAATTATAAAAACTATGACTATTGAGAACTATTCTCATTATTAGTGCTATCATGATAACTCTTATCAAACACTAATAATATGCTGTATTTCCTTTAGCCTCTGAGTAATAATGACATAGCTCCAAAGGGAGGTTAATATTAAACTTAGTCTTGTGTACACCATTGACTGAATTCTATGTGAGTCATTAAGTGACTCCACGATAGCGTGGTCGTTCTTAATGTAAAAACACATATCATTCATCACTAAGAAGTTTAATCTCTTGTACCATGAATCAAACACCCTCCTTTGGGAGCAAGGCATGTACGCCAAGGCGAGGTGCTTAATCACATTATTATAAACTGACAATGGAGGTCGTGAGATCCAACCCTCGTATCTCTCACCCACTAGATGTTTTAAATGAAAGGTTTTTAATTAGTAAACATGCATAATCTCATTACACATAGCCTTCCACTTTGTCTATGTGAAAACACTTAGAAAAAATTCAAAATTCCCAATTTTCGATCGATCGAATATATGTCTCGACCGGTTGAAAAAATTAATAAATTCATACTTGACAATCTGCCTAGCTTGATTGGTACTTAATTGCTGCTTGATTGATCGAAAAGGAACATTTGATCGATTAACTAGCAATCGAATATCAATCGAATCAAACATATTGGTCACTGTTTCACTCGATCAATTGAAGGTAATTTTCAATCGATCGAATATCGTGAAACTTGAATTTTTCAAAATTTTTCTTAGGCAGTTTTCAACGGTTTTTCATGAACAAACAACCATCATATGAACATAATAGACAGAGATTGATATCAAAACTGAATTTCATTGATGCCATTAGCGTTAAAGTTCAATTTAACATAATTAATATCAAACTTAAACAACATCATAACATCAATATCAGTTTTTATCAAACAATAATTTCAACAATCATGCAAAAAATTAATTGCATAATCTTCTAACAACATGAAACTATTGTCTCTAATTCTAAAACTCACAAAACATGTTATACAGATTCGAAATTGAAAACCGCTCTGATACCATTTGATGGAAAAATACATGTTTGTATCGTATACAAAACATACTCAGCGAAAAATTAACGGATCTACTTCACTCACAATTGATAACATGTACTATGTAAGTTTTTTATTACAAAAACAAAAGAGTGTACCTTGGTGCGATGAAATTCAAAACCAAATATTAGAAATACTTGGGAACACTCTTAATCTTTACTCCAATTCTACTTATGTCCAAGAAGTGTAGTCTCTCAATTAGTCTATATGAATTTGTTCAAGAGAGAATAAGAGAGTGTCCAACACTCACATACAAACCATTTCATTCTTTTACAAAATTCTGTATGTTTCTCTCCTTATAACTGATTATCTAATTGGACTAGCCTTTTGGGCATTTCCAATTGGGCTTTAGTATGTGGCTTAGAGTGGGACCAAAAGAGAACAAATAAGACTTTAGCTCTAATAGGTTTTGGGTTTTTTTGTAAATTCTTGACAAGTCCAAAGTTACCATTAATTATATTTAATATCACTATATAAATATAATTGCACTCTAGACCTTATTAATAAATTATATCCCAAGACTTTATTATACATGCAACCCCTTCATAAAATATTCAAAGTAATACAAAAGTCATGAATGTAGACTGTCACTTTGAGGATTACTACATTTTAATCATTGAGTACCCAGTATAATCCTTTAAGTTATTCATTATATATTTATGAAATCCAATTTCATAAATATATACTTTAGTAAAGTAGTTAGGCCTAACATTCTGAATAACCAAACCCATTAAAGTTATTTCAAGAGAATATTTTATATCTCCGTTAAGAGACTATGACTTCCATCTTGAGAATATATGTTCCATTAACACTAAATATAGCTGCCCAACATACTGAGATTTTGATCGTGACTTTAGATCTCACTCTTGATATATTAAAGAAACTTACACTTCATGATCATGTTCATTATTCTCTTAAGATTTATAGTTTACGTAAATAGAAGTCGTAAGATTTATTATTCATTTGACAGTCGTTAGGAGAATAATAAATCTTACAGCAGTTTAGTTCAATATGTCTTAACACTTAAAATATATCAACATATCAACTAGAAATCTCTACTTCCATGATCAAGACAAATCATCTTAGTTGATATGTTATAGCCTTCGCAGATGAAATGCCTAATTTTATCATCAACAACGAACTAAAATTCTAAATTTACAAAGAACTTGTGACTTATATCTTCTGTGACTAAACCACATAAATCACATACTATGCATCTTATGGACTATATGATAATGTCCAAATATTCATGTTACCATTATTTTAGATAATAATAAAACAATGTTATTAATCACAATATTAAGTCATATATAATGTCATATATAATATCATACATAGCATCATACAATAGGATTTAAGGGCACTAATCCTAACATTTAAGAAGGGAAATTTCATTGAATATTTTTCTCAAAAAGCCAATTTTACAAGTTAGAACTTAAGTAAATCCTTAAATAAAATAATAGAATGTGGCCCTAGCAAAGACGCAATCGCGCAACCACTAATTCTGATGTAGGCTAATGGTTCAAATAGTTTCATGCTTATTTGAAAAGTCACATGACCAATTAAAAGTCAGTATCTGGAAACCTTAGCTAGGTTTTTGGGTTGCAGTGTGACGTCTCTTCCAATAACATACCTGGGTTTGCCCCTTGGTTCACCTTTTAAGACTAGATCTGCTTGAGATGTTATAGTAGATCAAATGGAAAGGAGGCTAGCTGGGTGGAAAAATTGTATTTTTTGAAAGGTGGTATGCCACTTTGATCAAAAGCTCTCTTTCAAGTTTACCCACCTAATTTATGTCTATCCTTCCTATGCTTATAGGGGTTGCTAGAAAGTTAGAGAAGTAGCAAAGGGATATTTCTTATGGACCTGGCTCAAGGCATGAAAGGAAGTTTTTCATTTGGTAAATTTGAGTACAGTTTCTCTCCTATTCAATCCTGTGGTTTAGGGATTCAAAGGTTCGATATTTTTAATCAATTTCTTTTATGTAAATGGCTTTGATCCTATGCCGTGGAAAGAGATAATCTTGATTTGGAGAAGGGTTGTGGGAGTTAAATAATATGGAGAGTTGGTGGGTAAATTGTTTTCTGTTGTGGTTAGGGGTTCTTAAGCTATGTGTGTATGGAAGCACATCAGAAATGGTTTAAATGAAATGTGAAATTCTTTTATATTTTTTAGAGCAGTCACATCTTTTTCTAGCATTATGTGTGGTGTGGTGATGAACTTCTTCGAATCCTTTTTTCTAGAGCTATAAGAAAATGCAACCAACAAATAAGCCTCTATTGACAACTACATGTATAGAGACAACAATGCTATCCATTGGTGCCCTTCATTATGCTTCTTGCAGTTCTGGAAATGGTTTAAATGAAATGTGCTTGTCTTTATTTAAGAATCATATATCTGACGTGAAATCTTAATATAAGTTTAAATGATTATTGGGCAAAATACATTATCGGTGCTTAAAGTTTGCATACTGAGCGTTTAATATCACTGAAGTTTCAAGTGAGTATAGTCGATCTTTACAGTTTTAAAAATAAGTACTATTGGTCTCTTCATCAATTTGTAATAGTTTCCTCGCTTTGTGTTTAGCGATACACTATTGGTTGAATTTATACTCGAATTACTAGAATAGGATGTGGTTAGGTGTTGGTTTGTCAACCTTTGCATATATTTTGTGTGCTCCCTTGCCCTTGGGTAAATAGACATCCCCAATCACCACAAAGGTTGGGAACCTTCTAAGAACTTTGATGTCAGATCAATGGTGTGGTAAAATTTAAGTAGTGTGGTAACTTTTTCAAGAGTAATTATTAAGTAAGCTTGGAGTACTTTCGTTGAGATTATACTCTCTCTTCTCAAGCTGTCACATTTACAATGGCTTCTGCTAATTAAACTCATGGTAAAATTCACCATAAATACAAGAGGTGAAAGCATCTTGCACTATACTTTGGTAGGATTCACAATAATTTTACAACAAATCTTAAGTAACAATTTGTTCATCATTGACCTCACATTTTTAATCGTCACTAGTAGTTTATCATATCACATAGAATTTGTTGCAAAATAATTTGTGTGGCTAGCATTATTTGATTTAATTTATTACATGGGCTTAACTAAAAAATATAAATAAAAAATAAAGGGTAAACTACATATTTGGTTCATATCTTTTATACCATATTTCAATTTGGTCTCTAATCTTTCAATTGTATCAATTTGGTTTTTAACCTTTCAGTATCATGTCAATTTAGTCCCCACTGTTATTTCTTAAATGAAAATTGTTAATGTGCCAACAAGGGAGGCTTAATGCATTTAGGAGGTTAAGGTGAAAATTGAAATTGAGTCATTTTATATATTTAAATCTAATTTTTTATTAAAAATTAATATTACTTAAACTCTATTATCTTATTTTATATGCAAAATTACTGCTAATTAACTAGATTTATTTTTTTTACAAAATATATGGACAAAATTTGACAACTTTTTCACACCTATTGGTGTGACAAATTGATGGTGGTAAGTAAAAAAGTGACGTTAGTGATGAACTTTGATAAAAATTGGTAATTTTTTTATTAAAAATTAATATTACTTAAATCTATTATTTTGTTTTATATGCAAAATTACTACTAATTAACTACATTTTTTTTTTACAAAATCTATGGACAAAATTTGACAACTTTTCATACTTGTTAATGTGACATATTAATAATGGTAAGTAAAAAAGTGATGTTAATGATAGACTTAGATAAAAACTAGTAAAAGTTTATGAACTCAACTTATGAAAAATGTTGTGAATTTTTGTGTATTTTTTTTAGAAGTGCTACATTCACAATATTTTCACAACAAATCTTAAATAATAAGTTGTTATTGGTTTTAATTTTAACCCATCAATGAAATTAATTTTTTGTCATCAATAATAGCCTTTAACAATCTACCACTTAAGATTTATTGTGAAAGTATTATGAAAAATGTTGTGGATATATCATTTTTTTTTCTCTCTCTCTCTTCTCTTATTTTTCATTTGATAAAAAATGTTATTTTATTTATTCACTAATAATTGGGCTTAATTAATACTATTATAATGAAAAAGAATAACCCTATTGGTTAAAATTTGGAGGCTTTCTTTTTTTTTTTTTTTTTCATTAGGGCCTTAGACGACCCCATCATTTGTTTTCACTATTCAGTTGCGTGCCAAACGGACAAAAAAAAAAAAAATTTATAAACTAATTATTTTAGTCATTTGTCGTGTCAGTAATTTCACCAAAAGAAGACGGTAGTAACTAAATTGACATAATATTAAAAAGTTATAAATCAAATTGACACGATCGAAAAGTTAAAAGCTAAATTAAAATATCATTTTTTATTTTATTTTATTTTTTATTTTTGAGGAACATAAAGTGGGGTTTTTTTATTTATTTTTTATTTTTTTATTTTTTAAAAAAACATAAAGTGGGGTTTTTGATTGCATCGCAGGGGCACGGAACATAACATAGATAGTTGGTAGTATAGCCTGGTCTCTCCACTCCACGGGTGGGAATGGCGGAAGAAGAAGGATTTGAAAAAGCGCATCATCATGAAGAAGAAGAAGGAGAGAAGAAGAAGAAAGAGATGATGATGAGTCCATGGGAGCAGCACTCAGCAGTGATCAGTATTCCTCGCTATGACTACAACGCCCCATCTTCGCTTCTCCACCACTCCCTTTCTGGCTTCCTCATCACCTGCACTATCAGTTTGTACTTGCAAACCAAAACAAACCCACTTTCAATTTCCATTTCTTTTTGCAAAAATATGCCTCTGCTCTCAATATTAGTTACTAATATTTAGTTGCATCTTATAAATTTGCTTCTTTTTATTTTAAATACCTTAATAAATCACTGTTTTTTGTTCCCCTGTTTGTCAGAGAGGGAGAAAAGTGCCACAAAGGAAGCAATATCTATCCTAGATAAGGTTAAGGTCTTCTCTCAAATTTTACTTTAAAGAAAAAAAAAAAAAAAAAAAAATCTTTGCTGTGTAAAATCAATATACCCGGCATTTTCCTTTGTTGTAAGCAGCATTTTAATTACCTGAAAATTATTTTTCTTCGTTTAATAGTAGCAGAAGACTTACTTAACTGCAATTTCATTACCACCATTGCTTATGCTTGTCCAATTCCCATTTAAATCGAAATGTGAGACACGTTGCATTTATTTGATTTGATTTGATTTTGTGTGGTTTTACATGTCTTTCTTAAGACCATTATATTTTTTTAAATGCCACATCTCTGATATCAGTTTATATTACTTCTTTATTGGGTCAAGAGAAGCTTTGGACTAATGTAGAGATGTAGCGTGTGTGTAGTTGCATCAAGTAACAATTTTCAGTTATAGAATTTTACCACAATTTTGTCCATTGTTGTCAATGCTGACTTCTTTTGGTTTTTTTAAATTTTCTGGCAGTATGTAGGGTCTTGTAGTAATGCTGATTCTGGAAATTTGGACAATTCGGTTGATAATGCTGCTGCTAAGAGAAGGAAAATATGCCCAGAGGATGACCAAGATGGGGAAACCGAGACTGCTTTTAATAACTCTGGGAAAACTAGTGGTAATTTACTGGTTAATTTGGCATGATTTCTTTTGGGGTTTCAACTAGTTCATTGGTAAGGTGTAGGAATATTCAAAAAAGCTATATGATGGCAGATGAACTTTTGACAGGTACTTGTCTGTCTCCTGTAATGCCAGACACAAACCTTGATAGAGGTCATGTTCTTTCACTAGTTAAGCTAACAAGGAGTGGTTTGCTTCTATTTACTTTCCCTAGAAACACTCCGGCTGACACTGTTGGTATTGTATCAAATATTATGGAGTCTGTGGAATCTGGGATTTCCAAGTCACCTCTGTAAGTTCGCTTATTTGCCCCATTCTCATTTGTCTTTTTTGTTGGGAATGTTTGATATATATATATATATATATATTTTTTTTTTTTTTTTGTTATTTGATTCAGATATTAACTTTGCATCTATTTTTTTTTTCCTTTTTTTTTTTAAGTACCATATGAAAAATTCTCCTATAAATGAATATCAATCGTAGATATGACTAAGAGTCTTTGGAAATACATTGATTCTTATTTTATTTGACTTTTTGTTTAATTTTTTTTTTAATTTACAATGACTTTTTGTTGACATCTACAGCATGATTTGGTTTCTTCTTCTTTCTAATTGATTATTTTCTTACTAAAAAAACTGTTGTACCTTCGATTCAGCAAGACATTCAGTTTTGCAACCTATTATTGGATGAGAACTGCAAAATTCAATGTTTCTTTTTTTGGATTTGGTCTTGAGTGCCCCAGAAGGGGGAAGTAGGAAATGGAACTTACTTTTTTCAAGCATATTTACTCCAAAATGCCGAGGGGGGAGGGTGATGATATTTTGAATTGGTAGTTGACTCGGAATGGTGTTTTTGATGTGAGTTTCTTTTATAATTCTTTATTGGACGCCCCTTCTATTTCTTTCCCTTAGAAGAGAATTTGGTGTGTCAAGATACCTAAAAGGGTGTCTTTCTTTTTATGGACAGCAGCTAAGGGTAGGATTCTCACAATTGATAACTTGTTATGAGGGGCTTGCCCCTTGTTAATTGGTGTTGCTTATGTTGTTGTGATAAGGAAGCTATGGATCATCTTCTACTTCATTGTAAGATTGCTTGTGCTTTGTGGAGTGAAGTTTTTCTGATGTTTGGGTTTTAATGGGTAATGCCGAATACAAATGCTTCTCTCCTTTTTGCATGGAGGACCTGATTGGGGAAATTTTCTTCAGTTGTTTGGAATATGGTTTCAACTTGTATTATGTGGTTAATCTAGTGGGAACACAATTCATGTACATTTGAAGATATTGAGAGACTTGTAGATCTTTTGAAGTCTTTGTTAGCCAGGACTTTGTTTGAGTGGTCTTGTATCTAGGGTACAAATTGTATTTCCATGTCTGATTTCTTAATTTTGTTAACTCTTCTCTTTGATTTGTTTTGTATTCTTTTCAAGTGTTGTGGGTTTACTATCGTAAACACATTGTACTTTTCTAATCAATAAAACTTCTCTTACCTATCCAAAAAAAAAAGGCTAGTTCCAAGTCCAACATATAATATTTTGGACTAGTAAATTAATTCATGGCAGTAAATTTAATTTTGACTAGTATTTAAAGCTAGCACCTGGGATGAGGCTTAAGGACAACTCCGGGAACTGGTTCATCCTTCAATGAATAATACCAATATCCAAGAGGTTATATTGCCGCTCTACCCCAGGTTTCAGAGTGTTGTTTTAGCTTATATCTCATAGATTTGGTAACTAATTTCTTTTTCCTCTTTTCTGGATCAGTAGTAAAATGCTAAAATTATTGACTAGAAAGCCAGAAAGAAGTTGGGGCACCCTAGTATGATAGGCATAAAAAGCAAGGACAGAGAGAAGAGAGCAACTGAGAACTTGAATCCCAAAAAAAAAAAGGTATCAATGAAATCCAAAAAGAAAACAAAATTCGCCAACAGTGGAGAATCAAAGATGAAAGAAAAAAGCATCTTCTGCAACTTCTTTATCTTGCTAATAGAAAGCTTGACTTCTAAAATGCTCTCTCATTCCTCTCCTTCCAATTGCCACATCAAACAGGAAGGAACTGCAGCAAGCTGTTGACTCCTCTGACCCCCAAACAGACCTTTGCCATAGGCCGTTAAATGTATGAGATACTAGGCATCCCCTAATATAACACTGAATAAGAAAAAACCAAGTACCAAATATCTTTGGCAGTTGAACAAGGTTGTTCAGGATCAACATCTTATTTTATTAATTTAAAAGGAGTAATCTTTATTGGAATCTATTAGGAAGTGTCATACTCAGGATTTGGAATTTTTTATTGGGTATACTTATCAAAAAAGGAAGTGTCATACTCATATATATGGAACTATCATGCTAGTGCAGAAAGATGAGGATTTAAAAAAAAATTTATTTTATATTTCACAGGTGAAATTATCATTATTGCCCCTTTTAGGTTGTCATTTATTGATGCCTCAAATTTACCTTTTTGCATGAGCAATCCACTAAAGTTATGATTCAATTCTTATTATCTGATTTTCATTTTTGTGGTTAGTTATGATCTTGTCTTTAATACTAAAAATGCATTTCTTTGGTGCAGTTGGTGTCACCGCATTTTTCCTATCCAAGAAACTGGCAGTTTGAATGAGAAGGAACTGCAAACAGTTGTATCAAAGCTTGTTTTTCAGTTCATGAATGATAAACAGCACAAAGTTTCACATCCTGTAAAGGTAAAAGTTTAAACCTATTAATGGTGCAGATACCGTAGTAATTTACAGAGCAAATTATGAAGTAAATGTGAAGCACGACTATTTATCTGCTTAAAACCAAATGAACTACTGACCCTGTCTTTCTTTTCACTCACCATATTCCAATGTTTGAATCCACTCTTTTGGATCAATATTCAAATTGTGTTTGTCTTTCTTAGACATTATTGAGGGGGAATAAAGAAAAAAGATATCAAGTTTATATTAAAGGAACTTAAGAAGGAAAATTTCATTCAATAATTTTCTCAAAAAGCTGCTGTTACAACTTAAGCAAACCCTTAAATAAAACAATAGAATGTTACCCTAGCAAAGATGGCAACCAGTAATTCTGATATAAGCTAATGGTTCTAATAGTTTCATGCTTATTTAAAAGTCACAAGACTAATAAAAAAGTCAGGAAACCTTTGTTAGGTTTTTGGGTTGCTATGTGGGGTCTTTTCCTATAACTTACCTGGGTTTTCCCCTTGGTTCACCTTTTAAGACTAGATCTGCTTGAGATGTTATAGTAGTAGAGCAAATGGTAAGGAGGCTGTTTAGGTGGAAAAAATTGTATTTTTTGAAAGGTGGTATGTCACTTTGATCAAAAGCTCTCTTTCGAATTTATCCACCTACTTTATGTCTATCTTTCATATTCTTATAGGGGTTGCTAGAAAATTAGAGAAGTTGCAAACAGATATTTCTTATGGACCCGCTTTAGGGGATGAAGTTTTCGATTTGGTGAATTTAAATACAGTTTCTCTCCTATTCAATCCGGTGGTTTAGGAATTCAAAGGCTCGATATTGTTAATTAATTTCTTTTATGGATATGGCTTTGATCATATGACATGGAAAGGGAAAATCTTTGGAGAAGGGTTGTGGGGGCTAAATAATATGGAGAGTTGGTGGGTCAATTGTTTTCTGCTAAGATTAGGGGTTCTCAAGCTGTGTGTGTATCGAAGCGCAACAGAAATAGTTTAAATGAAATGTGAGATTCTTCATTGGAGATGTTAGTCAGCAGTCACATCTTTTTCTGGCATTATGTGGGGTGTGGTGATGAACTTCTCAGAATCCTTTTTTCTGAGCTATAAGAAAATGCAACCAACCAACAAGCCTCTATTGACAAGTACATGTACAGACACAACAATGCTATCCATTGGTGCCCTTCTTTATGCTTCTTGCAGTTTTGGAAATGGTTTAAATGAAATGTGCTCGTCTTTATTTAAGAATCATATATTTGACATGAAATCTTACTATAAGGCTTTGAGTGGTGGTCCTAGAGAGGTTTTTCCTTGGCAGGTGATTTTGAAGACTAACCCGTTTTGTAATGTTGCTCTAGTAACGTTGTTTAAGTGTTGTGGAAATACATGTGGTTGAAAAAGTGTTATGAAAATACGTGTTGTGTTGTTTAAACAATGAAAATTGTTGTTCAAACAACATTAACAAACAGGCCTAGTTTCTAGGAAATTTTCTTTTTTTGCTTGGACTGATGCTCATGTTAATATTCTTACCATAGGTAACCTTCAAAAGGGCAAGATCATCATTTTTAACTGGCATGGTATCTCCAAATTTGATGGGGAGAATATTGCTCATCTTTTCCTTCATTTTTCTGTTGCTAGGGATCTTTTGTCTATGGTTTTCTCTTTATTTGGTGTCTCTTGGGTCATGTGTCTTTCAGCAAAAGATCTCCTAGCATGTTGGAGGGAGCACGATCCTAGATTGTTTGCAGGAATTGGAATTTCCCTGCTCTGCAGAACATTGGGGATGTTGATTGTTCTTTTCTAGAGTTCCTTGATCTTTTTAATCTGTGAAGTTGCTCTTTTATACTTCTCGAGTACTTGGGCTTTGCCTTATTACTTTTATTTAATAAATTAAAATTAAAAGTCGGATGCCTTATTACATAAAAACTTTTATAAAAAAAATTATAATAATGAGTTTAAGGCATAAGCTACTCAAAGAAACCAAGATTCATCACAGAAGCTAGCTTATGGATGCCTCGACTTCCCTTGAGTGTTCCTTTTTCCATGCTCAGGTGCTTGTAAAAGTTATCTGCAACTTTCTTTGCGTCAGGATTAAGTTGTATTGAGTCAGCAAATTGTAATTTGTAGTCAATTTTACCTCTTATATCCATCCTTGTTACGTGGGTTATTTATTTTCTTTTCCTAGTCTTGGCTGCTCCCCAGTTTGGTAAATGTTTGCAAATGTTGAGTTACATGATGCCAGATAAAACCCCAAAAAAAGGAAAAGAAAGCATAAAAAGCCTTAGCAGAGCCGATACTTTTGTCACATGAATTAAATCTATATGTTGTAGTTTGCAGTTGGTTATAACAGAAGAGGAATAGAGGAGACAGAGTTGAAGATTGTGAAAGATACTTCAAATGGTTCTGTTAAGTTTGCTTTGTTGGACCGTAACAAATGCTTTGGCGTTGTGGCTGCTGCAGTAAAAAGTGCTGTATCAGATTCAGTTGTAGACCTCAAATCTCCAGAGGTAAAAAACTGTTATCCTTTCTCACTTGTTTGCATACATTTTACATTCTCCTGACCTATTTGTGCTTGTTCCAACTTCATCACCATACAGTTTTCTGTTCTTGTTGAGCTGCTTCCGCTTTCTGGATTACCCAATGCATCATTGGTGGTTGCTGTCTCAGTTTTGCTGCAAAATCTGGTTAATACCAAGCCACGTCTTTGCATCAAGGCTCTGGTTTCTGATTCCAAAGCAAAGGGTGGAAAGCATTAGAAAGGAATGGATAATGTGGTTTAGAATATTCTTACGTGTGCTTTTGAAAAGAAAAATTAAACTAACTTGGATCAAAATTAAAAATTTGGCTCTCCATGTAATGATCATTGTTCTTGCCATTGTTGTTTTGATTTCTTACCGTTAATCATCTCTCTCTCTCTCTCTCTCTCTCTCTCTCTCTCATATGCTGGGTCATACATCATACTTATTATAATAAAGAAACTGTTTGTTTCAGCATAAAAGAATTTCCAAAAAATGTTTTTCTTGAAACACTTATTTGACACTGTTTGTTTCGGCATAAAAGAATTTCCAAAAAATGTTTTCCTCATTTTCGAGTGTTTGGGTTTGAAAAAATTGGTTAAACAGAAATTATTTTCCACATTGACGAGGAAAATGCCATATTTGGGGTCGAGGCCCTGCCTGTTTTGGTGTAAAGCATTTTTTTTTTATATGTTTTTCTCATTTTTAGGCATTTGGGGTAGCTGAAAAACTTAAGTCAAACTAAAACATTTTATGTTAACCAAGAAAGTACTCTATCTGTCCTTGATAAGTGAAAAGTTTTATTCTTAAGAGAACATAAACATTCAAAACGACATATATATTCCAAAATCTCAAAAATGATCAAACTACCCTCAAAGCATATAGATTGCCACTAAAATTTTCAAATGACCAAATTATAGGTGAAACTTTTAAAATGACTAAAATACGAAACCTCTAAAATAACTAAAGTCCTTAGAAAGCTCTAAAATGGTAAAAGTGTTCTTAACATTTTAAGAATGATAAAAAATCTCCTAAATTGTTCAAAATCATCAAATTATCCTTAAGTGAAGGTTTGGATAGAGCTGAAAAGTGTTTTCAGCTGTATTGTGTGTTTTTCAGTGGGTCTCATGCACTGTTCATGAGACTCGCAAGTACTTTATTTAACAAAAAAAAAAAAAAACTTTAAAACTGAATCTTACGGTACTATTTACACATTTAAAACTAATTTTGCTACAGTGTTTTCAGTTTTCAGTAATTAGCGGTATCCAAACAGACCAGTGACTTTTGAAATGAAAAAAAATATCCCTTGTAAAAATCTTTAAAATAAAAAAAATCTTGCAAATTTCTAAAATGATTGAAATACCCTTAAAATATCTAAAAATAATCCAAATACCCACAAAACATTGAAAATATCCTTTAACCATGCAAATTGACAATAAGAATATTGAATTTCTTGTGTTAAACTCTTTCTTAGTAGACATCAATAAATCCGAACATTGTGTTGTAATGTTGATTTTGAAATAGTGAGTGTATTATCTTGATTTTGGCACAACTGGAGGTAATAGATTTAACAAAATTTGGGGAGTATCAAGTCAATTCATTGAAGTTTATTTCTGTCAATTTTCCTTTCTTTTTTTTTTTTTATGGTGCTATTTAGGGTGTCTAAGGCTAACATAATTCCAGGTTACTCATTGTAGAAAGGAGTAGTGCATTAGATTGAAATCTTTGTAACTTCACCTAGGAGTACAGCTTTATCATGAAATTTGGAGTATACCAGTTTACATCCCATTTTGCAACTAGAGGTCGACTCATAAATCAAGGACAAAATGAAAATTGTAACCATGAAAGAATAGAAACGTTGTTTGAAATTAGATGAGAGAAAACTGAGTTCCAAATACATAGGAGCTCATGACATGGTGAATGGAAAAATTGAACCACCAAATCAAATGATCAAGTCATATCAAGTTTTAATGATCAGGATGCATTCTTGGAACTTAGGATTTAATCCATAAAATTTTGATTAGTCCTTTAAAGAATTCATTTCAGTTAATTAAATGTCAAAATCTCATTGGATTAAGTTTAATACAAGGATGTAATTAAAAACATGATATATTTCCAGTAGAGTATCATGATATTTTTATAATTGATTAAGGCTAAAGTATTATTTTGGTTCCTAAAATTGACCAATAGTTTGTTTTTTATCCTTAAACTTTAAAAAGTTCGTTTCATCCCTAAACTATTGATTTTTTTTTTTTTTTTTGTACCTAAACTATTGAAAATTTCTCACTTTCTATCCTTAAACTTTAATTTTTTTTTCATCCTTAAAGTATTGAAAAAAAAAATTTATTTTTTTGTCCCTATTTTTTTTCTCTAAACTATTGAAAAAAAAAAAAAAAAAAAAAAACTCTTTACAAAGTTTAGCAAGCAAAAAAAAAAAAAAAAAAAAATTACGTTTTAAGGACAAAAACAAATTTTTTAGTAAAATTTAAGGACCAAAATAATATTTTACTCATTAATTAATTATATCATATAAATGATGATTAATTAAAATTCTATCTTTGGGATAATCTAACATAAAATGGGTTAAAAAGTGGTTTAAACCCAGTAATCATCTCCAAACTAATCAGAAAAAATCCAGCTAAAAATAAACTAGATTCAAAGTAGAGGAAAATTAGGATCCTGAGTTAAAGTCCTAATTGACACTTTAACCTAGAATGGAAGATCAGCTTTCTAAGTATCCCGATCGGCACTCTAAAATACCAATAAACACTTTTGCTCACACTTATGTTTTTGAACTTTCAACTTTGTTGTTGTTCGTTTTTTTTTTTTTTCATTTTTCATTTTTTTTCTTAAATTGAACTTTTATCCTAATGTCATAAAATATGAGTTTAAGTGCTTTGAATTATAGGAATAAAGGGAAAATACAAATTTCCTAAGCCTCTTCGTCGAGAGAAATTGTGTTTATTAGTGCTCCCTGCCCCCGCTTTTTTAATTTTTTAATTGTTTAAAGTACTTAAAAATTGAGATCCAATCCCTTTTCTCAAAATTGGCCCCCCTAGCTGTCCCTATAATAAGCTTGTAGTTTCAACTTTTTGTACTTAATGTGCATTTTGTTCCAAATTAAAAAACTAGCTTATTTTACTATTCAGCTTATTTTTGTTAGCCAAATCAGCCAAATACCATTATTTTTCAAAATATTTGGCAAAAAAACACTGTTTCCGAACTAAATGGCAATCTACCACTTTTTTGCATACTCGAGTTTACTGTTCACGAGTTTTCCCTTTTCTATTCCACGCTGGCACTGGCTGACATGGCACTGGGATTAAAAAAATAATACTTGGTACTCGAGTCTGAGAGACTCGAGTACTGTAGAAACAATACCCAAGTCCTACAAACTCGGGTATCAATCTGTATTGCCGCGAAATTTTTGAAATTTTTTCCCGTTGGTACTCGAGTCTGGGGAGCTCGAGTATTGTTAACACAGTACTCGAGCTCCCCAGACTCGAGTACCACTAAACTCTATCTCTTAAAATCACACTTAAAATCACTTTCAGTTTCACTTTCAACTGAAACACGAAAACTCACTCGCATCACTCTCACTTTCTCAATCTCCATCTCACTCTCTCAATCTCGCTAGCATCTCACTCTAAACTCTCCCACACGCTCTCAATCTCCCTCTCGGTCTTGCTTTGGCTTCCATTCGCAGTCTCGCTCTCGCTCTCATTCTCTGTCTCGGTCTCCGCCTCAGTCTTGGTGTCGGTTTCGGTCTCAGTCTCGCCTTAGTCTCGGTCTCGTTTTCTGCATCTTGAGTTTGGAATCACAAGGTGTGTCTCCTTATCTCAATATTTGTTTGAGCATTGGGGGGTTAGGGTTATTTGGGGGTTAGGGTTATTTGTGGGTATTTGTGGGTATTTGTGGTGTAATATTTGTGGGTATTAAATGAAATGGTTTGAAAATGATGGTTGTGTGTGTGTAATGTGGGAAATGTGGATGTTGATGATGAGATAATTTTGAAGAAATTATTAGAATGATAAGGTTATTATTGACTAAGTGAGCATTTGGATTGTGAACAGTATTGGTTTTGTCTATGGGAATGTTGAATTAAGCAGAAATGGATTTTGTATGGAGTTCAGGTTTTCTTCAGTTTTGAAAATTTGGATTTTGAGTGTTTTGTGGAAATGCTTTTATGGGTTTTTGGTTTATGGAATTTTACTTATTGATTGGTTGATTACTGTTGGTTTTTATGAATCATATCAAATGGCTTTATACTGTGATCAACTTTTAGGGAAATGATCATGATGCTAATAAGTGTCATTTAGGTTGAATCATATTTTTTAACAATAAATTTCAACCCACAATAATATATATTTTCTTGCAATTACTTACCATTAAGCCAAAATTCGTGAACTACGCAAATAAGAGACCTTACATACATCAAATCCAACTTATATACGAATTTGATTTACAACATTGAACTCTGAACTAATATGGCTTTTACCTTTTGGTTTTATTAAGAAGCTAAAGAAGATGTAGCCAAAAAAAAGTCCCAAATCCCAAGTACAAGATAAACATGTAAATCAAGTTCTGCAGGTATTATTAATTGGAAAAAAAAAAATAACAAAAAACACAAACTTTTTGAAAAAAATATATAACAAATTTTCTCTACTTTAGTACAAATCAACTCACCAACCTTTTTCCCATTTACAAAATCACCAGAAAAAGAAAAAACTTAAAAAGTAAAAATAATAGACAATTATTTACAAAGAAATTAAGATAACCCAACAAAAAATTTCACACATGCACCTTCTTCTTTTCCATTCATTACCTCTTAGAAAGTCCATTTCCAAATCTTGATTCTGATGTCAACCTTGCACTTAGAAGCAGAAGTGGATGCAGTTGCTGCAGTTTTTCTAGTAGGAGCAATAGCTGTAATTCCATCACAAGTAACCCTTATTCCAACAGAAGAGAAAGATATAAAGCTGTTTGCTTTGGTAGAGAGAAAGATATAAAGCTGTTTCCAACTTGAGAGAAAGATATAAAGCTGTTTCCAACTTGAGAGAAAGATATAAAGCTGTTTGCTTTGGTAGAGAGACAGAGAGAGAGGTGATTGTTATGAAACTCTAGAAATAAAGAATAAGGTGCTTGATATGGTTGTGAGTGAGAAATAAAAGAATAAGGTGCTTGTATAAGAAGGTATGTTACTGACCGCAGACATCTATGTGTCATATCTGACAGACACCCTGGGATACAAGCTATCTTTAGAGACACCAATCGACACTGTTTACAGCCTCCCATGACATAACATCGTTACTGCCTTCGTCATCTATGCAGTAACGTCAACACTAGATGGAAAAACGAAACTTTAAAGAATCTAGTATGGAGGACAGCAAGTGCTACCCAAGAGCGAAAGTTCAATGCCACCTTCGATTTAATTGAGAATGTCAACCGGGATGCGTACCAATATCTGAAGGATGTGCCCAAAGAGAAATGGGCTTTAACTTTTGACAAGGGTTGCCGTTATGGGGCGATGACTACAAACGTCTCCGAGTGCTTCAATGGTGTTCTAAAGGGTGCTTGTAGCTTGCCCACTACGGCAATGGTGAAATATACATGGTTCAAATTGAATTCTTACTTCGATGATCGTCACAACAAGAGTATAGAGCAGTTGAATTCAGGAAAAAAATGGTGTCAGTATGCCTTGGATATCTTCATGAGAAATAAGGCGAAGGCGGAGCATCACAGGGTGACGAGATTAAGCGCGCAACAACAAGCATATCAAGTAGATACACCGCATAATCCAGGGACTACTGGACATGGGGATCACACGCATGGAGTTAATCTGCTGCAAAGAACTTGCACATGTCAAAAATGGAAACTGTACAAGATACCGTGTTCACATGTCATTGCAGTTTGTATTAGGTATCGACATGATGCAGAGCAATACATTGACCCATGTATAGTGTGGACGCATTGTTTCGGAGCTATGCTCCCGTTTTCCCTGCGTTGAAAGATAGATTATCATGGTCGGATCCTAATGAAACTCGAAAGGTCCTCCCTAACCCCCGATTGATCCAAGAGAAAGGTCGCCCCGTCTCAACACGAATTAGGAATGAGATGGACGAGAGCGGGGGACGGCCGAGAACCACACCATGGAAGGATGGGGGGCGGAAGGTGCAATGCAGGTTGTGTGACCAAGAGGGGCATAACAGAAGAACATGCCCTAAGCGGAACGAGGTACCGATGAGTGGTGGTCTCGTGGACTAGGTACGCTAAGTTTGAACTGTGGCATCCTTCTAAATGCAACTTGAAACAAAATGCATGATATTAGCCATTAGACCAAAATGCATGCTATATGCCATTCAATTATGCATTTTTAAAACTTAAGAAAAATTGGATAAAATTTTAAGGACCAAATATGTCATTTATACTATAACTTACTTTCCCTATAGGATGCATACAAAAAGTCATAGTCATAGAGGGTTATGCAAAAGTTTTTTTTTTTTCTTTTTGTAATGCTCTAAAGGGTGAATATGATGACGTGCCTTGGATCATACAAAATCTCTGCTTTGATGCCAAGTTCTTTAGTTATAATTTTGATAGTCGTTTCTTTTGTTAGGTCAAGGCTCAAGAGGGCAAACTAAAGTGCCTATTCTTAGGCCAAGTTTGCAGCCCATAAAAAGTTGTCATTTTGTTGCAATTGGTTTCTCTCCCTACCTCACTTAGTGAGTTTTTTATTTTATTTTATTTGTTGTTTTGTTCTTTGTCTTCTTAAATAAAATTCTTTATTTAGCCCCCTTTAAAAAAAAAAAAAAAAAAGAGTTGTGTTGAACTGTAGCTAGGAAAAATGTAGTTTATAAGAGGGAGTTGATTTTAGCTTTATAAGCTGTCATTAGTCTCACCTAAAAATTGAAGCTAGGAAATATATAGTTTAGAAGAGGGAGTTGGATTTTAGCTTTATAAAAAGTAAACAACCTTGAGAGTTGAGAATTAGAGAATTCCTTTTAAAATAAGATTGAGGCTTTACACTCGGGATACCAAAAAAAAAAAAAAGACAGTTTATAGGATTATTCTAAATTCTCCTGAAATGAGTTTTCATATTGAGTAGATCCATTGTTCACCACTAAATACGTCTCTTTTCTATGCATTGTGCACCTGCATGCTTTTTTAATGACATGTTGAGGGAGGATTAGCAATCTTTTTAGGATGACTAATGGATTCTCTTTGTGGGGCAGGTGGACGAGGACATGGCCGACAAAAATCTGAAGGTGTTGGGATGGGGTAGATGCTACCCTGGAAGGCACTTATTTCCTTCTTTAAGAGCAAGATAATGTCTTAAGTAACAGAGCCAGGGAGAAGATGTTCTCTTGCTGCATAAGTGATTGGGGCTGCACCCTGAAGACTGCATCCATGTAACAGATTTTAGTATCGTTTTTTTTTATGCAAAATGTCATTTGTAGAAGCAAACAATACAATCTTCCTTGAAGTTCCTCTCAGTGTGGACACCCATATTAACTTATTATACTTTCTCAACATTGTATATGTGACTAAATTATTGTTGATGATGAATATGGTTTAAGAAACAATCCATATTGCATGACTGATCTGGTGGATGTCAATGTGTGGCTATATTAAAAGGAATTAAGTCTCCTAGCCAAATGAATTGTGAGAAGCAATATTGCATTTGTGGTGTTGAGATTTGACCTATCTCAATATCAAAATTGATAAGGTTTTAATACTTGTTAGTTGGGTTTGAATGTCCAATTGGAACTGTATAGCAGTGAGTGTAAATAGCAGTCATGTAATAGGGGGCTATAGCTAATTTGGAAGAAAACTGGAGATAGCATGCGTAATACTCGAGTTTGGGGAGCTTGAGTACTGTAACAGTACTCGAGCTCCCCAGACTCGAGTACCAACGGGAAAAAATTTCAAAAATCTCGCGGCAATATAGATTGATACCCGAGTTTGTAGGACTCGGGTATTGTTTCTACAGTACTCGAGTCTCTCAGACTCGAGTACCAAGTATTATTTTTTTAATCCCAGTGCCATGTCAGCCAGTGCCAGCGTGGAATAGAAAAGGGGAAACTCGTGAACAGTAAACTCGAGTATGCAAAAAAGTGGTAGATTGCCATTTAGTTCGAAAACAATGTTTTTTTGCCAAATATTTTGAAAAATAATGGTATTTGGTTGATTTGGCCTATTTTTGTTACTATTTATAGGTTTCATTACCCTTTTTGGTACTATTCATAAATCTCACTATACTATGTCAGCTAATGTTTACCTTTATCTAAGTACTTTCAATAAAAAATTTTTAATTTCAGCAAAAAGTTTTCAATTTCAGCAAAATAAGCAAATTTCAAACTAATTTCACTCTTTTATAGTTTGCTATCTTACTTTTACTAATAGTTTTTTTTACTATTGAAACTCCCCTACATGTCAAGCCATTGGCTCGGTTTAGAAGCTTCACATTTTTAATTCCCTTTCATTTGAAAAGTCCCACATTTTCAAGCTATTGAAACTCCACCACCCCCCCCCCCCCCCCTCTCCCCCCCTTTTCAAGCTTCCATCTTGTGCTTTATCCTCAGCTTCTTACTCAACAATTACCTCCTCCATCTTCTATAACAAAGAGTCTTGACACTTAACCTTACTTTGATTATTCATCTTTTTAATATGAAATTTGAAAAGTGAAGAAAATAATTCCTTCAAAATATCATGCTATTGTCTGTATATAGAAAATTCAGCAAAATAGTTTTTGTTCTCTCTCTCTCTCTACATATTTCAAACCAATTTGACTAATTTAAATGTTAACGAGCTTTTACTCAATTTGCCAAAATTGAATTACAATCTTGAAATAAAAATTGAATTTACAGAATCTCAATTACAACTAAATTCCCTAAACCCATACCATGGTTGGTACAACAATAGATAAAATCAAGTTAATTTTGTCATATTTGATTGAGTCCTTGGCCAAAAGGCGAAAAATAAAAAAATCAAGTCCGTTAAAAAATTTGCTACTTTGCTAGTCAGGAGAAGCAAGCCTAAATAGTTAAGCCTTCATAACCATAAAGAAAGAACTTAAAGGAGCCTTAGAATTTAAGGACTAACATATTTAATTATTGACTGCTTATCAATCAAAATTCTTACATGCATATGAATATGATGCTCTCTATAAGCATACCCATAGTGACAACTTAAAGAAATAGATTTATATTCAGGAAAAAAAAATAAAAGAAGCCATAGTTTTAATGGTCACAGGCCTAATAGAAGTCTCAAACAAACTGGAGAAACACTACTTAACAAAAATCTAGATAAAAACCATTGCAAAATTTGAGCACGAAAGCTTCATGAGATTGATTGTTCATCCTTTGCTTTCTCAACCAACACAAGCGCAAAACAGAGCCGTCCTTTGTTTGTATTAGAAGAAGCAGCATCATCACAAGCTTCTTTGTCCACACGGAAAGACCAGAGTTGCACTACATCATCTATCTCGAGACCATTCGACTTCTGGACATAGTTCCAAGTGGATCTCAAAGCATATGTTGAACTCGTGTTGCCCGTATCCTTAGGCATGTCCCATTGAATCAAAACAATATGGCCAATCTGAAGCATGGGATCAATGAATTGCACTCGGATTTCTTGTCGTGCTCTAAGCTTCTCTTTCTCTTCCTCATTCAAGAAATCTGTCCTCACTATTTGCCTAAATGGTATTGAAAACCGATTATTACCCTTAGTTATGTCAGTCTTGAACAACTTTTTCTGTATCACCAACAATTCATCACGCCCACCCATTGCTTTGATCGCATCGTGGAACTTTGGAGGTAGATCAGGTGGTGGATTTGGACCCGGTAGAATTACAGTCCTGATTGGCAATCTTGATTTCCAAGATTGCTTCTTTTTCTTGGTTTCCAAACACCATTCATCTTGATCTCCCAATCTTACTCTTTTTGAAACAGGAACAGCAGTGGTTGTGATCATGAAGGCCTTTTCTTTCTCCACAGGGATTGGCTTGTTTTTCTTGGTTTCCAATTCAAAACAACTGTCTTGATCATCATCATCCTGGTCTCCAAATCTTGATCGCATGTTTTGAACAGGCACGGTTTCTTCCACAGAGATTGGCTTCTTTAGAGAATTTTCTAGGAAGAGCCTATGAAACTTGTGAAATTTCTTTCTGGCTACGATGGAGACCTCAACCAACGCGTCAAATGGAGTCCAATTGGGAGCAATAGTATGGCCCTCCATATCATGAATACCCATGTTCTCTAACAAAGACATATCTGTTTTAATCTTCTTCTTCATCTCACAACTTTCCCTTCTTCTTGCTGTTAAACCCATAACTATATAGAATAGTAAATACTAAAAACACAGAGAGAAACTATTATATATGGCTTACCTTTAATTTGTTTTTGTTTCCTCAAGAGCGAGAGCGAGAGAGAGAGAGAGAGAGAGAGAGAGAGAGAGAGAGCAATGTTTTGTTATGAGAATCAAGAGCTAACAATATATATAGAGGACTGAGGGAGAGAGCAATATTGGGTTGTAACTAAGTATTTCCTATTGAAAATCGGAATACAAATTTCCTAATCCTTTTCGGCGAAGGAAAAAGATTTAAATTAGTGACCGTTGAAAAATTTATTGGGTCGGTGGGATGGGATCTCAAGAGGACGACGTTTTTATTAAAATTATTATAAAGGGAGAACGAAACACCGGTTTATTAAACAAATTTACGAATCGCCGTATTACGAATCGCCGAATCGCCGTATAAAGGGACGACACGCCGTTTTACGAATCGCCGTATTGAAGATGAATGATGTGTCTTTCAAAAAAAAAAAAAAAAAAAGAACGATGTAGGTGTTGTATTGTACAGACAGGCTACAGTAAATAGTAAAATACGGGTACACTATCTCTCTGCTGTTTTTTGAGATTTTTAGGAAATAAATAAATGAATGAAAATAGGAAGGGATGGTAGGTACTTATTTCATTGTAGTTTTTTATATTTATTTATTTGATAGAATTTCAACTTATGACGTCTATAGCGTCCACTTTTGATAATTCTACTCTTTATTATCAGACCAAGACACCGATTGGTTTTTTGTTTAAGCGAAGATATTGAACTTCGGGTCTCTTATTCAGCCATAAAAAATTTTACCAGTTGAATTAACTGGAACTTACTATTTCATTGTAGCTGAGTGCTAAGTGTTGTTGTTTGAGTTGAAGTTAATAATGATATGGATTACTCATTGGTAAGATATTATTATTATTGAATAAGTGAAAGAAAGAGGACGAAATATTTCAGAATTATATAGGGCATTACAATTATAATACTTTTTTTTTTTTTTGCTTAATTACAAATACAATAACTTTTTTTTTTTTTTTTTTGAGTTCATACAAATACAATACCTTGCTAGCTGGACTTGCATTACATCGCATTGCAGGCCTTATTTTTGTTCTGTGTCCTGATTGGCACTCGAAAGTACCAATAGGTATATCTGCTTGGACCTATGTTTTTGAACTTTTGACTTTGTTGTTGTTGTTGGAGTCTTTTTTTTTTTTTTTTTACTTAAAACTTTTATCCTAACGATGCAAGGGGTAAATATGAGTTTAAGTGCTTTGAAGTACAGGGATAAAGGAAAAATACAAATTTCCTAAACCTCTTCTTCAAGGGAGAAACTACGTTTGTTAGTGCCCCCTCCCCCCTCGACTTAAAAAAAAAAAAAAAATGTTTGAAGGAAGTGAGCATTGAGTTCCAATCCATATTTCTCTAAATTGACCCCCATAGTTGTCCACTACATTAGGGGATTGTAACTTCAACTTTTAGTACTTTCACTCTTTTACTGTAAGTCTGTTATCTTACTTTTAATTACTAATAGTTTTTGCCATTAAACTCCCCTACACATCAGCCATTGGCTTGCAAGAAGCTTCACTTTTTTTTTTTTTTTTTTTTTTTTTTTTGGGTGTTGAAGAAAAATACATTAGATACAAAATAGAGATACAGAAAGACCACAGATTACACAGGGATTGAACAAGAGACCCCATCTGCAGTCACAACAATAGATACATCAACTGGAGGCTTCACTTTTTTAATTCCCTTTCATCTGATGCTCAAAAGCCCTACATTTTCAATCTATTGAAACTCACCCCTAGACATGGAAAAACGAATTGGATTTTGTCGACCCAACCTAAATCCGAAGAAAAATACACAATCCAAACCCAAATTTTTAACTCGAAGTAAAAAATGGTTGACCTGTGACCCAACCAGTTCTTTTTTTTTTTTTTTTTTTTTTGTGCAAGTCAACTTAATCTGACCCGGCTAACCCGTGACTTAACCCTTTTTTTTGTAATAAATATAATAAAATTAAGAAATTATTAGTTTTAATGTTTGTTGTGAGCCTTACAGTGCACAACTCAAACTCAATTTGACAAATATAATGCATGTTTTTATTTTTATTTTTTATAATAAAAAAAATCAATCATATTTTGAACATTTTTTTGGATAACGCCATTTAAATACAATGGCCTCAAGAAAAAAATTGAGACCTTTATCTAACTGCATGCAAATGAATTGAAAGATGAATGGTTGAACCATTCTCTCACTTGAATAACTTGATAAGTAAAGATTTTTAGAGATCAAATAACAAAGTACATGTTTAGAGTTAAAAACATATATTTGAAATTATAGACATGTATGAGAAAGTTACTTATTATAGACATGTATAAGAAAAGTATTTATAAGTGTGAAAAAAGAGAAAACGAAATATATCAATGAAATTTGCATAAATTATGGATGCTTAGGCCTAAAGTATGTGTTTTTTTTACAATGATATGATATTCATAAAAGAGACTACGTATAAATAAGTAAACAATCAAACTTTGATTTATATTCTCAAATTGAAATAAAGAGCTAACTACAATTGATATTATATTATGAAATTAGTTTTCAAGATTGTTAATTTCTTATATGTTTTTATTCCTTTTCAAATTAGCTATTCAATAGGGCATTTGTAATTTTGATATATGTTTTGGGAAGTTGATATTGTGTACAAGTGAAACTTGTGTGTTTGTTTTAATTAAATTTTCAAAGGGTAGACTTGATCCCTTTGTGCTTGTGCTATTTGTTTTGGTTAGCAATGTTGGGATTTGTATAGTTTTATGATTATTAAATAAGTATTAATTTGTTGAGCTGGACTCATTCTTGATATGAGTGGTGAATTCAAAGTAATGCATTTTACACCAAGTAATTTCCTACATGACTTATCAAATGGCAAATACATTATAAAAAAGAAAAAGAAAAATTCATATGAAAAAATACACTTGCAATTTGATTGACTTAAAATGTTTCTAACCTGCTTAAATGACCCTTTTTTTTTTTACCCAAACCCAAAACCTGATTGACTTTACCTGAACCAAGATCCACCCGTTTTGCCATGTCTACCCCACCCACCCCCAAACCATTTCAAGCTTTATGCTCACGTTCTTACACATCAATCAATTCCTTCATCTTCCTTACCAAAGAGTCTTGAGCAAATATGAAGCTTAGCAAAAATGACTTTAAAAATTAAAATCTTGAGAGGAGTTAAACTTGACTCCATGTTTCATTTCTATTTATTTATCTTATGTTTTATGATTTGTTTTTGTTATTTTAAGTTTTTGAATAATATGCTTGGATAGAGAATGTAAATCCTCTCAACTAATTTTTATGTTTTACTTTATACTCCACCAATCACAACTTTCCGTGTGTTTTTTTAATTGAAGTTTAAAATGAAAAAAAATAAATTAAAAGAACTTATGATATACCACAATTTTGAAGTATAAACAGGGGAACTTGACATGATATACCACAATTTTTAAATATATATAATTTTTTTTACTAGTTTAATTTACCCTTAAAAATATTTTTGCACAACTTAATCATATTTCAGCGCAGCCTAAAACCAAAAAACAACACAGATCTCTCTCTCTCCTCGTTCTTATGAATCTCATCTCATCTCATCTCTCTTTGCTTTCTGTCTATCTCGATATTTTTTATTCTAAAAGTAAAGAGTGAGTGTTTTTGAGCTGTGAGTGTCATTCTTTTTATTATAAATTTATATTACATGTGTGTGAGTGTGTGTCTGATTGTCTAATACTGATTGTATGCATTATTTTTTTAAATTTTTTATAATGTTATTTGTGTTAATTGTGATGTGTGCCTGTATAGTATAAATATAGTATAACTTTATATAATTTAATAATTTAGAAATACAGATGATTTTTTACATGCGTGTATTGTTATCATGTTATAATAACATTTTGTTATACGTTCCTAGTGTTCTCGGTAGGGTAAAGAGTAGGTCTCCTCCTCTCCATACCGTAGCATAGTGGTTACCCTCCTTGTTTCGAGGAGGAAGGTGAGTTTCCTCTAGTGACAACGTCGCTAGGAGGGCTAGGGGTTTTTATTCTTGAGGCGTGGGATACAGTGAGTGAGGGTAGGTACGGAGGTACTAACAAAGGATTGGAAGAAACTGTCACTATCTAGTAAGGAGGATAACAAGTTTGACTTGTCAAAGAATAAGAAAGCTCAGACGTATACTTTAGCAGCAAAATTTTTTACGCGCCGATTGGTGAACATTGAGGCGGTTGCAAAAACTTTTAGGCTTCTCTGGCGTACGAGACGGAAGTTTGAAGTCAGCAATGCAGGGGATAATATACAACTGTTTGCGTTCGAATTGGAGGAGGATATTGAAAAGGTCCTTATGGGAGAACCTTGGGCGTTCAACAGACATTTGGTGGTTTTCCAGAGGTATGATATGTCTTCTCCGATTGAGAATCTTCCGTTTAACAGAGCATCGTTTTGGATTCAAATTCATAATCTGCCATACTCACTACTGTCAAGCGAGGTGGCCAGCAGTTTAGGTGAGACATTAGGTGTGGTCATGATGCCAAAAGACCATACTGAAATGAGAGGTGGTAATTTCCTAAGAGTGAGAGTTGCCATTGATGTATCTGAACCACTATGTAGGGGCCGCCGGGTTAAATTTGATGAAAATGAGGAAGGATGGGTGTCGTTTATGTATGAAAGGTTACCTAATCTATGTTATTGGTGCGGTCACCTCACACATGATGACAAGGATTGCAGTTTATGGCTGAGGAGTCGAGGATCACTGTCACCAAGCGACCAACTATTTGGCCCGTGGCTTCGTGCTAGTCAATATAACCCAATGAAAAAGACAGTAGTGGAAGTTCAAGGGTATGAAAAAGAAAGTGCAGCACTGAAACAAAAGGTTGGAGAGACTACTAAGGTGGTAGGTAAGGAAAAGGTGTCACAGACGATGAAGATAACGACGGAGAAGGTGGCCAATGACGGTTCAAACAGTATAGCTACTGGTGAAGCCGGGACGACAGGGGGGAATCAATCTCTAGTAGATTTTACGGAAACATCAATGGCAATTGATGAGGCAATCCACGGAAATCTCGGGCCCAATTACTCACACGTAAGTCAAACTGAAGTAAATGAGGCTAATAATGGAATGGGGATGGATATGGAAGTTGGGGATAGTAAGGTAGCTGTAACGGATCATCAAGGCGCTGAAATTAAGGACATCCCACGTTTTCAGCAACGTATGGAACATGGGGATTCAATGCAATCAGAATTTAACATTGGTTGGGTGAAAAGCGATAAAGTAATTAAGTGCAGAAAGAGTGAGACCATAAGGAAAACGTCAGGTATTGAGTTGGGCTTAAATAGGTCCACGCAAGAGGAAAGGGCTCGGCCCAAAGGAACATGGACTAGAATTAATAGACCGGTAATGGAAAAGGAGGAAACAATAGAGCAGAAAGAGGGGCCCAAAAGGAAAAACAATATGCAAAAAATAGAGGAAGGTCTAATGTAGGAAAAACAAAAACGGGTTAGAATTGAGCAGGAAACAGATGACTTCAGCTCGCTTTTGGCTTCGGAATTTGTATCGGCGAAGGTTGCTTGGCAGCCCCGCCGGGTCCAATGAATCTCTTGAGCTGGAACTGTCGGGGGCTTGGAAACCTCCGGACAGTTAATGCCTTGAAAGAGGTAATAAAAAAAGAAGATCCCAAAATAGTCTTCCTTATGGAGACAAAGTCGAACAGGGAATGGATGGTTATGGTCCGGGATAAATGTGAGTTCAAGAATGGTTTTTTTGTGGATAGCAATGGCACAAGTGGAGGCTTGGCGTTACTATGGAAGGAGGAGATTCGGTTAGACATCCAAACTTACTCACAAACACACATTGATGCACTTGTGGAGGATGAAACAGATTCAGGTTGGTGGCACTTTACGGGTTTTTATGGCAATCCGGATACATCGAGGGGGTCAGAATCTTGGGCAAAGTTGAAACAGCTGAGCCACACGTCTCCTTTACCATGGCTGGTTATTGGAGACTTCAATGAGTTAACAAAGATGTCTGAGAAGAAAGGTGGTAGCTCTAGACCACGGCAACAAATGATGAAGTTTGTGGAGACAATTGACTATTGTAGACTGAAGGATATTGGATTTATAGGTCCATGTTTTACTTGGCTGTACCAAAGAAGGGATGGGACTCAAATACGTGAAAGACTTGATCGAGCTTTGGCCATGATTGAGTGGACACATTAGTTCCCAGTGGCTAAATTGTATCACCTTACCTCCTCGGCATCAGACCATTCGCCATTGCTACTTGGATTCACCAATAAAGCAAGGAGTAGAAGACCGAGAAAGATGTTTAGATTTAAATCAATGTGACTGAAGGACCCAAGGTGCGAGATAGTGGTGTTGGAGGCATGGAAAGAAGGGCTGACTTCTAATTCAGATTACCCATTAGTATCATGCTTAGAAAAATGTCGAGTGAGGCTTGAGACATGGAATAAGACCGAATTTGGGCATGTTGGACAGAAAATAACTGCACTTCAAAAACACTTGGAATGGTTGGAACTACAATCAGCATCTCCAAGTAATATCCAAGACATGAAGAACACAAGGATGGAGCTGAATGGGTGGCATGAGAAAGAGGATACCATGTGGTTTCAGAGATCAAGAATTAATTGGAACCAAGACGGGGATAGAAATACGCGTTTCTTCCATGCAAAAGCATCTACTAGACACAAGAAAAATCAGATGGAGGGGCTGCTAGACTCAAATGGATGCTGGCAAGATAATGAAGAACGAATGGGGGAGATGGTGGTGGACTACTATAAAGAACTATTCACAACTAGTCAGCCAAGTGAATTCAATGAGGTGCTACAAGCTCTTCAGCCAAAGGTGACACCAGCCATGAATCAGAAACTTGCAATGGAATTTGCAAAGAATGAAGTAAGGATGGCGCTAAAACAAATGCACCCTCTGAAAGTTCCAGGGCCGGATGGTATGCCTCCTTTGTTTTATCAGCATTTTTGGTCGGATATTGGTGAAGTAGTCACAAAAACCATTCTTGATTTTCTTAATAATGGTTTAGCACCCCCTAAATTTAATGAAACTCATATTGTCCTTATTCCAAAAATTAAAGAGCCAAAGTATGTGACTGATTATAGGCCTATTAGTCTTTGTAATGTGGTTTTTAGAATTACATCCAAAGTAAAAACTAATAGGTTAAAGAAGATACTACCATCCATTATTAGTGACACCCAAAGTGCCTTTGTGCATGGAAGGCTAATCACGGATAATGTTTTGGTAGCTTTTGAGTCCATGCACTACATTAATCATAAAAAGGGTGGCAAGAAAGGGGAAATGGCTCTTAAATTAGATATGAGTAAGGCATATGACAGAGTAGAATGGGTTTGTCTGGAAAAGATTATGACTAAATTGGGGTTTGAGGAAAAATGGAGGAATCTGATAATGAGAGGTGTTTCATCAGTGTCATATTCTGTAAAAATAAATGGAAAACCAAAAGGACATATAATTCCTACAAGGGGCCTACAACAAGGGGACCCCTTATCACCTTATCTATTTCGCTTATGTGCAGAAGCTTTATCGGCACTAATTAAGAAAGCAGTAGATGATGGAGAGATGGAGGGTTTGAGTATTTGCAGAAATGGACCAAAAATCTCACACCTTTTCTTTGCAGACGACAACATTATCTTTTGTAAGGCTACACTTGAAGAGTGCAACACTTTACAAAAAATTCTTGCAGTTTATGAGAAGACATTCGGGCAGTAATTGAATAGAACTAAAACATCATTGTTTTTCAGTAGTAAGACTCTGGAAGAAATGAAGGAGGAAATCAAAAATAAATTTGGGGCACAAGTCATTAGGCAACATGAGAAGTACTTGGAATTATCGTCTCTTGCGGGAAGAAACAAACGGAATTCTTTCAAGGAAATTAAAGAAAGGCTTAGCAAAAAATTGGCAGGTTGGAAGGAGAAACTCTTGTCAAAAGCAGGAAAAGAAGTGTTAATTAAGGCTGTAGCTTAAGCTATACCTACATACACTATGAATTGTTTTAAAATACTCGACTCTCTTTGTGATGAATTGACTAGCCTGATTCACAATATTTGGTAGGGTCAGAAACAAAATGAGAGGAAGATGGCTTGGATCAGTTGGGACAAACTATGTGAACCTAAGGCAGCTGGTGGAATGAGTTTTCGCCAACTAAAACAATTTAACCTTGCGTTACTTGCCAAACAAGGATGGAGGCTTCAAACAATACAGAATTCCCTAGTATATAGACTGTTTAAAGCGCGGTATTTCCCTCGTACAGATTTTATACATGCTTCACTTGGTAGAAATCCATCTTATGTGTGGAGGAGTATTATGGCGGCCTAATATTTGGTGAAGCAGGGGAGTCGGTGGAGTGTAGGTAGGCGGACATCCATTCGGGTCTGGGGAGACAAGTGGCTGCCATCTACATCAACATACCAAGTAGTATCTCCTAGACTATTCTTGAGTGCTGAAACAAAGGTGTGTGAGTTGATTGCCTAGGATTCTAAAGAATGGAAATCACAGGTGATTGACGCACTTTTCCTTCCACATGAAGCAGAATGTATTAAAAGCATACCACTGAGTATACAACCACCTGAGGATAGACTTATATGGTCAGAAAGTGCAAATGGATTGTTTAGTGTCCGTAGTGCATACAAGCTAGCAATGGATCTCTCTCAGCCTACTAATTATGGATCAAGCTCAGATAATAGCCAAATTGAAAAATTCTGGAAGTTACTATGGCAGATACAAGCACCACATAAGGTTCGGCATTTCATATGGAGGGCATGCCGTGACATTTTACCGACAAAGACGAATCTGGTACGGAGAAGGGTGTTGCAAGATGACTGCGGCAGTGAGTGTCATAAAGAACCCGAGACATCAGGCCACCTATTTTGGAGTTGCTCGAGAGCAAGAGAGGTATGGGGTTGTACTAAAATTCATGTTAGTATTGCTCCAGAGAATATCTACTCTTGCTTTGATTTAATGTGGCACATGATTATGAGCGGAACCTATGATGAGTCAAAGGTGGCGTTGGTTGCAACAATTGCATGGGTAATATGGGGAAACAGAAATGAGGTGCGTAATGGGGGTAAAAAGAAATCGGGATGTGAATTGGTGCAGTGGACTTCTCGCTACCTCAATGAATATTATGCAGCTCATGATTGACTAGCCACGACTCCAGTAGTTAAAGTAGAAAGGTGGTCACCTCCACCGTTGGACAAATATAAAGTTAACGTGGATGGGGCGGTCTTCAAGGCCCAGAAAACAGCAAGAGTAGGTGTATTAATTCGAGATTGCCGTGGACAGGTAATAGCAGTGTTGAGCAAGAAGATAAATGCACCGTTGGGGCCATTGGAATCAAAGGCAAAGGCTGTCGAAGCAGGAGTTCAATTTGCAAGAGATATTGGTATCCACAACTTTATCATTGAAGGGGCTTCCTTGATAGTTTTTAATGCCCTTTGTGGTAATACCTCGCCTCCCTCTTCAGTGGCAGCAGTGGTATCAGGTATTAAGGTCTTGAGTGGTTACTTAAGACGGGTGGAATTCTCACATGTCCGCAGACAATGTAATAGATCGGCGCATTTGTTACTAAAACATGCGACGGGTATTGTTGATTTTATTGCTTGGTTGGAAGAGAACCCTAGCTTTATTGAGCAATCTCTTCACCATGATGTATCGTTTTTGAACTGATTTAAGGTAATGAAGCTTGCGAATATTTTCCTATCAAAAAAAAAAAAAAAATTTGTTATAAAGTTAGTGTTTCAAGGAAAAAAAAAAAAGTAAAGTTGGTGATTGTTCAAGTATTTGATTGGTTAAGTAGACATTTAATGTATTATTTATGTACGGATGAATGTGATTGTGTGAGTCAATAATTAATACAATACCAATGAGCTAAGTTTATTCATTTAGTTTAAAATGTTTTTATAAAAACAATGACAAATAGATAAGAATAACTGCATAAAAATAAAAATGTTATACAAACTTAGCAAAATAAAATGGTTGCACCAAACAAGATGGACTTCCTCCACTCTTCTTTCAAAAGTTTTGGCCGACTATTGGGGAGGAAGTATCACAAGCAGTCCTTACTTGTCTCAATTCAGGTTCCATCCCATCCACTATAAATCGTACTTTTATAACTCTTATTCCAAAAGTTAAAAACCCATCTAGAGTTTCAAATTTTCGTCCTATTGCTCTTTGTAATATTATCTACAAATTGGTTTCTAAGGTTGTAGCAAATAGACTTAAAAAAGTATTACCTTTCATTATTTCTAAATCACAAAGTGCGTTTCAATCAAATATTAGATAATATCTTGGTGACTTTTGAGTTGCTATATCAGATGAAGACTCAGAAATCAAAAAAGGTAGACTTTATGACTTTAAAGCTGGATATGAACAAGGCATATGACAGAGTTGAATGGAGGTTCTTGACGAAAATTATGAGAAAGATGGGTTTTTGTGACTCATGGATAGCCATTATCTATGAATGTGTTAGCACAGTCTCCTATTCTATTCTTGTAAATGGAGAACCAAAAGGGAATATGTATCCTACAAGGGGAATCAGACAAGGGGATCCTCTTTCCTCATATCTCTTTCTTTTGTGATTAGAAGGACTGAACAGATTGCTTCAACAAGCAGCAAGAAATTCCTCCATAAGAGGGTATTCTTTATGTAAAAATGGTCCTTGAATAACTCCTATTTTTTGCAGATAATAGTTTGCTATTCTGCCGAGCAAGAATGGAAGAGTTACAAGTGATCCAAAATATCCTATCGATGTATGAAAAAGCATTAGGGCAACAGATTAACCGAGGCAAGACCACATTGTTTTTCAGCAAAGTTGTCACCAAAGACACAAAAAGAGAGATACTTACTTTTCTAGGAGTGCCGAAGATTAAGGAATATGAAAAATATCTTGGTCTGCCAGTTGTGGTGGGGAGGAAAAAAAAAGGCAAGCCTAAATTACATAAAGGAGAGAGTGTGGAGCAAACTACAAGGATGGAAGGAAAAGCTCCTATCCCAAGCCGGAAGAGAGGGTTTGCTAAAAGCAGTAGTCTAAGCTATCCCTTCTTTCGCCATGAGTTGCTTCAAGTTGCCGGTGGGTCTTTGTAAAGACATTGAGATGCAAATCCGAAAGGTAAGGTGAGTGTAGAGGTCAAAGAAAAATTCATTGAAAAAATTGGGAAACTCTTTACAAGACGAAGGCCGATGGAGGAATGGGATTCAAAGATTTGGTGAAGTTCAATAAAGCAATGCAAGTGAAACAGGTATGAAGGTTAGTAACGGATAGAACATCATTGTTGTATAAGCTGTTTAGTGCCAAATATTTCCCATCAGGTTCAATTTTTGATGCAAAGTTGGCCAAGGGCTCATATGCTTGGCAAAGTATTCTTAAGGCAAGATAGGTGGTGGAGAAAGGGACGATATGGAGAATTGGAGATGGAAAAAAAACCCAGATTTTTTATGATAACTGGATTCCTGGAGTTTTCCCACTAAAGGTAGCAGCTAGAAGTCAAGAAGTCCTAGATAATAGCATGGTCTCTAGCCTCATTGATGCTGAAACAGGGGAGTGGAACGGGCAGATGATTGATCAGCTCAGTTCTCCTTTTCTGGTGCAAAGAATAAAGGTCATACCTCTGTGCAAGACGAGTCAGGAGGATTGTATAGTATGGCCACGAAGTAGTGATGGAAATTGTTAACGTGTATAGTGTTGTGGGCTTTAGGCCCAACTAGTTTACTTGTAGAGCACACTAGATTACTTGTACAACACTCCTACTTGTACTACACTCATATGCCTCCTATATAAAGGCACACTCATGTATATTCTTGGATTGAGAAATACAATACAATTATTCAGTATTTCTAACAGAAATTATATGGTGAAATCTGGGTATCAGCTACTCGGCGAAATGGAAACTAGAAAAGTAGCTTCAGGTTCAGATCAGTCTGCATAGAGAAGCTTCTAAAATGGCATTTGGAAGCTCAACATTCCAAAGAAAATACAAATCTTTTGCTGGCGAGCTTGCACTGAGGCACTCCCGACAGTAGAGAATCTATACAAAAGGAAAATTGTGGACTCACCTATATGCTCTTCATGTGGCAAGGCAAACGAGACAGCATTCCATGCCTTATGGGAGTGCGAAAAAATTCACACAGCGTGGGGCCCTGATTTCAACAGCCTAAGGAAACTACCCTATCAACCCTTGACAGTGATGGACTTGATATTAAGACTTGGACAAGAGGGAAGGAACGTGGAGCTATTCACGGTGATGGCCTGGTTCATTTGGTGTAGAAGAAATAAATGTCACTTTAATGGGCCTAGCATACCAGTGGACAAGCTACTTGAGGTTGCCTTAAAGTCCTTATCAGAGTTTCAGAGCAAGCAGCCCACTGGTACTACACACCAGAAACCAACAGCTCCGAAATGGCAACCACCACCAAAGGATACTTACAAAATCAATTATGATGGCGCGGTATTTTCGAAGTCAGAGGAAGCGGGTATTGGAGTTGTGATTAGAAATGAAAGGGGTGAGATGATGGCATCACTGGCTGAGAAGGTGAACAAGCCATCGGGAGGGGTGGAAGCTATAGAAGCCATGGCAGCTAGAAGGGCAATTTTGCTGGCAGCAGAGCTGGGTTTTCAGTAGCGTGTTGTTGAAGGAGATTCAGAAATTGTGTTTAAAGCTTTATCAAGAGAAGGTTCTTATTGATCAAGTTTTGGTCATATTATTAAAGACCGTAAGTCTGTAATGAGTTTACTAAAAACCTGTTCTTTCTTTCATATTAAAAGAAAGGGCAATGGGGTTGCCCAAGCCTTAGCTAGGAGAGCGAAGAAATCTTGTCCTCTTTTGGTGTGGATGGAATTTGTTCCGCCAAACATTTCTTTTTTTGTTCACATTGATGTAATTCCTTAAGTTTGTGTGTTAATAAAATCACATGGCTTTGCCTTTTCTCAACAAAAAAAAAAAAAAAAAAAAAAAAAAAGATAATAAAAACTAGGCAAAACTACACTATTGGTCCCTAAAGTTTACCTATTGAGTGCTTTTAGTCCCTGAAGTTTTAATGGAGCGTTATTAGTCCCTAAAGTTTTAAAACTAAACATAATTGTTCACTTCACTAACTTCCGTTAGTTTCATTGCTTACTTGTTCAACGGAAGAATGAGTAGGCATATATTTAATAATGTGGCAACCTTGTCATATCAGTTGCAATGCCTAAAAGTATAATCGTTGCAATGTAACTTAAGTGGCCGAATCAAAATTTGACACTTCATATAAAAATACAACCCAGAACCAAGTCACCAAAATTCTAACGGAACCGTAAAATCTATTTTCCTCTCTTGTACTCCTTTCTCTCTCTGTAAATTTTAGCCAAACATGAAACATTAGATAGATACGGCGAGACAAGGAGGACTTAAGACAACAGCCACTTGATTTGGATCAAAGTCTCCAAAGACCTTTAGATCTTCAAAGAGAGGCAGCACACACGAAGTCTTATAAGATCCTAAACTAAAACATTCATGAAGCCCAATTTTAGCATATAAATCCTTGGAAAGCAACGCTCAAAGAATTTACCTAGATTGTTATAGTTTTCTTGTTCAACTTAAGCTGAATTTTTGCGCTGAGATTAGACCAATGATCAACTCAAATACGAAGACAAATTATATAATATTAAAAAAGAAAGAAATAGATGGAGAAAATGAAAGGGTCCAATTGGGTTACTGAGAAATTTAATTTAAATGTTCACAACAAGAGATTTGCTCTAGGTATTGCATATATGTAGGTTGTGCATTGATGTACGGAACTCTCACTTGATCTCCTTGTCTTGCTATCTTTGAAGATTTTTGACATGGATTTCATCAGATTTTACACACACACACACACACACACACACACACACACACACACACACACACACACACACACACACACACACACACACACACACACACACACACACACAGAGAGAGAGAGAGAGAGAGAGAGAGAGAGAGAGAGAGAGAGGTTTTTAAGATTTTTTTAAAAAATAAGAAATATTGCCATGTTATTAAAAGCATGCCTAATCATTTTTTCATTAGACACATAAGCACAAAACTAACAGTAGTTAATGGAGAGACCAATTGTGTTTAGTTTTGAAACTTTAGGGACTAGTAGCACTCAGTTAAAACTTTAAGGACTAAATGCGCTCAGTAGGTAAACTTTAGGGACTAATAATGTAGTTTCGCCTAAAAACTAATAAGGAACTATTTTGTATTGATTCCAAAATATACAGAAGTTCTATTTTTATTAAATTTTGTTTGATTTTAGTTTCTTAATGACCTTTTGAAAAAAATTCTTGGAATCTTCACTGAGTATAAAATGGAACACAAAAAGTGGTACAGATGATTTGTATTTTTGGATGAGTATGGTTATGAATAAATCATTTGATTCCTTTTACATGTGGCTATTTTCATGAGCTTGAATTTATACATGTATGGTTAGAGTTGAATTGAAGTAAATTTGATATCCGTGCATGATGAATATATAGTAAATGGAATTACTAGAGTCTTAGAATTGATTACAAAGATTGTGGGTTCAAAGTTTGGTTTATAATCTATATGTACAAGCTTGAGTTTATATGAATTTTTTCTTATTTAAATACGGCTTTGCATGCTAGCTCTTTAGCTAGTATTGCAAATCCCATCAATCTTTAGGCTTGATTCAAAGGCAACTTTCCAAATAGTTTTTCAAATCTAATTTTAATTTAAAAGGAAAATTGATTTCAAATTGGAGTTTGTTTTCACAAGTAAATTTCAAAATGTCTTGAAATCTTCCAAGTCTTAAAAGCTAGTTTTATAAACATGTTTTTGAGTAAAAACTACTAAAACCCCTTAAATTTTTTTGTTGTTCCCTAAGAATGGACAGAAGGGATCAAAACCAATTGATCAATTTTGATTGATGTGCCAAATAGGATTCAGCTTTGAACACAAATGAGGATCAAATTAACATTGAACTCTGTTTTATTTCTAGAATTAAACTGAAGTAATATACATGGTTAAGATACATTATTAAAATTTCATATATAATATTAGGACAAACAATGATAGGTTAACTAATACAAATGACTACATAAAATTCAAAATTAGTTGTATACATTTTCATGCTGTTTGTATCAAGGAAAATAAATGTTGGAAAAAATTCTAAGAATATAATAACTTCTTAGAGAAGCCATTTGCTTTTAGGTATAACAATTTACGCTTTTTGTAAATAGACTCACTTAGTGTTATTATAGATACTAGTCGCTAACCCGTGCGATGCACGGGATAGTTAAATAAAAATTAAAAGTACTTATTTTACTTAAAGGTATATGACTTAAATTTTAAAAATGTATAATTTGAAAATGAATGAAAATAACTAATTTCTTCAATATAATGATTTAGAAAAATTCTTTTTCTTTCATATCATTGGTTTCACATAATATATTTCGATGTGAGCTATTCTATGGTGATAACTTTACATAATATTTAACTGCAATTATATCTACTATCCACTACTAATCTAATCTATGTTATCTTAATAGTAGATCTACAAATTGCATTCTCGTATTCTTAGAGCTTGTCACATTATTGTTATAATATAAAACTGAAAATTTTAACTTTTTGAAAGACTTACATTAGAATTAGGATTAAAAAATAAATTTTTTTTTTAATTAGACCTCACGTTAGTTTTTTTTTTTTTTTAAGGGCTCACTTTAGGTTAAAAAAAAAACTCATGTGAAAAAAATAGAGACTCCTATTAGGATTAAGGAAAAAAGAGAGAGACTCCTATTAGGACTCTCTCACTATTTAGTTTAACAAATTAAAATTTTTTATAAATTAAAATGATGAGGAAAAAAAAGGGAGCGAGACTCCTATTAGGACTCTCTCACTATTTAGTTTTAAAAATTAAAAAAAAATTATTAATTAAAATAATGATGTGAAAAATTGTGGGAGTTTCAGAGGCTTCGATTTTTAATATATATATATATATAGATTAGACTTATCCATGCTTTGATTATCCATCTTTTTAATATGAAACCAAAAGAAAAGAAAAATAATTCCTTCAAATTATCATGCTACAGTCTGTATATAGAAAATCCTGCAAATTAGCTTTTGTTCTCTCTCTACAAATTTAAAACCCGTTTGAGTAAAATGTTAACAAGCTCTTTCTCAATTTTCCACTAAAAGAATTGAATTACAACCTTGAAATAAAAGTTGAATTTACAGAATCGCAAAAAAAAAAAAAAAAAAAAAAAAAAACTAAATTCCCTAAACCCATAACATCGTTGGTACAACAATAGATAAACTGATAAAACAAGTTGACTTTGTCATAGATTGAATCCTTGGCCAAAAGGAGAAAAAAAAAAAAAGCCAAGTTAGTTAAAAGATTTGCAACATTGCTGGAGTAGGAAGAAGCAAGCCTAAATCCTATATAGAAAGAACTTAAAGGAGCCTTAGAATTAAAGGATTAACATATTTACTGCTCATCAGACAAAAAATGTTACATGCATATGATGCTATATAAGCATACCTATAGTGACAACTTAAAGAAAACGAATTTATATTCAAGAAAAATAAAATAAAAGAACAGTTTTAATTAATGGTCACAATTTATGAGCCACCATATCTGACAGACACAACCTTTTCATAAACACCACCCTAGAGGATGGATCAAACAAACTAGAGAAACACAATATACTTAACAAAAATCTAGAGAAAAACCACTTCAAACTTAGAACACTAAAGCTTCATGACATTGACGGTTCATCCTTTGCTTTCTCAATCAACACAAGCGCAAAGCAAAGCCGTCCTTTGTTTGTATATGAAGAAGAAGCATCATCGCAAGCTTCTTTGTCCACACGGAAAGACCAAAGTTGCACGACATCATCTATCTTGAGACCATTCGACTCCCGGACTTTGTTCCAAGTGGATCTCAATGCATAGGTTGAACTCGTGTTGCCCGTATCCTTAGGCATGTCCCATTGAACCAAAACAATATGACCAATCTCAAGCATGGGATCGATGAATTGCACTCGTACTTCTTGCCCTGCTCTAAGCTTCTCTTTCTCTTCCACAGTCAAGAAATCTGTCCTCACTATTTGCCTCAATGGTATTGAAAACCGATTATTACCCTTAGCTATGTCAGTCTTGAAAAGCTTTTTCTGTATCACCAACAATTTGTCACGCCCACCCATTGCTTCGATCGCATCCTGGAACATTGGAGGCAGATCAGGTGGTGGGTTTGGACCCGGTGGAATTGTAGTCTTGATTGGCAATCTTGATTTCCAAGATTGCTTCTTTTTCTTGGTTTCCAAACACCATTCATCTTGGTCTCCCAATCTTACACTCTTTGAAACGGGCACAGCAGTGGTTGTGATCATGAAGGCTTTTTCTTGCTCCACATGGATTGGCTTGTTTTGCTTGGTTTCCAACTCAAAACAAGAGTCTTGATCATCATCATCTTCCTCGTCTCCAAATCTTGATCGCTTGTTTCGAACAGGCACAGTCACAAAAATAGGGGTTTCTTCTTCCACAGAGAGTGGCTTCTTGAGAGACTTTTCTTGGAAGAGCCTATGAAACTTGTTAAGTTTCTTTCTGGCTACGATTGAGGCCTCAACCAAGGCGTCAAATGGAGTCCAATTGGGAGCAATAGTATGCCCCTCCATATCATGAATACCCATGTTCTCTAACAAAGATAAATCTGTTTTCATCTTCTTCTTCTTCATCTCACAACTGTCCGTTCTTCTTGTGGTTGAACCCATAACTATAAAGAATAGTAAATACTAAAAAACACAGAGAGATTAAAAGAAAACAGTGATGGCTTTTTCGTTTTCTCAGGAGCGAGAGAGCAATGTTTTGTTATGAGAATCAAGAGTTAACAACTAGCAATATATATATAGAGGAAGAGAGCAATATTGGGTTGTAGCTACGTAAGTATTTCCTAGTGAAAATCTGAATACACAATTTCCTAATCCTTTTTGGCGAAGGAAAAGGATTTAAACAAAAACTCTACTAGTCTTGTGACCGTTGTTTTACTAGGGTCGGTTGGATGGGATGTCAGATGTGATCCTCAGAGGACGACCCGCCGTTTTTATTAAAATTATTGTTTTAAAGGGACAACGAAACACCGTTATATAAAATAGACTGCATGGTTAAGCTGAAATTGTTTAAGCAGTAAAAACGACGGGTCGTATAGAAACAACTTTAGTACTCGCCGTATTGAAGATGAATGATGTGGGTACACACTGTCTCTCTGTTATTGAGTGGTTAGTGTTGTTGTTTGAGTTGGAGTTACTAATGATGTGGATTGTTCATTGCTAAGTGAAAGCGAAAGAAAGAAGAGGAAAATCAAAATTATTAAGGGTCATTACAATTTCAATATATATATATATATATATATATTTTTGTGTGTGTAAATTAATAGTACACATCCAAATATATCAATTTCATCTTTTATAAGGTATCCAGAATATGATGGAAACTTGATCTGCAAACACATTCCAACTAATGTTGACATTCTTGGGGTTTGTTTATCCTCCACAACAATATTTGTTATGTAAAATTCACATACACGCATATATTTGTTTGATTGACACAGAATTATTGAAGAAAGTACGATTAAGAATAGCCATGAGCCTTGCAGCTCAACTGGTTAGTATCTCCTAATATTTTAAATAGAAACATTCAGGGTTCAAATCCTCCCTCTCCGTTTGTAATTATCAAATAATAATTAAAAAAAATAGAGTGATCCCAGTTGCATCTATTGAATATTATACAGAGATTAGTTCTCTGTTGTTGATTCTTCAATTGTTTTTGTAATCTAAATTCTAGCAATGGACTTGAGTCAATTACCATCACTTGGTAATATCTTAATTTTTGTTTATTGTGTTTCTCTCCTTTGATATTACTCTTGCCAAAACTGATTGACTTCATTGTTGCTATTTTACCTTTCATTTTACTAGTTTTCTTTCTCTTATTTTTGTTGTTTTTTGTTTAATTGGGACTGAACATATTTGGTTGCTATGATAGTTTGTGCAAACTTCAACTGATCATCATTTTTATTGTGCAGATTGACACTGCTTTTCAGGTACCAATTAGTTTTACGCAGTCGGCCACGGAGTTTTTAATCTGTATATTGCTTTATTATATGTGAAATTTTTTGTATTCTATCAATTGGAAAAGATAACTGTTCCTTTTCGTTTTGTTATGCTGTTCTTTTCCTTGTCCAGTGTGCCCTCTTTATACCACCATCTATGGACAAAGGCGAATTTGAGTTACTAAATTTGCGTGTTTCTTGAAGCAAGGTATTTTGATTCCATATGTACCAACTGTTTTGTTTTCAGAAATTTGTTATCAGCATTTGCCCATATTGCAACATCCAATTTTCTCATTCTTAATTAATGGATTTCAATTTCGAATGTATTTGTTATATTTGTTCAGCACTGCCTCCCATGGCAATGTCATTAATGATTATATTGGATAAACGAATTTAAAGAGAAGGATTTGGATTTCAATTTTTAGTTTAAATGACTTTAATAGTGTATTAGACAACAATTTTTATCTATTGATGAAAGTTATCCAATGGAACCATTAATTTTATTTTAAAATTTTCAAGGCTAGTTCCAACATATAATTTTATTTTTAAATTTCCACATTTCAATACTGTAAACAGTAATCGTATTTGCAGTACAAAATATTAAATATGTTTATATTAAGAAGGAAAAATTGATTAGTAGAAATAAGGCTTAAAATTTTTTAAATCCCAATTGATGTAAAGAATGCTTAAGCAAGGGGTTGAGGTCTGCATGTTATCAGAAAAAGGGTCATTGAAGTTTGTAAGTCACAGTGATTGGGGCAAAATTTTAGGCTTAAAAGTTAGGAATATTCAAATTCAAGTTTTCAGAAGAGAGCTTCACACATATATACACTTAAATTAGGCTAGAGTAGATTTTATATCTTGTAAAAAAAAAAAAAAAAAAGCCAAGAAGTATTTGTTGCTACCTAATTTTCAAAGCAAAAGTTTAGATGCTCACCTGGGCATTTTTCATTCCCTCATTTTGACCAGTTTATTTTTCTAAACTTTGCACTACCTTTTGCTTTGAATTTTATTTATTGTAAGTTTTTTCAGCTAAGCATATGCCTCAGCTCAGGAGGCACCAAAAGTGAAAAAGGCGTGCCTAACATGGTCCCTTGTTTTATGTACATGGCGCACACCTTACTTTCTTTCTTTATTTGAGAAGCAGGCCAAACCGACCTGGCTATTTTATTGCTAGAAAATCATAAATAAAATGCTTATGAATGTCAGGAGGATCAGATTCCAACCAGACTAAAACAGGAAAAGAAAATCTCGCTCTCCAGGCTAGGGCATGAGCCAAACCATTGCCTTGCCGACGTGTGTGTGAGAGAAAAAAACTGTAGAGAACTAGCTGAAGACATAATGTTTTTAATCAAATTCCCCACTAAAGGGTGGTGGAAACACTGATTTTTAATTGCCAGGATTGAAGTTTCAGAATCTCCTTCAAAGATAGAACTGCCCCAAGCCAAGCTCTTGAAGAAAGGTGACTGCTCTTCACGCTGCAATTGTTTCCAAAACAACAATAGACGATGGCAGAGGGGTGATCTCGGATAATGCCGCCAGAACTTCACCCGAGGAGTTTCGAACAATGACTCCAATACCTGCTACGTCCAAGTCTTCAAAAACAGCATCGTCAATAATGGTTTTCAGAGTGCTCAGGTCAGGTGGTTTCCAGATAGTTTTTTCTGATGGTTGCTTGATGACAGGTTTGCCACGGGGCTGCTGAAATTCCTGAAGGTACTGCTGTGTGAGGTCCGAGAGTTTATCCAGCGGCATCACTGCCTCTTTAACTCGGCTTTTGTTTCGGCGAGTCCATAAAAACCAGCAAATTGTGATGAATAGCTCTGCTCCTCGTGAGTTCTGTAATGCCATCCTGAAAAGATCAACAAAAGATATTAGTGGTGACACAGCTCGCAACTCCTCAAAACATTTTCCCCAAACCAGGCCGATATTTTCATAACTCCAGAGAGCATGAAACACAGTTTTGAGCTCTTTACTGCAGCTGGAACAGGTGGGTGATTGAACAACCTTTCGCTTCACTAGATTATCCAAAGTAGGGAGAGAATTTGCGCAAGCTCGCCACGCAAAAGTTTTTATCTTGTTTGGGACTTTCAGTTTCCACATTCCAGTCTAGAATTTTTTGTTTTCCCCAGAGTCTGAAGCCGAGGCCAGCTCACTGTTTTCCATTTCTCGAAGAAGTTGGTAGCCCGTCTTAACTGAATATTTCCCATCCCTTGTCTTTGGCCAGATTAAAATGTCTTCTTGAGGGGTAATACATACAAGGATAGACTTTATTTTCTGAACTTCAAAAGGCAGAAAATATTTATCTATTAACACCCCATTCCACCAACCCGAATTTTCCTCAAAGAGGTCAGCCACCACCGCGTCTGTTTGTATATCCGAGATTGGGGAAGAGATCTTACCCTAACCCACACCTGGCAGCCAACAATCAGAATATAATCATATATACGGGTAGTAAGCCCATTATAGATTCTCCACCTAGCCCCTGCAGCCACTACTTTACGAGCACTCAAAATACAACGCCATGCGTAGGAGCCCAACTTGATTTGAGTTGAAAAAATGTCACCTGAAGGGAAGAACTTTGCCTTAAACACCCAATAGAAGAGGGACTCCTTATCATGAATCAATCACCAAACTTGCTTTGCTAACATGGCTTCATTGAATTTGCTCAACTCTTTAAAGTTCATCCCACCTTCACTCTTGGATAGACAGAGTTTCCCACTTCTTCCAATGGATCTTCCTCCTCTCGCCACACTGCCCCCAAAAGAAATTTTTAATCATAACCTCAATATTGTGGCAAAGACTCATGGGCAACTTGGAACAACTCATCGCAAAGGTTGGAATGGCTTGAATGATGGCTTTCAATAGGACTTCTCACCCCACTTGTGACAAGAGTTTCTCTTTCCACCCTTGAAGTTTATCCCAAATCCTTTCCTTAATAATAATTAAGCTCTCCTTTTTATTTCTACCCACAACTGCTAGAAGTCCTAAGTATTTTTCATACATCTTTATTTTTGGAACACCCAAGAAATCTTTCCATGCATTTTTAGTGTTATTAGAAACCGACTTCCCAAAAAATAAGTTTTTCTTTTGGCCATTTACCTTCTGCCCTGAAGCCTTTTCATATATAGATAAAATAGCTTGGATAGTTTGCACATCACCCATCTTTGCTTGGCAAAAGATCAAACTATCATCAGCGAAAAAAAGATGAGAGATTTGTGGGCCGTACTAACATAAAGAGAAACCTCTAAGATCACTAGCAACCACAGATTTTTGGAGCAATCCATTAAGTCCTTTGAAGCAAAGCAGAAATAAGTAGGGGCATAAGGGATCTTCCTGCCTAATCCTTCTTGTTGGTTGAATATTCCCTTGTAGTTCGCCATTAACTAGAATGGAATAAGAGATAGTTTTCACCGTAGCCGTCACCATCCCTACCCATTTTTCATGAAAGCCCAACTTCAACATTTAACTCTTGAGGAAGATCCACTCTACTCTATCATAGACCTTACTCATATCCAACTTCATAGCCATGTACCCCTCTTTGCTTGATTTCTTCATCTTCATATGGTGTAGTGTTTCAAAGATGACTAGGATATTATCCGAAATTGCTTTATCTGATTGCAAAGCACTCTGTGATTCTGATACAACATATGGTAACAAGCTTTTCAACCGATTACCTAACACTTTGGATATTAATTTATAAAGAATATTACAAAGGGAAATAGGTTTAAATTTAGTAACTCTTTTAGGGCTTTTTGATTTTGGAACAAGAGTAATGTAAGTATGATTTAAGCTAGCTAGGATAGTACTTGAATTTAGGCAAGACAGCACTGCACAAGATACATCATCACCAATGGAGCTCCAATAGTGTTGAAAAAAAATGGGGGGCATGCCATCTGGACCCGGAGCCTTCAAGGGGGCCATTTGTTTTAAGGCAACTTCAACTTCCTGCCTTGTAAAAACCCTCAGCAACTCTGTATTCATTGATTCGATCACAACTTGAGAGATTGACCCAAGAACATCATCTAGTTGGCTTGGGTTGGAGGTTGAAATTAGCTCTCTGAAAAATTCAATGAAAAGGCCTGCAACTTTGGCGCACACCTTACTTTAGTGTACGTGAGGAACAACTTTTTTTTTACAATTTGCCATATTAACAATTGTTATACATATATACATATTGAATTTAATCTCATATATATATATATATATATATATATATATGAGATGAGTTCAAGTTACACCTGGTGTAACTTTAAAGAGTTACACATTTTTAAAATCATTGGATTTAAGTAGATTCAATGGTAAAAAAAAAAAAAAAAAGACCTTATTAATGCTAATATTCTAATTCATCTCATTTATTATCCCTTATTTAATACATTCCATACTTATTTCTAAACTCAAAAAAATTTATGACACAATTACTACTTTTAGCTGTTCTCTTTCTCTACGTTTCTCTCTCTAGAACACTCTTCTTTGGATTTTTTTATTATTATTTAAGAAAGTGTTTCTCCTTCTCTTTTGTTTTTGTTTGTAGATTTAAGTTCCTTATGTTATTATGTTTGTGTAAATTAATTTGTAAACTATGTGCTGATGATGACAAACAATTGGACATGATCCGCCACAACAACATTAGACGTTGTAGCTATGAAGATCAACTAATTTATCCTTTTGTTTCTGAGGCAGAAAGTTCGAAATAAGCCATTGGTCATTGTAATGGCCCCTTAAAAAATCAAATTTATCCTCAAAATCAGAGTTTTTTATATTCGTTTTTAACTTTTGTTTTTGTTGGTTGGGTGTCCCTATGTTTATCTATTTTTTAACTTTCATAACAATCTGCTAATGATGATAAACATTTGGGCATGAGATGCAACAAAAGAGAGAGTGTTCTAGAGAGAGAAACATAGAGATAGAGAACAACTAAAAACAATAGTTGTGTTATAAATTTTTTTGGGTTCAGAAATAAATATGAAATGTATTAAATAAGGGATAATAAATAAGATAAATTAGAATATTAGCATTAATGAGAGTCTTTTTTTTATCGTTGAATCTACTTAAATCCAATAGTTTAAAAAAGATGTAACTCTTTAAAGTTACACCAGGTGTAACTTTAACCCATCTCTATATATGTAATATACATATATATATATATATATATATATATATTCTTGAGATTTTTAAAGATAAAAAATAAAAATTCGTTGAGAACACCCATCCTCAAATAATATAGAGTTGACCTTTCTCATAGACCTCTGTACCAAATTAACATCTCAAGGTTCTAAGTCGTAAAACACATGCATGAACATGTTTTGAGTGTTTGAGAATACGTTAACTTTTACCTCCCAAGAGCTTTTGCATCCCAACAACACCCAAAAAAAAAAATGATAATTATACATTTTCTCACAAACTTTTTCTTGATACAACATTACAATAGAATTCATATTTAGGGTTTGTTTAGGATCCATTTATTTTGCTGAAATTAACATTTTTTTGCTGAAAGTATTATAGATAAAGGTAAATGTTAATTGAAATAGTACAATATGGTTCATGAATAGTACCAAAAAGTGCAGTAGAACCCATGAATAGTAGCAAATATAAGCTGAATAGTAAAATAAGTTGGCAAAAAATAAGTTAGCCAGACAGACACTTATAATAAAGATTATACATGAAAATTAGAACCTAAATATTTATTCTTAAATATTTAGAACCTAACAATCTCCTCCTTTAGAAATCCATGACAAAACATACATAAACATGAATGGCTCAATTCAAAAACTAACCCAATACAATTTTTTGCCCTACTACAATTCAATCAAAATCTACTATCTATAAGTTGCAATAATAGGCAGCAGCATGATGAAAGAATTAACCTGCAATTTCCTAAAACATTGAAACAAATCATAAACATATGTGTGGAAAATACAATATAAAACATATCTTGAACTTGATTTCACAAAGAAAACTAAAACAAGTTATCCAAGAGAATAATCATAGAATCAATAAGCATCAAGTTTGTGAAACAAGTATATAAACATAACAAAAAAATAAATAAATAAATAAACATCAACAAAACAAAAACAACTCTCCCCCTAACTACAAAAACTGCTCCTCCAAAGTACAAGAGCTCACACATCTATCTACTCTCCCTTTTTGTGCATTTTCAGTTATTGGTGTTTTGATTTCTATCTTGTGATGCACCATTAGCCCTTGTTTGTCATTCATTTGGAATTTTGGATTTGACTCTACACAAATAATCACTTATAACCCAAACAGAGATTTGGGTCGTTCTTGCATTTCTTTGCCCTTCGTGAAATGTCCCTTACACATAGCAAATACCAATTTTTGGTGGGAAAAAAAAAATTAGATGTGTAAAACACACTATCTATTACAAGCAATGGATTAAACCAAAGAAACTTAATATAAAAAAAGGTAAAATAAAATAAGAAGATTACTTTGCAAAACAAAACAGTTTTGCACATTGTAATATGTAAATAAGAAGCTCATGCCGAGATTTTGCCATTTGGGATGTTTAGAACTTCTAATACGTGACATTTGAGAACTTTGAAAAATGTGACATCCCTTATAGAAGTGTAAAATGCCCTATCTATTCCAATAAATTGATTAAACCAAAGAAGCTAAATATATAAAAGTAAAAAAAAAAAAAAAAACAAAACAAAAACAAAAACAAAAACAAAATTACTCAGCAAAATGACGTGGTTTTACGCATTGTAATATGTAATTACAAAAGCTCATGTTGAGAGTAATTTTGCCATTTCGGATGTTTAGAGCTTCTAATACGTGATATTTGAGAACATAAAATATGTGTCATCCCTCTTAAATCAAATTGTTACCATCAAACCCAATCTACAAAGTTGCCAAAAACTGTCAGCTTCTTCTGCCCGATGTTAATGATTTTGAGAGCATCTCCAATAGCTTAAGTAAAAGCAAAATAATCTCTATAATAGAGAATGAAACCAAAAAAATCACCCACAGATTCTCTAAATCACAATTTTTTTTTCTCATGAACAGTAGTTCATCAAGTCTAATGGGTTACTGTACATTAGCAATTGGATTTTTTGATTAAAATATTATACCAGCTACTATTATATAAATTATTTCTCTTTCTTTGGATTTCTTTTTTCTCTCATACTCTCTCTCCGTTGCTTCTCACTAAACAAGTGAAAGGAGGCTCTGCCTTTATATTTTTTCTTGGGTTCTTCTTGTTGTCTTCTCAAATTCCAGCACTGTGAGATCATTGACGTCAACCAACAAAATGAAACAATTGAAAGAAAAAAAAAATTATTCTCTCGTCTTGTTCTCTTTCTGCTACAAAGGGTGATTTGCAAAAGAAGAATAAAAAAAAATATTAAAAAAAGAATAATGAAAGAATAAAAAAAATGAAGAAATAATATTTAAATGAGATAAAGAATAGATAAAGAATCTGTTGAAAAGTATATTTAAAAAAATGAGTAGTTAAAAAGTAAAAATTACTGTTCATTCTCCAAACAGTACAAAATTTTGAAAAATCTGCTGGAGATGCTCTGATGAAGTTATATAACTTATAAAGAGGAATGTGAAGAATTTTAGAGTTCAGAGAGTTTTGGTGTGAGTGGAAAGGTGAGAACCGTGAGTAGACGTGACAAACAGACAAGTCAGGTCAGGTCAATCAAGTTGTGGCCGTGAAGTAAAAAGAGAGGAACCAAAGTGTAGTAGACTGCAGAGATTGGGGAGCTAATTTGTGCGATGAAAAGCGAACTTCACTTTTCACCTCTCTTGAGAACTTAAAATTGATATCTCCATCAGATTGATGGCTCTCTTAAATATGTCTGGGAAAATTAGAAATGGCTGCTATAGTTTTTTCATTCTTCTTTTAATTAACCAATTAATGTTTTGGATGTGATTATTCTTTGAATGTTCCAATCAATAATCTTCTATTAGAATTGTGCTATAAGGAGAGCGTTCAAAAGTTCTCAAGGGAATGAAATGTTTACTACTCTGCCCAGTTGACAAGTAATAACGTTTGCAATATAATATTCAAAGTTATATTATATTATTATGTTCTTTTCTTTTTCGTTTCTTTTTTTGAGTAGATTGCTAATTGTTGAAGGCCTGTACATGTATTAAAGATTACAAATATTGAAGAATAGTCATGCACATACATGCTTATTCTTCGAACTTTTTTTTTTTTTTTTTCATATTGATATTTTGGACTTGATATGAAAATTTTGACATTGGAACTTTTTTTTTTTTTTTTTGCTTGGTACAAAGGAACATTTTTTTTTTTAGTTTATTGATTTTGTGGATCCACTTATATATTAAGACAGATGTCTGAGAAAGAATCGCTCCATGCTAAGCAAATGATCTTAGCGTTATAGATAATTTAGTTTTTACATGGAACCAATTTCATGTATTGATATAATAATAATGGAATTGCTGGCGTGAAGTCAAAAAGTGGATTATAACCCAACACAATTAATGAAACAATTCACTAAACTCACAGTTCTAACAGTTTGTTATATTATATGATTTATATTATCATGTTAAACAGTGTAGTATACTCATGCAAGCATTTTTAATATAGAGCTTGCCGCCAACGGGGGCTTGGCTAAGCGGTCAAGGGTTCAGCTTGTAGCCTAGACAGCTGAGGTTCGAATCCCGCTGACCGCAGGAGTCCGTTGGTGGGCATCCTTGGTGAGGGGTGTACTCGCAAATGCGGGGTGACTCTCACACAGGCCGAAAACCTGGCGCCCTGTCCGGGGGCTAGCGTAACCTAGCGAACCCCTCTTTTCCTTAACCAAAAAAAAAAAAAAAAAATATATATATATATATATATATATATATATATATATATAGAGCTTGCCAATAATTGTATGTGGCGTTCTTATCTATTTACAATAATTCCACACTTTTTGCTTTTGAAATGTTTTTTTTTTTTAATTGTTACAATAACAAAATTTTGCTAATGGGTAGTATTAAAAATTTGTAAATGGGTATTGTTTTAGATTAAGAACGAAGATGGGAGATTTTCTTCTCTGTCTTTTATTTCAATTAAATAAATATTTTTCCCCTTTCTTCATTTTATTTTATTTTTATAAAATTTTATATTTATAGTTTTTTACTTGATAATTTTGAACTTGAATAAATCTCATGTTTCCCTTTATTTCAAGGGATTCCAAAAAATCATTGCAAAAAAAAAAAAAAAAAATTTGGACCAAATAAAAATTTATTAGTTTGGAACTTTGAACTTGAATAAATCCCATTTTCCCCTTTATTTCAAGGGATTCCACAAAATCATTGCAAAATATTTTTGGGCCAAATAAAAATTTATTAATTTGGAACTTTGAACTTGAATAAATCTCATTTTTCCCTTTATTTCAAGGGATTCCATAAAATCATTACAAAGCATTTTTGGGCCACAAAAATTTATTAGTTTGGAGGTGGTTTTAAATATGTAAAAGGTTCTATATATTTTGGTAATACATACCACGCAATGAGCGAGTTATTGCCTAGTATAATATAAGCACTTTGGAGAATCAATCAAAGCCCACAATTTTTCTATTACACTAATAACAAAAACAAGACATTTGACATATTTAGATCTGATCAATTAAATCTATTTGGAGTTTTTTTTTTTTTAATAGAAACACGTTTTTGAAAATGAGAATAAAAAGTCAAGAATTACAATTCATTGGTATCTCTTGGTCTTCTTCTTTAGGAGAGCCATGATTTAAATCCCCCTCCCCTACTTTTAATTAACAAACAAAAATTGAGAACAAATATATAAATATAAATATATATATATATATATATTAATACAATATACGTTACACCATTTATATTAATGTTAATTTGATTTTATGCCCTATATAACATTGATAACATTTTTAAGTTATCATAATTTTGAACATGTCCAAAGATAACTACCTTTTTTTTATCATTTTAATTTATCTTTTTCAATTCCATTTTCTCTCCTTTTAGTCATGACAGTCATGACCAATTTCAATTGATCTATAACCGCCATAGCCAATAAAGCCACCCAAAGCCTCACCAATGATCTCTTGTCATCCATTTCCAACTTTGCATTGATGCGTGCGTGCACCACACACACATTTATAGGGAATGGAAATCTCCACAAATTCGTAACATCAAAATCTACCCAACTTAACCTATCCTCCCACCAAAATCAAAGCTCAATAATTTATGAACTCTAAAATTTGAAACAGTCAATTACTGGTCTGGTAGTAATTTAATAATTCTTTGACGTAGGCAAGTATGATTTCACACATATAATATGCTGAAAGCAAAAAAAAAAAAAAAAAAAAATGATCTTTACATTTTGCTCACATTTTTAATTTGGTTATCACGTTTTTATAGTTTTTAGTTTGGTCCTTATATTTTCAAAATTGCTACCATTTTGGTCCATGTTGTCTTCACACTTAAAAAAATGTTATTTTTAAAATAGTAGTATAATCCATTATGCATGTATACTTTTTTTGTAAGTGAGATGGCAAGGATCAAAATGACAAAAGTTGAAAAATATGAACCAAAATAAAAAATGTGAAAACTTGGAACCGAATTGAAAATAAGACCAAAATATAGACATCAACCTTATAGCCTAATGGACGTGGACAACTAGTGACCCGTTCACGTGGAGAGTGTAGCCCAGATTTGATTACCTCAAATAGAACACGGATGTAGGCTTGTAGCTACTAAGCCATTAAAACATGAGGCCTACCAAGACCACATAAAGTGAAAGACCCAAAACATAGAGTTAATTGCTGATGGACTAATATACCCCTAGAACAATAACAATTTCCGCAGACTTAACAGAGATTTGGACCTAAGGCCAATTAATTAAGTTTGGCATGGATGGATACGTGTTTATCTAAATGATAAGATATGTAGCCTGTGTGAACAGTTTCTGCATTGTCAACCAACGAATAATATTTGCAAGATCTTGACAAAGATTTCTATTATTTCCTATCAAATCTAATGGAATTACTATGCTTGATTCGTTGAGACCACAAATTCATTATAAGAATATCACATTCCATGTTTCATGAGAATTCGATTATTACTACTTATTTTACCTGTGGTAATATTATGGCAAGACATGGGTACGTGTTAAACTAAAACTACATTTTTTTAACATGTCTAGAAAAAAATAAATAATAATAATAATAATTGGCCTTCTGAAAGTGATAGTCATGGCCGATTTCAATTGGCCCTTAACAGCCATAGCCAATAAAAGCCACCACAACCACAAGCCGCCCAAGGCCTCACTGTCACCCATTCCCTATTTCCAATTTAACATTGACGTTATAGAATTCATCAAAATCTAGCACCACCATCAGCAGTAACTCCCCCACAGATCTCTAGCCACACTATCAAAACAAAATCCAATGCCTCTGAGAGAGAGAGAGAGAGAGAGAGAGATCAATTCACACACACACACACACACACACAAACATCACATCTAACTTAACCCATCCTCCCGTCAAAATCAAAGCTCCGTTATCCACCCTCAATCGACCACTAGAAATTGAAACAGTCAATTACTAGGGAATTTGCTGTGAAAGGTATTAATTTAATAATTAAATATATCTGAACATTTTTTTATGTGAAATGTATTAATATTATAATAATAATTCAATATATCTGAACATTGGATTACAATATTGCACAATATTTCCATTCCCTCCGGATAATTTAGATTTGAAAAGAACAGCATCTTTGTTGTGTATATTAAGTAGTTGGCACGTTCTAGTGTTTGCGATAAAAACATTCCAAAGAATACTACAGTTCACAAAATTTTCGTAACAATTTCACAATAAATTCTATATAAAAAATTATTATTGATTGTAATATAGACATATTATTGACATCATTTTTTAACTCACCAATAACAATTTGCTACATAAGATTTATTGTAAAATAGTTGTAAAAATGTCGTGGACATGACATTACACATTAACTTTCTATGAGAAAATTTAGAGACACAAAGTTTGACACTTACTAATGTGACAGATTATTAGTGATAGATAAAAAAGTAATGTCAATAGTGGACTTAGATTGTTATAATTGTTTGTAATATAGACCTACCACTGATATTACTTTTTAACTCACCAATAACAATTTGCCACATAAGATTTATTGTGAAATAGTTGTAAAAATATCGTAGACATAACATTACACATCAACTTTCTACTTTTATCGTTGAGAAAGTCTAGAGACACAAAATTTGACATATACTGATGTTACAGATTAAAAAAATAATTTCAATAGTTGACTTAGATAAAAACTAGTAAAAATTTGCCAATTCAACTAGTATGAAAAATGCTGTCAAATTTTTGGTGTAAGTAGTGTTGCCCTTTATGATTTCATTAATTAATGTACCTCCCATCCCCATGGAACATAACTCCCCCTTGTACCGAGATCTTGGAGCCTACAGTATGTACCGAGAGAAGCCAACCAGGCGGCCCATGTTTTGGCAAGATAAGTCCAATTCTTTATAGAATCAGTCATTACTCATTTGGTTGGAGGAAGGCGCAAACTTGGGGAATCAGCTTTTGCGTGATGTAATCAAAATGAGTTTCCACACTACAACAAACTTTAGTTATTTCAACCCTCTTTTATCAAGAGTTTACTAAAAATCTGTTTATATCAAATGCGGCAGGCTATATTACTAAACTCTATTTCAAAGGTTATTAGGTCCCTCAAAATAAGTTAAAACACCCTTGAAATAAATGTTAAAAAAAAAAAATAAACGGGCCAGTTTTGTACCACAACGTTTACATTTTTTAGCCGTCAACCTTTGATAAAATATGAAAATAATTTTAGCCCTTGAAAAAAGCCCACAACAAAATTTTCAGCCCTTGAAAAAAGCCCACAACAAAATTTAAAAAGATAGCATAGAACATAACCGACAAACACAATATCATTCTCCCACTGAAAGCTTGAAACTGAGAAAGCATAGAGCTCGACGATCATGGAAATCGCATAAAGTCGCCTACAGTCCTTGTTGCAAAGCATTTCCCACACCAATTTTATTTTTATTTTTGGCTGAAGACACCATTTTAATTTTAAACAGGTAATATGAGAAATATTATGCTACGTGATATTGCTATGTGAATTTGAAATTTGGTATACAATTTACGCGAAAATCTATAAACGCAATTACCAACTAAGTAAGCCGTATATAAACCGAAAAACATATCAAAATTGAGCTAACTTTTCTTTGAACACATTCTAAGGCTTACACGCACCTTAAATTCGAAAACAAATTCACAGCCACATATATATATTTTTTCTTTCTTTCAATAATTCCGCAGCAATATCTACATACAACTAAAAGCCCAATATCCTAATGATTACAACTAAAAGTCCAATGTCCTAATGATTACCACTAAAAGCCCAATGCCCCAATGAATGCAATCAAATAAAGCGGTTGGACTGAACATTTGATGGCCTCTGCTTTTGCTTGAAAGTTGACTACAATGTTTAAGGTTGTTTTTGCAAATGCAAATAAAGCTAATAATACGCACAAAGGTTTAGGAATAGGTTTGGGTTAACCATGCTATCAAACACGTTGAAAGAAGATAATCGAATCGCTAAAAGAAGATAATCGAGACAATACCAACAAAGAGTCCGGTAATCAGAACAAGATACCAATCCAGAAACATGGCTATCATCAGTATGTAGCCCAAGCCAATACCTGCAAAACCAACGTTTGCAAAAACTCGAGTAGCGCGTGGATTCTGAAGTTCAAGCAACATACCAGTCAAACCATAAAGGTAAGCCACCAACTAATCAACAAATACAAGAATGAACAAAACCTTAGTTGAGGAAGATGGGTTGGTTAGGTGGAAACTAATAACGGCAGCAAATGTTTGGGTAGTAAGCCTAATGGACATCTCAAATATCTTAAAATTTTGAAAGACGATTCGTTTTTCCTCTCTATAACTCCATGTTCAGGGTCACCTCGGCCTTTGCCCCCGCCTCCCTTTCCACTATCACCCCCAGACCCACCTCCCCTTTCCTCTCTTCACTACAATAAAAAAGACCTATTACAACAAGTAATATTACAACAGCAAAAATAATTGGAGTAATATATATACTATTGCATCCGTGAGTTATTTTTTGTTGCAATAGTAACTTAAATTTATTACATCAATTAAGATTATTGCAAGAATTACCTAGTTACATCTAAATGTGTTGTTGTAATAACTAAACCTTATTTTATTTTGAAATATATTGATGCAATAAGTAACCACTTATTTCACATCAACATATATTGTTGTAATAGATGAAAAATATACTTTTTTGTTGTAATAATAACTTAAATCTATTACATCAATTTAAGATTGTTGCAAGAATTACCTTGTCACATCTAAATATGTTGTTGTAATAGTTAAATCTTATTTCACATCAAAATAATGTTGTTGCAATAAGTAACCACTTATTTCACATTAAAATATTTTGTTGTAATAAGTAAAACCTTGTTTCATATCAAATGAAGTTGTTGTAATAGAGGTCAAGGACGGCTTGATGCATTTGGGGGTTTAAGGCAAAAGCTAAAATTGAGGCTTTTTATATATTTAAGGCAAAAATACACTTTTGGTCCTTATATTTTGAGCCAATTTTCATTTTGATCTCTACTTTTTTGGAGCGCCTATGTTGGTCCCTCAAAATTGAAAATCGTTACCATATTGGTCACTACTGTCATCTCAATAATAGAAATTGTCTACGTAGCAAACCTTCAATCTAATTAAATTAAATAATAAAATATTTTTTGTTGCTTTTCATCAATTTTTTTTGGGAAGAACATAAGAACATGTTCTTCATGTTCTTCTCCAAATCAAGACATATCCAACTGACCCGAGAGCTTAGGCGGTCGGCGGTGGGTTATAGATCCCAAAAACCAGCTCCAACGATCGGCGGTGGGTTACAGAGCCAAAAAACCAACTTCAATGGGTTGGTTGGCAGGTTCTCTCCTCTAAAACTCGCCTTAACCAACCTGACCAGAACCTTACCAAAATCCGGCGATTCAAGCTTTTTTTAGCAAGTTTTTGGTCAAAATACTTTAGATCCAACGAGATTTATGCCAGATTTGGGGATATCTCACCGAATCTATTGAGATCTCAGCCAGATTTGGTGGAAATCTCATCGGATTTAGCGAGATCTCACCAGATCTGGTGAGATCTCCGCCAGATCTGGCAAAATTTTTTCTAAAATAAACTATTTAGGCCGGATTTTTCTACCAAACTGGCCACTTTCTGGCATGAATCTGACCGCTCTAATCTGGCTCCCTCTTCGGTCGGCGACAGGTTCAAAATTCCTCCACTTAATTCTGTTGAGTCGGTCACGGGTTGGGCACAAACTAGACCCAGACCGACCCGTGGACACCCCTTCAAACCCATAAACCCTATAAACAAACCAATCTCCAACTAACCTATAAACCTATAAATTTTCTTCAAAAACAAACACAAAAAACCCAAAAATTTTAGCTTAAATACAAAATAATAAATCCTAAAGCCCATATTTTCTCAAACACAAGCAAAATCATCAAATTCCAAAGTCTAGCTAGCCACACCCTGAAATCTCCAAAGACCCACAACATGTCACACCCGAAATCTCCATACTTTTTTCATGTTCTTCTTCCCTAAAACCCATGGCCAAAAACCCATTTTCCCCATAAACCCAAGCCAAAAACCTATATTTCCTGTAGATCCATGATGAAAATCATTCTTCCCCATAAACCCAGGTCTGAAAATCGATGATGTGAACTTTCTCTATCTCATAGTCTAATCCAATGCCGAAACTCATGTTTGACGACTCATGGCCACACTTCATCAATTGAACTCTATCTTATCATATTTCTCTCTATCTCTCACTCTCTAAATATGACGTAAAAAAAAATTTTAATATTACATAAACTGTTGGGTTTTGTGGAGTCTAGTTATGTTTGATCTGAATGACGACTTGACCTAACCCAAATGATGTTGCGTGATTTTAATGGGAGATTTTCTGAAGTTTAGTCCATGAAGATAGGGCTTGGGCCTAGCGCTTATTGTGAATTCTGTGCGCAGGATATAGAAACCGTTTTTTTGGTGATTAGAGTAGACACAAAATTTGACAAAATATTTCACACTTATTGATGTGGTAAATAAGTTTTTCAGACCGGATTGTTCAAACAACTTGAAAAGAGAAAGGTTCAAAGTTTTTAAGGTCGGACCAAGGTTCAATTGAGATTGAACTATGATAACGTTATAATTAATATAATAGTTATTTAAAAGATAAATAAATTTTTGGCCCGTTTTGTAGCCCATTATGAACCCTATACATAGAATATAAAAACCGTTTTTTGGGTGATTAGGGTAGACACAAAATTTGACAAAACATTTCACACTTGTTGATGTGGTAAATATGGTTTTCAGAACCGGATCGTTCAAACAACTTGAAAAGAGAAATGTTCAAAGTTTTTAAGGTCAAACCAAGGTTTAACAAAGGTCGAATTGTGATAACATTATAATTAATATAATAATTATTTAAAAGATAAATAAATATATTAAATTAGTAAAAATTGCAAAATTAACTAAAATAATCCAAATAAATATAAAGAATTATATTTAAAATACATTTCTTATGTCATAACTTTCATAATGCAAATAAAAAATATTAAATTTTAAGCATAATTGACAATCCAATATTTTCTTTTTTATACCCATTCAACCATTTGTGAATTTAAAAGAAAAAAAAAATACAAGAGTGGAGTGGGCGGACATTGGCTTGTGCCAATTAAAAAATGGGTTAAATAGAGAAAAGGTTCCCATAATATTTAAGAATTTTTTTACACAAAGCATAAGTGAGTAACAGTAACCTTTAATTAGTAGTTGAGAGTAAAACAAGGCAATGCAATAGTGTTGAGCCGAATATTGTTGCATTGTTTCGCGACAAGATATTGGGTAGCGGGAAAGTTTTATTTGAGAAAAAAAATTGGGGAGCGGGAAAGGTGAATTATTTTTCCATTTTTTTCTCATCTATTCAGTTTTCCCCATATCCTTTCAGTTTCGTGTTTGTCTCCATCCATATCTCAATTTTGAAGTTTATCTCTACTAGCTTGAATTTGGTTTCTCTCATGCAAATAACCAGAAACTATCCAAAAAAAAAGTTTTTTGAGAGAGGCAAAAAAAAAAAAAAAAAAGTGAGATTTGAAGGAGGCAAAGATGAGAGATTATTGAAGATTGTGATTTGAGGAGCAGCACAAGAGTTCATTCTCTTTTACTGGGTTTTCTTTGAGGAATTTCAATCTCTCATTCCGGTTGGTTTGAGAAATTTCTCTAACTTGCAGGTATAATCTTTTGCTTCTATTTAAATTTAATTTTTATTAATTTGTTTCTAGAGAAGACTTAGCAAAAAAAAAAAAAAAACGAAATTTTACATTGGATTTTGAGCAATGAAGTAGAATCAAGTAGCCTGATACAAGAATATAGGTGTTGTTATTTTGGAATCTAATTTTTGAAGGTTTATTGGTAAATGTAAGGTTAAACTTGTGATTTTTAAATTCAAATTATGTGTAGTTTGAATTTATAGAATGCTATGTGCCAAGATCTATTCTTTACACTGTTAGTGAGTGGGAAAAGATTTTGTTCATGTTTTTGGAGTTATATAGTTGTTCTGATGAATCCAACTGCATTGTAGGGATATAGTGAACTTTATTTATTTATTTATTTTAACTATATAATTAGGGCTGTATTTGTGTGTGGTTTCTGTGTATTGATAGGTTATATTCAAATTGATATACATGCAGAGATATATGTTTTGTTGCTTTAGAATCCAGTCTTTGAAGATTTTATTGATGAATGTATGGATTAGTGGAGTGCTCAGTCCAAAGATCTATGCTTTATAATGTGTTAGTGAGTGAGAAATGATTTTTTTTTTAATGTTTTTGGAGTTATGTAGTTGTTCTGTTGAATCCAAGTGCACTATAGGGGGTCAGTGAACTTTGTTTTTATTTTAAATTTGAATTTTGGTTGTTTAAGTGGGTTTTTAAGCATGTAGATGTATGATTTTCTTTTCCTTTACTCACATATATTTAAGATGATTTTTGGGGCATTTGATAAATTAATAAACTTTATTGAAAAAGAAAATCACTAACTAGTTCACAGGATGCTAACTTAAATGGCATCAATGTCAAGAAAAAGTGCAACAACTGATAAACTTGTCACAATTTAGAGCTAGAAAGGTCTGTTAAATCAGACATCCATTTAAAAAAGGACCGTAAAAGCATTTTCCTAAGATCTATTTTACCCTCTCCAAATAGTCCACATAATGCACATTGGTATTGCATACCAAATATCACTGTTAAGAGGCGTAGCAAACCAACCTCTGCTTCCAACATTCTAGCAAATCAAATGATAATGTATTATTGTGGAAATGGTCCTCTTAATCTGGGCTATCATGATATTTGCATGTCCTATTAGTTTGAGCATTCTGGCTTCAATATCATGAAGTTATTATGTTTCTAATGTTTCATGGAATTTATTATTGTAGGCTATCACTTCATTAGGAACAAAGAAAGGTGATCTGTTTCTGGCTGATGTTAACACCCAACTGAAGAACAAAAACATCACTACTAATGTCAAAGTAGACACAAACTCCAATGTAAGCTCTCCTAATCTGGTTCAGTTGTATTTTCTTGAACCAATGGGGTGGTTATGATTGGTAGCTTTAAGGTGTTCATAATCTTGTGGATTATAACTCCCCCCGCCCCCTCCCCCCATCTCTCCTATTTTACTGTATAATTTCTAACATTCTGTATGGTTATCAGCTTTTCACAACTATTACAATTGATGAACCTGCTCCTGGGCTGAAGACAATCTTTAGCTTCAGAGTTCCTGATCAAAGGTCTGGCAAGGTAAGCTCTATAATATCCATTTTTGTATGATGAAATAGTATCTAATTCTTAACAAGCAAAAGAGGAGTTTGTATTAATCAATACTGAAATTCTTGAGTCTTGGCAGTAATAATTGTTTGGTTCATTTATGATTTGTTGAACAGGTGGAACTCCAGTACTTACATGACTATGTAGCGATAAGCACCAATGTTGGTTTGACTCAAACCCTGTTGTTAACTTCTCAGGTGTTATAGGCACTAATCTTGTTGGACTTGGCACTGATCTCTCTTTTGACACAAAGACTGGGAATTTCACTAAAGTCAATACTGGATTGAGCTTCTCCAATGCAGACCTAATTGCTGCCTTGACTGTGTAAGTAATTTTTTGAATGGTGTGAAGTGTATGCATTTCTTTTTCTTTTTGTTATTTGTTATTTATGAGATGTGTTCGCATTGATTGTGATTTTTATGTAGCAAAAGCCATTGAGTGTGGGAAAGAATCACTGAAATTGCTTCTAATATTGCTGCATTTGAATGTTTCTTTTGTTGCTTTTACCTGTTCGACCTTTTGACATTTGATTTTTTTAATAAATTATCTATGAGATTTTTCTCCTCTGTCTATGTGTGTGTTTAATTGTGTAATATATGTGTTCCAATTTTGGTATTATTCAATTCTAATATAGGCGTTGCATTATATTAATCTTATAAGAGTCTAACACTGATAATCTTGAATGCCATTTTATTTTTTGGTGTTTGTTAGTCTATTGGTTAAATATTTTCTTGTTTTAGCTTCTATTGAGACATATACATATTGCAAACATTTTTTTTTTCAATTTATACTTATTTCTTTTTTCATTTGTATAGGGTGGAGGTCAATGAAGTGGTTGTGAAGCATGCATGGATATCACTTTCTGAAGGGAACTCTTCTTACAAGTTGTGTATATATTTGTGTATATTTACTTCTGAAATTATGTGTTTGATCATAAACTAAACAAGTTATGTATATATTTGTGTTCTTGGATATATCAATTGGATGGAGTACTTTGACTTTTGCATTTATTTATTTATTTATTTTGTATCTTTAAATTGTAGTTCCTAAATATAATGTTTTATATTATCTTATAATGTGTATATTGCAAGATAGGGTAATAGACAAATTATTAATTAAAAAAAAAAAACTCAACCTATTGCAACAAGGTTGTTTGTTGTAATAAGCTATGACATTTTTCACAAAACCTTCGAAGCAGTAAGCTATTACCACAAAGTTATTTGTTGTAATAAAGAAGTTATTGCATCAACTTGTTTGTTGCAATATTTAGGATTTATTGCAACGAGATTTTTTTGTTGTATAAACCTATTACTTCGGAGTTTATTACAACGGCTTGCAACAACTTTTTCGTCGTTGCAATAACACCTTATTGCAACGACTTTGTAGTTATTGCAACAATTTTTTTCCATTGTAATAGACCTTTTTTTCTTGTAGTGCTTCCACCAGCTTCACTGCCATGGTTGCTTCCACTTGTTATAACATCAACCCCATCACCACCTCTAGCATGTTCACTTGCTCCAGCTTCACCAAGATTAGCCGCCGGCCTCATCTCACTTCTAGCAACAGTTCCCTCCCTTGCACCTTTAACCCCTACACCATTAACATCACTTTTTCTTAAAATTCTTCCCCGTTTAGATCCTCCCTCCCTCGTGCCTTTTTTTTCTTTAGATTGCAACAAGTAGTAGTGTTGCAAGGTAGTCCTTTCGATCTTCTCTAGTAATATTTTGGTATCAACTATTCTCTTATCTGTTTTGGTAGCAAACAAAGTGGAACCAAATAGGATACACTACAAGAAAAAAGACTTAATACAACGAAAAAAGTCGTTGCAATGACAACTAATGTTGTTGTAATAGGTGTTATTGCAACGACAAAAAAGTGGATGCAAGCCTTTGTAATAAACTCCAAGGCAATAGGTTTATGCAATATTAGATTTTCGTTGCAATAAATTCCACATATTGCAACGATTTACTTTGAAAATCTCGTTGCAATAGGTTGATTTTTTTATTAAAAAAATAATTAATTTTTTTAAAAAAATTTAAAAATAACTAAATCATTTTTTTAAACAATAATTTTTCATTAACCTGTTTTGCAATTCAAAAACCATATCTAGGAACTATACTAACAAATTAAAGATACACATAAAATATGAAAAATTCGAAATACTTCATTTCAATACATATGTCAAAGAACACAATTATATAGAAAACTTGTAGAGTTTATATTCAAACACATAGTTTTAAAAAGTACGAAAAAATCAATACAACATGAAAGAAAAGTTTCTTCCTGAAGGTGTTATCCAAGCATGCTTCACGACCATTTCATTGACTTACCACCTATTTTGGGAAAAAAGAAAAGGAAAATAAGTATAAAGTTGAAAAACATCATATATACAACACAATCACACCAATATACACCATCATTGATTCTTAAAAAAAACACACACACACAACAATACTACTTGAAGACTATGCAATTAAACAAAACAAAAAATCAAATTAAAATTTAAAGAGAACCAAAAATTACCTGAAAGTTAGAGAGAAGATCTTTAAACTGAGAAAGAGTCTCTCCAAGGAGACTATGAATTAAGAGAGACTGAAATTTGAGAGAGAAAATTTAGAGTTAGTAGATATGAGAGTGAGATGGAAATTTGAGAGATAATTTTTGTAGTTAGTAGATAAATTTGAATTTTGAGACACGCTTACGAGAAAGAGGGAAAGTGAAATGAGAAAAAAAGAGAGAGAGAGAGAGAGAGAGAGAGAGAGAGAAATTGAGATTTTTTTTTTTTTAAAGAAGTGGGTGAGATAAAGAGGGAAACTAAGATGAAAAAAAAAAAAAAAAGAGATAGGCATGTGTGATAAGGTGTGAGTTAAATTTGAGATGAGACAAAATAGGAAGATAGATGTGATGAGAGAAAGTGGGAAATTGAGATGAGAAAAAAAATGAAGACATGTGTGGGTGAGAAATAAATATTAAGATGAGAAAAAAAAGGGATAGACATAGGTGAGAGAGAGGAAATTAATGAAAAAAAATAGCGCCAATTTTCCAAATTTTCCCGCTACTCTATTACTCACCTCTATTACATCAACAAAATTTGATGTGAAATAAAGATTTAACTTATTACAACAATATAGTTCGATGTGAAATTAAAGATTACCTATTACAACAACATATCTCAATGTAAAATAAGGGTTACCTATTACAACAACACATTTTGAAGTAACATTATAATTATTGCTACAATCTCATATTGATGTAATAAATTTAAGTTACTATTAAAACAAAAAACAACCTAGAGATGCAATAGTATATATATTACCTCCATTATTATTATTATTATTTTTTTTTATTTTTTATTTTTGCAATAATACTTGTTGTACTATGTGTTTTTTCTTGTAGTGATATATTTACGAATTGACACTGAGGCCCAGATGAGTAGTAGTGCCAGGTTACTACTCAGCTGGAAGAGGATAAGAGAATGAACCAGCAAAGGTAGCTTTTTGCTAGCCAATGCCAAACAACCCCATAGGTTGATGATTGTGATTGCAGCATTCAATGTTGCTACTTCAGCAATATCTTTTTAGGGTGGATCATTGTCTTCATCTCCAGACTAAACAGATGCCACAACACCAGTATAATGGAGTTTTGGCCATAACAGTACTAAGAGCCAAAAGACTAGGCCACAGCCGAAAACTGGCAGGCAATAGGGAAGAGGTAGCAGTTGCCCCTTGATTAAATCCAATTCATTTAAATTATGACTGGAAAAGGCTCACCCAAAGAAATAAGCAAAAATGGCTATGACAATGCCAATCACTACAGAAACCATAGCAGAGAATTCTTTATACTAAGAATAGCAAGATCAAGAAAAAAGAAGTGAAACCACAGAGAAGTATGAGATTTTGGAGCTTGAAGGTGGTTATCAATGGCGGAATAACTATAATAGAGAGAGAGAGAGAGAGAGAGAGAGAGAGAGAGAGAGAGAGATGTTAAAGATCAGAAGCTAAAATACAATGGATTACTCTCCTTTTATGTAATAGGGAAGCTTGCAAAAGAAGCTAACTCTAACCACGCTGTAATAGGGAAGCTTGCAAAAGAAGTTAACTTTAACCACTTTCCCAAAAAGACTCTAACAATGATAAATAGCCACGTGTCAACTATAGCCAACCAACTGCTAATACCCTCACATGCCCTTTCACATGCTTCACTTTCCTTCTAAAACTACAAGCAGTTGTTTAGGGTGCGTTTGGATATCGCTTATTTTGCTGAAAATAATAAAAAAATAATAAAAAAGGTACTGTCCACGCATGGGTTACTGTTCATATGTCTTGATGCACTATTCATGTCCCATGAACAATGCACTAGGCACTGGTCTTAAAAAAAAAAGGCTAAAACGCAAAATGCAGGGCTCTTGGACGTGCGGGTGCGTTTAAATATCGTTTATTTTGCTAAAAACTAAAAACAATAAAAAAATAATAAAAAATTTACTGTTCACGCATAGGTTATTGTTCATATTCCTTGATGCACTGTTCATGTCCCATGAACAATGCACCAAACGCTAGTCCCAAAAAAAAAAAAATGCAAAACATGGATGTGAGAGACGCAATCCAAACGGTGCCGCAATCCAAACGCTTACTTAATTTCAGATGTACAATGTACTACAGCCTCATTGAACTAATTATTCTTTTTTGGGTAAGAGCTACTTGATAATAAGACCAATGTGAGCTTCATTAATTTTGCTGACAACTTTTGCTTCATAGGTATTGTCTCCGAGGCCCGTGCAATCATTGTCCTTGCTAAAGATGGAAATCCTGACCAAGTCTTCTTGAGTGACAACATTGATATTTTTAAAGGTTGATATGAGATAAGGTTAAATTGCTATTAATTCACATTTGATCTGATACAGAGCGCCTCTTGCACTGTTCACGGGACATGAACATTGCAAACAGGCTTATGAATAGTAAATTCATTAATGAACAGTAACTGAAAAATTATTTTTTATTATTTTCAGTTTCAGCAAAATAAGCGGATCTCAAACAAACCCTAAGTGCTATAATAAAGATTCATTTAATTACTTGTATGGGATGTCTGTACTTTTTTCCCTTGATGGGTTTTTGTTAGTGGCAGATCTGGGAAGATATTCTTGGGTTTGAAAATTGTGAGTTCTACATCAAGAGATGGCCACAGTTGGATGGCATGCAATTTAAGGATGTCTTAATTAGTTTTCCTGATGCCATTCCTTGTGGAGTCAAGGTTGCATCATATGGTGGTAAAACTATTCTTAATCCGGAGGATTCCTATGTCCTACACGAAGGAGATGAAGTTCTTGTTATAGCTGAGGATGATGACACCTATTCTCCAACAGCACTGCCTACGGTGCTTACATTTTCCTTGGAACACATAGATTTCAAATAAATTGCTTGATATTCTGCTAGTTTGTTTTAAATTTTTATGGTTTAGTGGCATAATTGAGGTATTTTGTTGTGGGAGACTTGGTTCACTCCACTTACCATGCACGTGCACAAGAAAAAGAGATGCTTTGATTACTTTTTGTCCACATCAGGTGATATTCAGACCATTCGATTGAAAAGGGAAAGGAAGCAACAAATAGACTTAGAAAAAAGTAACTATCTGAAGTAGGAAAACATTTCTATGACTTGGCTAGGACGGGATGGCCATAGGTAGGGTATACCCATACCCAACCTAATTAATTTATCCATGGATATCCAATTACCTTACCCAATTAGTGTCCATACCCATTTGTTAGAGCAACTGTATCAGTTGATGCATAGTTTTGCAAAATAGAAAAAGTGGCTCATTTTACATATTTTGAGCAAAAAAACACCAACATTAGTAACCGTGCATATATGCACGGTTACTGTAGCCGTGCATATTATTATTTTATATTTTTTTCTCTCACCTCTCTTCTTTCTCCATCTGACTTCTCTCTCTCCCTCTGCCTCTCCCTCTTCCTTGAATGAAGACACGCTCTGCCTTTCCTTCTCTCACCTCACTCTCACCGATCAACTCTCCCACATTTCATCAAATCAATTCTCTTATTCATCAGATCACCTCACTCTTGCCGACCCGCGTCGCCAACTCAAGCCCCATCGTCGATCTAGTTTTATTCCTTACAATGACACAAAAACTCAATCTAAAAGAAATAAGGAATAGAAGAGATTTCAGAAATTGAAATCTAAAAATCTCCTCTCAATTCCAACAATGGTGGAAGATCTAGTGCTAAACACGGCGATCAGAGACTAGTTAATGATCCTTCTCTCCGTGGTCATGGTCCTCTTTAGGTCACCTCACTCTCACCTCTCTCTTTTTCTGCCGTGGAAGTGATTGTGGGGGTGGGTCGCCGATCTGTTCTTTTCTTTTTTTGGATTTTTCTACCATGATAGTGATTGTGGGTGTGCGTTGCCATTCTGTTCTTTTTTTTTTTTCTGGGTTTTTCTACCGTGATAGCGATTGTGGGTGTGGGTCACCGATCTGTTCTTTGGTTTTTTGGTTGAGCTTAAGGCTGTCGTGATAGTGATTGAGGTTATGGTGGGCTATTTCTGGTGATCGCCGATTTGTTCTGTAAGGGTTTTTTTTTTACATTTTTTTTTTTTTTTTTGGATGCTAGTGTCGATCTTGTTGCTCAGTAGGAGGCCAGACGCTGAGTTGATGACGGTGGTTGCTTGATGATGGTGGCTGTGCGGGTTATGTTGAGTTTGTGAGAGAGATGACAGTGTTAAACAAATGAATATTTTATTGAATAAATGCGTAGAATAGATAAGCTGATATAGGTATTTTGTAAAAGTGAGTGTGTAAAATAGAAAAAGTAGGTTTTTAGTTACAAAATAGATGAAAATTTTGCACTAACTGATGCAGTTGCTCTTACCCGGTTTGTTTACTCATGGATATCCATACCTTACCCAAACCCAATTTTTATATATACTCAAAAACCACTAAAAATACCAAAATATCCTCAAAATCTTTAAAATGAGCAAAATGCCCATGAAACCTCGAAAATGGCCAAAATACCCTTGATATTTCTAAAATCACCAATTATGCTCAAAAACCACTAAAATGACCAAAATATCTCAAAATCTCTAAAATAAGCAAAATAGCCATGAAATCTCTAAAATGACCAAAGTACCCCCAAAATCACCAAATATGCTCAAAAATCACTAAAAATTACCAAAATACCCCCGAAACTTAAAAAATGACTAAATACCCATGAAACCTTAGAAATGTCCAAAATACTCCTGAAACCCAAAAAATTACCAAAATACCCTCCTAAACCTAAAAAATGACCGAAGTACCTCCAAAACCTAAAATTTGACTGAAGTGCCCCCCAAAACAAAAAATTACCAAAATACCCCCTAAACCTAAAAAAAAGACAAAAATACATCCATAACCTAAAAATTGACTAAAATACCCTTGAAACTTAAAAATTACCAACATACCCCTGAAACCTAAAAAATTACCGAAATAACCCCTAAACCTAAAAAATGAATGAAATATCCCCGAAACCTAAAAACTTACTGAAAAACCCCTAAAACTTGAAAATTACCAAAATATCCCGAAACCTAAAAATTGACCGAAATACCCGTAAACCTGAAAAATGACCAAAGTACCCCCGAAATCTATAAAATGACAAAAGTGCCCCTAAAACCTATATGATAGTAAAAATACACCATAAACCTAAGAAAATGTCTAAAATACCCTCAAACCTATAAATGACCAAAATGCGCCTAAAACCTCTAAAATGACCAAAAATAACCCCAAACCTCTAAAATTACCAAAAATACCCCGAAACCTATAAATCTACCAAAATAACCCTAAACCTCTAAAACAACCAAATACCCCCCAAAAAAAAAAACCCTTAAAACCTTTAGAGTGACCAAAATACCCCTAAACCAAGATGACCAATACATCTGTAACCTCTTAAATTACCAAAATAGAGGTTTGGGGTATTTTGGATGTTTCGAGGGTATTTTTGTCAAGATTAAAGGTTCTAAGAATATTTCAGTCATTTTGTAGGTTTTGTAGGAATTTTGGTAATTTGTTAGGTTTCAAGGTTATTTTGGTCATTTTTAAGATTCTAAGGGTATTTCAGTCATTTTTTAAATTACGAGGGCATTTTTGTTATTTTTTAGGTTTTAGCGGTATTTCGGTAATTTTTATATTTTGGGGCTATTTCGGCAATTTTATCGGTTTCAAAGTTATTTTGATTATTTCAAGGTTTTAGGGGGTAATTTTTTTATGTTTTAGGAGTATTTTGGTCATTTTTTAGGTTTTGGGGGTATTTCGGTCATTTTTTAAGTTTTGGGATCTTTTGGTCATTTTTTAGGTTTCGAGGTTATTTCAGTCATTTTTTAGGGTTGGGTTTATTTTTATCATCTTATAGGTTTTAGGGGCATTTTTTTCATTTTATAGGTTTAGGAGTATTTCGGTCATTTTTTAGATTTAGAAGGGTATTTCGGTTATTTTATAGGTTTCAGGAGTATCCTTGTCATTTTATATGTTTATGGGCTATTTTGGTAATTTCAATAATTTTTTAGGGATATTTCAATCATTTTTTAGGTTTAGAGGGTATTTTTGTAATTTTAAATTTATTGGGGTATTTTGTTCATTTTTAGGTTTCAGGGGGTATTTTAGTAATTTTTTTAAGTTTTAGGGGTATTTCAGTCATTTTTTAGGTTTTGAGGGTATTTTGGTAATTTTTAGGTTTCGAGGGTATTTTAGTCATTTCTTTGGTTTCAGTAGTCTTTTGGTCATTTTTTTAGGTTTAGGGGTTATTTTGGTAATTTTTAGTTTTAGGGGGTATTTTGGTCATTTCTTAGGTTTTGTGCATGTTTTGATCATTTTTTTAATGTTTCAGGGGTATTTTGGTAATTTTTAGGTTTCAGGGGTATTTCGGTCATTTTTTAAGTTTAAAGGGTATTTCAGTAATTTTAATTTTATGGGGGGGGTATTTTAGTTATTTTTAGGTTTCAGGGGGTATTTCGGTAATTTTTTTTTGTTTCGTGGTTGTTTTGGTCATTTTTTAGGTTTAGAGGGTATTTTGATATTTTTTAGGTTTCGGTGGTCTTTTGGTCATTTTTTAGGTTTATGGGATATTTTGGTAATTTTTAGTTTTCAGGGCTATTTTGGTTATTTTTTAGGTTTTGGGGGTGTTTCGGTCCTTTTTTTTTATGTTTCGGGGATATTTTGGTAATTTTTAGATTTCGGGGGTATTTTGGTCATTTTTTAGGTTTAAAGTGCATATTGGAAATTTTAGAAGATTTTAGGAATAATTTGGTCATTTTCAAGTTTTAGGGGCAATTTGGTAATTTTGATTATTGGGTAATTGGGTGGGTTGAGGTTTACCCATAATAATTTGGTTGAGTTGGATTTGAGTTAAATCTAATTAGTTAAATGGGTATTAATGGTAAATGGGTAATATCCAAACCTTACCCAATTACTTTTTACCCATTAAGAACTGGATATTACCTAGAATAATTGGATCGGGTAGGGTTGGATATTCATTACCCAATGGGTATGGCCATCCCTAGCTAGGAGCAAATATAGGCTATATATAGTTGATTTAGTAGTCAACATTACAAGAAGCCAATGATCAATATCTCTTGGAGAAATACAGACCTGCTTCAGCATATTGCAGTATTTCTATTGTATTGAACTATATGCTTTTCTAGTGTTCAAGTGAAATTGTCCATTGGACTATACTGGAACAGCTTTGCTAATATTTTTTCATTGAGAATTACTTGCATTTGGCTAGATGTTAGGTTCAAATTATATTGATTAAAAAAAATTTATTTCTCCCTCATAAACTTCAGTCTTTGGTTATTGGCTAATCTTTTCCTCTAAAAAGGATTTCCTAGTCGTAAATTTTCAATGTACATGCAAGAAAGATAATTATTGCAACAATATAATTGTAGCTTCACTATGAGGTTTTACCCTTTATACATTGTGCATGTTTGTTTGTTGCCAATGAGCTCTAGTTCAAATGGCACTTCCTCTCTTTGCAAGAGTTGACTGCAGGTAAGGTTTTGAGTTCAAAACCCACTAGATGTGTGTGTAACTTATCAATTAAAAAAAATTGTCCATTTTTGTTGTTATATTCCATAAAATTGAGGTGCCAATGCTTATACCATCACAATAACCTAATCAAATGAGAGAGGTCTACCACCTAATAGGAAATAAAGAGCTGTCGAATGCGCTTGGAGTTTTAAACAAACCCATCTACTTGACCAATTAAATTTTATAATCATGTGGGTTGTCCCTACTTGATCTCTTATGGCCTGTTTGAGAGTTTAAAAAAGGAGGGGGAGTAGAGTAGAGGGAGGAAGAATAATTCAATTACCTTGTTTAGAAGTTTTTTAAGGAAAGAGGGGGAGGGGTTTGGAGGGATTTCAACTACCTCTAACCCCTTATTTTTAATTCCTCCAAATTGGAGAGATTTGGAGTGAGAGTAGAGTAGATAAATTATTGGGAAAATGAATTCCCTAATTTACCCTTTCTAAATTAACAAAATTACCCTTTCTAGAGGGCTAATTACCCCTTCCCCCTTACTAAATTTAAAAACATCCAAACAATGCAGAGAGGAACCATTCCCCACTACTCTCCTCCCCACTACTCTCCTTTTCTCTACTCCCCTCTACTCTCCTCCCTCTCTAAACTTCCAAACAGGCCATTAAGTCTTAAGTGGTGTGCAATGCTGTCGGATCTTTCAACCTATGTATGCCTTGATTGTGTATTGTATACATAAATGTACTTTGACGGTGGTGCCCATTGTTAATGCAAAGGTAGTCATTTCCATTGTACTAAATATGATTTGACAAACTAAATACAGGAGGAAATAGAATAAATGTAATGTTTTTGGGACCAAATGACATCTCTCTCTCTCTCGTAATTGACAACTGGTGAAGGGTGAAGTCATAACTTCAATCTAATACGAGAGCATGATTTGTGTTTTCCTGTTAAATTAAAGTTAATAAGTCACAGTTATGCCAATCAAACTAATATAAATAGATATAAAATAAACAATAAATAAAAGATCTTCTAATTTGTGCACATTGGAATGATGCCTACCATGGAGTTTAAGTGAATGAGGCATACCATAATTAAAACTTACAAAAGTATGATCAATCTGATCGTTCAGGTCAAAGAAGCATCATTCAAAAACATTGCCCGACCAGCAAGAAAGTCACAGAAGATTCTACTTTGTGGATGGAGGAGGGACATTGATGATATGATTGTGGTAAGTTCTTTCTACTGAAGCCCCTAATTCCATCTTATTTTGGCCTGAATGCTGCAGGTTTGGAGAGGAAGTCTACCCAAAGATTTTTTTGTTCCAAAATCTACAAAAAAGACACTTTTATGTGGTTGGCGACGAGATATGGAGGATATGATTATGGTAATGTAACACAAAATCTGCAATCATGCTCCCAAGACTTCTTGGGCGCAGTTCTTGGTATAAACGAAATGGTGGTAATTATGTGAAAAACTTGTTTTCTTGTTAAAATTTTTTTCTTTTAATCTTCGTAACCAGGACACTTGTAAATTAGTTTTTACTAGCTTTGCCTGTCTTCACTTGCTATATCTGCTTTGGCGATACAGTAGAACAATTGAAATACTCAACTTTCATTTATTCATCAAGGTTTTAAGGTATTGGATGCGTTTCTAGCACCTGGTTCAGAGCTTTGGATGTTAAATGATGTACTTGAAAAGGAGAGGGAGAAGAAGCTTACTGATGGTGGACTTGACATAAACCCATTGGTGAATGTATCCTTGGTACATCGCGAGGCAAATGCTGTAAGCGTCATTTAGAAAGCCTTCCCCTGCAATCTTTTGATTCTGTAAGTAGCATTAAATTTTAGCTTCTCCTTTATAAACATTTGCTCTAGGGTGGCATTCAGGAACAATTTTCATAGTTAATGAGATTGAGGACTCGTGATTTTTGTGGAAGTATTGGCACCACCAACCGGATCTCCCCTGGGAAAGAACTCATTGGATTAATGTAACCATGTCAGTGGTCTACGGCATACCTCTCCTGAACAGTGCCATAATTCTACCTTCTTAATGCAGTAAATCAGGCTGTGAGAATCATAAATTAGGTTTACAATATTTTGATGTAGTTTCTGGTCTTTACGGATCTTGATTCTGGCTGATGAATCTGTGGAAGATTCTGCAATTCAAGCCGATTCCAGATCTCTTGCCACATTACTACTAAATCGTGACATTCAGGTAGTTTCCTTAAAATTTGATCTTCTAATGGACCTTTGTGAACCTTATTAAAATCGTTACCTCTTTTGCATTATTTCTTCTACTTTAATATTTCCTATTAGAGTGTTCCATTTTAGTAATGAGTTATTCTGATTATGATGATCAATTCTACTTATACATGTCTGCTTATCCATCAGCTTTAAACTTAGCTCTTCAAATTTGTTCCTAATATCACCCATCTCGATGCTTTCTATACTTTGGATGTTTTGGCATTATTTCTAGACCAACAATGGACTCAAGAATCAGATTAGAGTTCAAATAGTCTATAACCTTTTTCCAATTCTTGTTTAGAATTTGTTGGATAATGTTGGCTTGCGTTCCTTTGTCCATATAAAATCACAATTATGATGACTGCCTAATACTATAATATATAGTTTTATATATAAATACAAATCAATCATAATAAATGCCTATTTAACTTTCTCGTGCATTGCATGATTGACTAACTAGTTACGTGAATACAAAAAGACACCGTATGGATATGAAAAATTACCCCCCACTATATCAATTATATTATTAGTGATGACCATATGTTTCTTGTACTGCTTTCCTTCTCCAAATTTTCTGAACGTGCAATACATATGGTCTTCTCAGGCCTTCAAGGAACATCCTATTATAGTTAGATATAATTCAGCAAATATGAACCCAAAAAGAAACAGATATATATAACTAAGAAAAAAAATCAATCAGTAATATCCATAATTCCATACAATAACGAAAGGTGGGAATACAAAGTTCAAAATATAAAAACTTATCCATTGTTGGTTTGAAAACCATATTATTGGAGACTTTCTTCATATTTTATCATGTTCTATCATAAACACCGATCTTTTCTTTGAGTCATTTGTATTGTTCTTAAAAAAATACTTAAGTCTGACAATCCTTTAAAAATCGGATGGCTCATTATAAATTTTGTTTTAAAAGGCTACTCCACCACTATTTCTTTTTGCCTCACAAATCTCTTTTTCGTATACTCAAACCTCTTTTTCGTATACTCAAACTTACTTAGTCTTTAATTTTATATAAGCATAACGACATAAACGTTTTCTACACTGCATATTTGTTAATATTATGAAGTATATTATTTATAAAATTAAAAAAAAAAAAAAAACATTACATATATCTTTCATCATAGTTATTGTATGATATGCTTAATATGTCTACGTATTATCATTCTTTCTCTCTTTGCAATAATTTTTTTTTTTTCGGCAAGAAAATCCAACTAACTAGGCAACAACTAGTAAAAATCTATATTTGCATTAATTCTTGATGTTTTTACAAAGACATTGTGAAGAGCAATATCTATTCTGTGAAGAGCACTTGCTAAAATTATATAGGACTCAAATTTAATTTGTTATTAAATTAATTTTGTAAATGCTTATAAATGCTTTCTTTCTTAATAATATGTATAAGATAAGTAATCTTGACTTCATTTTAAATATGGCTCTGTGCGATGTTTATCTTGTGAATGCAATTCTTGAAAGCATTGATAATTTTTTATCCATGAAAGTTTATATATTTAATTTTTTTTTTTTTTTTTTTTTTTGGAATGTGTGAGTGGGTGTTGAGTGACATGGTGATAACATATGGCATGTTGGGGATATTACATAAAGTAATAATAGAAGAACAAAATTAACAGAAAAGACAAAGAGAAAATAAATATCTTGGAGGCACCATATCGTTTTCTTTAGACAATATTTGCCCCCCACACTTTTGTTGCTAAAGGGTTATCGCAAATTTGTCTCTAAGATACAACCAAGATGTTGGGTTCTACAGATAGCAATTTTGAAGAATGACCACAGGATTTCTTGTGTTTCTCTCCAACTTTCTTTTTGTGGGTTAGTTATTTTCAAGAGAACATAAGCCTCAATTTATACCCATAAGGTTATAACTTTCTTTTTATGGGTTAGTTATTTTCAAGAGAACATAAGCCTTTATTTATACCCATAAGATTATGTTTCATGAAAAGGCATGTATGGAGAGTTAGTTATTTTTCAAGTGAACATAAGCCTCTATTCATGAAAAGACACATATGTTTCATGAAAAGGCACATATGAAGAGTTAGTTATTTTTTCATAAAACGGTTAACAAAGATTGAAACATCTTCAATCTTTCTCAATAGTCACCAGAAAATTTTGCAGAAAATTCTAGAAAATTTCAGAAAATTCAGATTTTCAAATTTTCACTTAGAAAATTTCAGAATTTAAATTTTCACGTTATGAAACCATATTCTAGAAATTCAACCATCACTATTACAACCTATTCTTATATATACCTATATATACAACATGGCAAAAATGCAAGAAATGAAAGCCTAGGAGTGGCCAACATTCGGGTGGCCTAATTGGTTAGATACCGAGCCAACAAGTCTCAGAACTTGAGTTCGAGTTTCAACGACTAGCTGTGTATTAGTGCTCCTTATATCTCATCTTCATTCCAAACAGTCCAAATAATAATAAGTGAGTTTTTTACAGACCGACAGTATGGGTCTCGCCCGGAAGCGAGTAGGGTGCTATTATAGTCACAGCTAGGTAGGAAAGCCACACTGGTCACTCCCTTCTACCCAATTTTTTTTCACCCAAAAAAAAAAAAAGCCTGGGAGTGAAAATTATTTTGGTACAATGAGTTGAGTTTGACTGGCCCATCTATGCACTAGCTAGCTAGCGCTAGGCAACGTATAAACAAATGGGATCAAGCAAACCCATCTTCTGTTCTTCTTGGATGTGGGTCAGAAGCTCACTAGGAGTTGCATGGAAAACAAAATGGCCCTTAAACAATCCTATAGGTTTTTTTTTTTTTTTTTTTGGTTAAAAGGGCTAATATATATTACTAAACAAAAATAGAAATAAATCTATTACAAACATTTGCTGCCTTATCTAGGACAAAGGAGTTCTCCACCACGTCCAGTAAGTGATCAAAAGTTACAAAAGCATTTAGATTAATTAGCGCCAAATTTTGCCAATGGATCAACACATTGGTGTATATGACCTTTTTCTTTTTATTTTCTTTTCTTACCTTAAAAAAAAAATAAAAAATTATGAGTATATCCCATTCTGGAATTTCTTCTCCCCGTCTATCAGTACATTTTTGCATCTTATGGAAGGATTTTATTGCAGATATTGCATCTTATCAGTACATTTTGAAAGATGAATGTTTCAACATTCATTTGTCGCCCATATTTTTTCACATTACTGATTACGTCCGAGAAGGTGCTGAGACAGCTGACTGCCTAACATTCTTCACCAGCATGGCAAATCTCTCGAATTCACACCTCCAACCATAGGATACGGTCAGTCCAGCCCAAGCCCCATTCAACATAGTGGTGCATTATCACCAACTAGGCTTAAAGTTTAATCAATATAATTGACACAGTTTTAGGTCTATTTCATATTCACTCCATGTTAATGTCTTTAATATTAGACACAGGTAATCTTACTACCATATAAAAAGTCACAATTTTTGTCACAATTATCTTATGTGACAGATTGTGATTAGCTGTATGTCACTTTCATATGAACTTACTACTTTTTCTCTATTGCTCACAATCTGACACAGATAGTTGTGACAAGAGTTGGGGGTCTTTTTACCGTCAAAGTGTAAAGCAATTTCCATTAGACCGAATTTTCCGTTAGTACCAAACACACACAAGAGTATAAAATAATTTCTTAAAAGGATTTTCACCCCAAACAAACGCAGCCTTAATCTCATATTTCAGACTTCGGCACATTATGCTTGATTCTCAAAATTCATCCATGAACTAGAACCAATATATAAATCTCTGACATAGTTTATATAAGAAATATTTTGTGTTAAAATATTCAAATAATTGGGAATATTTTAGAGGTATACTATACGATATTGGTTTAAGTATGTGGAACTTTTATGCCATTAGAGGCTAATGCATCAAGCGACGTTGAAGATAGGAAATCGTAGCCTCCCCCTATTGAGAAGCATTTTATTGATGTGTTGGTTGAAGAAAAACTTAAAGAGAACATGTCAAAAGGTGTGTTTAAGAAAGGTCTTTGGAGTTTAATTCAAAAACAGTTTAACCGACATGGTAATAAAAACTACCATAAAGACCAACTAAGGCAGAAATTTCAAATGCTGAAGGTTAGACATCGCGTATTTTCTGAGCTAATAGGACGTTCAGGGATGGTTTGGGGTTCTCATACAAAGAAAGTGATAGGAAGTGAAGAGGCTTGGGCAAACGCAATTGCCGTTAAGTGTTATATGTGTACACAATAATTTTAATGTTGAATTCTTGTCTACTTAGATAAATATGATGTGTTATCCCACCACAATAGACTTTACTCTCCCCTGTAGGAGTCCTTTCTCTCTCAATACGGTAAGACCCTTCTTTCTCTCTCAACACGGTAAGAGCTTTCTCCCTCCCTTGAAAGCCTCTCTAAGGGTTCTCTCTTGGACTACACCAGTTTCCAAATTGGCTGTAGCCCATTTTTTCGCCCGTGACTGAATGGATCAAGAAGTAGTGAATAGTTTAGAAAAGTTAAAGCTCACAAAAGAAGAAGAGGAGGATATTGTCATTGCAAATATTAGTAGTTCTGAAATTTTTGAAGAATGCTCTTTGAGCTTATTTGGGCGTCTACTTTCAGATCATCATCAAAATCAAAGAGCTATAAAGAACACTCTTAAGGCAGCATGGAGATGGGTTCTGACTTGAGGATAGTGGAGGTGGGAAATAACATTTTGCAGTTCAAATTCAGCTCAAGATGCCAGTTAGAGTGGGTTGAAAAAAGTGGTCCTTGGAATTTTGACAACAACCTACTCCTTTTGTGTTGATGGAGGAAAGGTTTAACGTCAAAAAATATCAGTTTCTCCCATTCTCCTTTCTGGGTGCAGATTTGGGGTTTACCATTTGAGAATATGACTAAAGAAATTGGGAAGGATATTGGCAGCAAGATTGGAAGGGTATTAGAAGTTGACAAGCGGGCTATGCAAGTGGATCAAGCCAAGTTTTTAAGAATACGATTTGAGGTTTCGATTGATAAACCTCTCCGTAGGGGGGGGGGGGGGGGGGGTACTGTTAAGAATGAAGAGGGTGGAAGATATTGGGTTGATTTTAGGTATGAGAGACTCCCTACATTTTGTTACATATGTTGAATACTTGGGCATGATGAAAAGCATTGCCAAGTAAGTCCAATGGAGCAACTGTCAGGGAAGCAATATGGTGAATGGCTGAAGGCTGGAGGAGTTTTAAAAAATGGAGGTGAAAAGGAAAAGGTGAAGGTGTAGTCGGAGGCTGAAAAGGGAGCTCACCATCTATGGTGGTGGATGGCGAAGGTGGTGATAAGGACGGGGCTGTTAGAGGGAGCTTGCCTGCGTTAGTGGTGGTGGAGGAGCTGGTGAAGAGGGTGGTATGGCTGTCATGATGGATGTAGCTCCCTTGAACACGGTGAAGGGTTCGGTCACGTGTAATGTCATGTCTTCTCATAGGGGCAGGGAAAGCAGATCGGATGGATAATAGGGTACCAAAAGCTTCGAAAGTAGGGATGGAACGAATAGCACGTGATGAGGAAAAGGGTGTTAAAGCTGGTTTGGTCAGAAATGAAGTGCATGGGAATGAGGTTGTTCAGATAGTAGTTAAAAAGAAGTGTGGGCCGGTCATAAGAGAGGTTGAAGTGTTAAGCCCAATAAAGCCAAAAGAGAAAGAAAGCCCAAGTGAGGAAAGGAATGGGCAGCTACAAAGCCCAGGCCCAATGGTTAAACAAGCTACTAATGGTAGAATAAAAAAAATAGCAAGGGAAAAAGGAAAAGCCCAAGGTGTTGAGAAGTCTAAACAAGCCCAAGAGGTTAGTAAAAAAAGAAAAGGTAATGATGAAATGTTTTTTATTTCAGACGATAGAGTCCAGAAACGTTTATGTGAAGGGAAATATGATGGGGGTGAATACTCTTATGCTGAAATGGCGGTGACTGTTTTGCAGCACCCCCTAGATCAATGATTGCTTTAGGATGGAACTGTCGGGGGCTTGGGAACCCCCGGTCAGTTCGTGTGTTGCGCGAGCTCATGCAACATTGGAAGCCCAAAATTGTCTTCTTGTTAGAGACAAAGATGAAGAAATATCAGATGGAAAAGGAGAAATTTAAAACTGGCTTGTTAAAGGGTTTAATTGTCCCTAGTGTGGGGAGGAGTGGGAGATTAGCTATGTTATGGAGTAAGGACATAAAAGTGGAAGTTCAAGGCTATTCAGGAAATTATATTAATGCAGTTGTGACTGACCCAGAATCAGGATTTAAGTGGCGCATAACGGGTTTCCATGGAATTCCTGACACTCATCGTAGAAAAGAATCTTGGGATCTTTTGAGAAGCCTTAGCCAAAAGTATCAACTCCCCTAGTTATGCTTTGGTGATTTTAATGAAATTGTGTCGATGGAAGAGAAATTGGGTGGGGTGCAAAGGTCTTAAAAACAGATGGATGAATTTAGAGAAGCAATACACCAATGTAGATTCAAGGATCTTGGATACTGTGGTCCTGACTTTAGTTGGTGTAATATGCAAGAGGGTGAAAGCAGAATGTACCTAAGATTGGATCAAGCTTTGGCTACTCCTGAATGGATTGATCATTATAAGATATTAAAGTGCATCATTTGGTAGAATAAACATCTGACCACTGCGCTTTTCTGATTACTAATTCTATGACCTAGAAGTATTCCAATAGACGAAGATTTCAATTCGAAGCTATGTGGACAAAAAGAGAGGAGAGCAAAGATATTATCCAAGAAGTCTGGGATGGTAGACAAGAATTAAACTCTCCATGTGGGATAGCTGCTAAGTTGAGGTGTTGTGCTGAAAATCTCTCTAGATGGAACAAAATGGTATTTGGGCAAATTCCAAGGCAAATTCAGAAGAAAAGGGAGACTCTTAGTACTCTGGTCCGTAGAGATAAGGATGGCAGCTTGGGTAGTGAGATCAATATGATAAGAAAGGAGATTAATGACTTATTAGATAGTGAAGAAATTATGTGGCATCAAAGATCGAGGGTACAATGGTTAGGCCTTAGGGATCGAAATACGAAATACTTCCACACTAGGGCTTCCGATAGAAGAAGGAGAAATACTATCCAAAGTATCATGGATGAAAATGGAAATTGGCATGATTCTATTGATGGTATTGTAGAGGTGGCTGTGTCATATTTTAAAAATTTGTATACCACTTCCTATCCGTTTTGCATTTCGGAAGTAGTTGATACTATTCCAACTAGAGTCACTGGGGATATGAATCAGCTCCTTATCCAAGAGTTCACAAGGGAGGAAGTTGAGGCAGCACTAAAACAGATGCATCTAACAAAAGCCCTAAGTCCTGATGGTATGTCTGCTATTTTCTTTCAAAAATATTAGGGTATTATTGCTAATGATGTCATATGCATGGTCTTAAATGTTCTAAATTCAAATATTTTTATGGTAGAGATTAATAAAACAAATATCACACTGGTGCCAAAAATAAAAACCCCACAAAAATGACAGATTTTAGACCTATTAGTCTTTGTAATGTTGTTTATAAACTCATATCAAAAGTGTTAGCCAATCGTCTCAAAATAATCCTTCCACAAATTATATCAGAAAATCAGAGTGCGTTTCTCTCTGGGAGGCTAATTACAGACAATGTTCTTGTAGCTTTTGAAATTATGCACTATTTAGAACATAAAAAGGAAGGGAGGGAGGGTTTTATTGCAATAAAGTTGGATATGAGTAAAGCATATAATAGGGTGGAGTGGGGTTTTATTAAACAAGTGATGGAAAAAACGGGCTTCCATGAAAAATGGATAAATTTGATCATTCATTGCATCACTACAGTATCTTACTCTATCCTCATTAATGGTGTTGCTTATTGTAGTATAATTCCTACTAGAGGTCCCCGTCAAGGAGACCCAATTTCACCTTATATATTTTTATTGTGTGCAGATGGTTTTTCCTCCCTTATTAGTAATGCAGCAAGGAATCAAAAAAGTAATGGAGTATCAATATGTAGAGGCACTCCCAAGATCACACATCTGTTTTTTGCAAACAATAGTCTTTTGTTTTACAAAGCAAACAGCCAAGAATGTCAAAATCTTATTGATATTCTCCAGCTATATGAAGCTGCCTCGGGTCAGAAAATCAATGCGGATAAATCTTCAGTTTGTTCCAGTAGCCTAAGAATAGAAGATGTGAAGTGCTAAATATATTGGGTCCAATGCAAGATACTCGACATAAAAAATACTTAGGCTTACCCTCAATCATTGGCAAGTCAAAAGTTGAAATATTTGCAGAAATTAAAGAAAGGGTGGAGTAAAAACTATTGGGATGGAAGGAGAAGATTCTATCAGTGGGTGGCCGAGAGATCCTTATTAAAGCTGTCACTCAAACAATTCCAACATACACGATGAGTTGTTTCCAGATCCCAAAGAGTCTTTGTGATGAGATTAAAGGGATGATGAGAAAGTTTTGGTGGGGCCAAAGGGGTCAAGAATCGAAAATTGCTTGGGTTAGCTGGAAGAAAATGTGTAAGTCAAAGCTGAATAGAGGAATGGGTTTCAGAAATTTACAAGCTTTCAACCTTGCTATGCTAGCTAAGCAAGGTTGGAGGTTGATCTCGAATCCTAACTTTCTGGTGGCCCAAATCTACAAAGCAAGATATTATTCGCATGGTGATATTTTTAGAGCAAAACTTGGATCCATCCCTTCCTATACTTGGAGAAGCATATTCAATGGGTTGGAAGTTGTGAAGAGAGGTACCCGATGGCGAGTTGGCAATGGCAATAGGATTCATATTTGGGAGGATAAGTGATTACCTACTCCAACAACATATAAAGTAATCTCCCCTCCCACCCCCCCCCCCCTCCCCAAAGCCCTTTGATGATTATCCTAGGGTCTCGGCGCTGATTGATAGAGATATGAGGAGGTGGAAAGGTGATGTAGTAAGATCTTTGTTTTTGCCTTTTGAAGCAAGGACTATTCTGAATATTCCCCTCAGCCACAACCTTCCAGAAGACCAAATCATATGGGTGGGTAATAAAAAGGGAGATTTCAGTGTAAAAAGTGCTTATTATATTGCTGTTGGGATAATAGATACAATGGAGGAAGGTGAAAGTTCTTCAGGCGACCCTTGGAGTCCTCTTTGGAAGAAGCTTTGGCACTTAAACATCCCTCCCAAGGTGCATATTTTTGCTTGGAAAATGTGTATGAATGCTCCTCCTACCTTTGTAAACTTGCAAAGAAGAGAAGTTAATCTTTGTGATTTTTTTTAGGCTTGTGGGAAGGAGCCTGAATCAACTCTCCATGTTTTTGTTAACTGTGAAGTGGCTAAGAGAGTGTGGAGTTGTTGGGTGGACGGTCCAGTTGATTTGCTGAATGTAAATATGGATATTATAGATATTGCAATGAGAATTTTTGAATCTGGTACATTATGAGACTTGGAGATTTTCTTTGAAGGTGCTTGGGCAATTTGGTATAACAGGAATAAAATAGTACACGAGTCTTCAAGTCAATTTCCTGATCATATTTGGAGTTATGCTAGAAATTATATTCTAGAATTCAAGAGTGCCTCAATAGCTTGCTCTCAACACTTGTCTTGGACAGAAGAGAAGTGGACAGCGCCCCCTCTAGGAGTTTTAAAGATCAATGTTGATGGGCAACATCTGAGAACGACAAGAACTCAAGTGTGGGTGTTGTTATAAGAGATACTACTGGTTCTGTTCATGTTGCTTGCTGTAAATACCTTCAGGGATGATACTCGATGGAGGAAGTTGAAGCGCTGGCTATGGAGTAGGGTCTAATTCTTGCCAAAAAGCAAAAGATATCTCAAATCATCTTGGAATCTGACTCATTAACAGCTATTCATAGTGTCATAGCAACTAAAATAAATGGCTATCTTGGTCATGTGTATTAGGGAATTCTTAGTTTGCTTTCTTCTTTTAGCAGCTGGAAAATCAAACATGTGAAAAGAGATTACAATAGGGTAGCTCATGAGCTTGAGCAGTATGCAAGGCAAAAGGAAGAGTCTCAGGTTTGGAAGGGAGTTTGTCCTCCTATGGTGATTCATGTTGTCCAGGAAGATTGTGTTTAGTTTGTCTGTGTTGACCTTTTCTTATTGCTTTGTTGTACTGCCTTTTCTATCTTGCAATGATATTCCAATTGGTTGTTTCAAAATATATATATATATATATATATATATTATGTGTTTAACTCGCTATTTATGCTTGTTGATAGGCCAACCCTAAATGAAAGAAATTTCAAAAAAATAAAAAGGGCCTTGATCACTATGAATTTTTTGGCGTCCTCCACCGTTAGGTCTACTTAAAGTTAACTTTGATGTAGCCTTCTTTGCAGAAGAAAACAAGGCTGGCCTTGGTATTATAATCCGTAATGATGACAGATTGGTAATGGCTACTTTAACACAACAAATTCCACTACCTACTTCGGTAGAGAAGGTGGAAGTGCTAGCAACGTGCCGAGCTCTTTGGTTTGCAAAGGAGTTGGGTTTTTGAAAATTGATAGTTTAAGGTGATTCAAAAGTCATTATTAACTCAATCAATTGTGGCAATATGACTCAATCTAAGTTTGGGCATATCTTACAAGACATTACTTTTCTTTGTTTTTTTTTTTAGTCACGTATATTTTCACCATATTAAGAGGCAAGGTAATTGTGTGGCTCATAGACTAGCTAGACGAGCTATAACTAGTCTATTGGATGTTTGGATGGAGTCTGTTCTTCCAAACATGATTGATGCTTACAATTTTGACCTTCGTTTTAGTACTTAATAATACTCCCCATTGATAAGGGTTTTATCAAAAAAAAATAAAGTAAAAAAAGATTCCTTCAAATTTTATCAGCCCAACTAGCCCTAAATAGTGATGAAGAACGAGAGCTGGATGAGGGATTTTGTATCAGCTAGAGTACATGTGCATTTGGATGTTGATAGTAGAGATGACATAAAGGAGTTTCCCACACTAGTTTAGAAGCAAAACAATCATACTGACAAGCATGTAGCCTACCCAGAGCAGTCCAAGGGAAAGAAGAAGAAAAGAGAGACTCTTAGTGAGATGACTACAGCTATCAAAGGCTTCACAAAAATGTCAAAGGCAAGGGTCCTAGCTAATGAGAGTCGAAGCAAACATCTGTGAACACTGGTGAGTCTTTTATGGGGGATGATAGGTCTCTCACTGATAAACTTGTTGAAGTGCTCAACTCATATGATCACTTACATAATTTCATTCACTACAAGGTCTAAAGGAACTCTTTAATACCGAGGCAAGGCTCCTAGCTAATAAGAGTCTGTAAGAACATATGTGGAACATGTTAAGAACAAATGTTAAAAACATATGTCATATAGAATTGGCTAATTCTTTGACAAAACGCATTTTACTTGTGATTGGGTAGATCGAGGATGTGTTTAATACTTCAAGAAATTGAAGCCATGCAAATCTGTCCAAGAATTAAGTGAAGAAGTGTTGTTCAATAAGCTTGACAGATAGCTCAACAAATGTATCTATTGAGGTTTAATATTCAAAGCTCGACAGATAGCTCGATAGCTGTATCTATCGAGAATTACGAAATTTAGATTTTCAGATCTGTTTTTCATGCATATCCAAGCTATGTGTTTAGGTTTTCTTTTCTCACAACCCTAGACATATATAAAGATTATTTTAAGGGCCGTCTTAGATGAGACAAAGGTTTTATTCATGCATATTGTGACCGGAGACAATTTGCCCTAGTTCATCTTTCTCTTGAAGAAGCTGCTGAGTTTGTACGCCATAGGGTTTTGTAACTAAGGAGCTTCTTGATCTTCATCGTGTGGATGAACTGAAGAACTTTGCAGCCAACATCCTTCTCAAATTGGTGCGTTAGTCATGTATTAGGATCCGTGCATTGATTGATTAGTCACGTACTTGAAGCCGTGGATTGAAAGGAGAGATTGTCACTACATTACAAGTCCAATTGGGTATTGGGGCTAGGGTTCAACTGTAGGTTAGTATAAGGTACTGGGATTCCTTTACTTGTAACCGCTTGTTTTGATAATAATGGATTCTCAAGAGTGGTGACCTTAAAATTCACCTGGTGGGGTTTTGCTTGGTGATTTTTTCCATTCGTAAACAAATCACCCGTGTCAAATTTAATTTCCACTGCATTTAGTTATTTGGTGATTTGTTTTTGCTACCACGCTTATTACATATTAATTGACTTAATTAATTCACTTGGCTAATTAATTGGTAAATTTACCAAAGGGTTTAATACATTCTTGGCCTATCAAGTGTTATCAGAGCGGGCACACTTTGATTAGGGTTAATCTTTGCTATGTGATCTATTGACCCTTGTTTGTCATGAATAGAGGACAAACTCTTATAATACCTCCTTTATTTGATGGCACTAACTATGCATACTGGAAAGTATGCATGAGAGTTTTCTTATAGTCTTTAGATGAGAAGTTGTGGCAAGCTCTGGAGATAGGCTGGACCAAGCCAAAGGAAGCACTGGCTGATTGGGATGATGCTAAGATCAAAGCGACAAACTTTAATAACAGTGCGTTGAATGCTTTATTCAGTGCAGTCACCAATGAGGAGTTCAAAAGATATCCTCCAATGAAACTGCAAATGAAGCATGAACTATCCTCCAAACAACTTATGAAAGGACTAAGGCTGTCAAGGATTCGAAACTTCAAAGGCTTACCACAAGCTTTGAAGAAGTTAAGATGGAGGAGGATAAGTCATTTGATGAGTTCTATGCCAAGCTCCAAGATATAGTGAACTCTGCATTTAATCTTGGGGAAACCATTCCCGAACCCAAGATTGTGAGAAATGTGCTCAGATCTCTTTCAGAGAGATTCCATGCCAAGATCACTGCCATTGAAGAATCAAAGGACATTGATCAAATTCGTTTGACAGAATTGGTTGGCAACTTGCAAACCGATGAATTGGGTTTTACTAGGATAGGGAAATCAAGCAAGAGTAAGAGCATGGCTTTGAAGGCCAAAAGCAGTAATACTAATGAGTCTTCTAATAATGAAGATTCTAAAATGAAATCCTATATCACGAAGCAATTCAAAAAGTTCATGAAGAATGCCAATATAAAGGGATTTGATAAAGACTGTAAGCAGTCCAGTTCGTCTTAGTTTAAGAACCAAGATAAAGGAAAGAATGATGCTAAGAAAGGCGATCAGTACACTGTTCCCTCCGGACCAAAATGCTTCGGATGTCAAGGTTTTGGACACATAAAACAAAAATGTCCAACTTATATCAACACTATTGAAAAAAGCAAGGCCCTTGCTGCTACCTTAAGTGACACCGAGCCTGAGGATGATTCAGATGACAATGATGACGAGGGAATCTTGAATGCCTTCACTGTTACAATTGATTTTACTGATGGGGTTTCAGAAATAGTAGATGATGAAGAGGACCTGGTGGACTCTAAGTTTGAGAAAATGGACAATCAAGATGATATTTATACAGCCTATGAAAAATTATACAAGGTTTTTGAGAAGCATGAGAAACTATATATGCCGGCCACCAAGAAGCTGAGTGGTGTGGAACTTGATTGAGAAGAGCTCTCCACAAAATTTGATGAAGCTAATCAAACCATTGGAACACTGCGGTTTGAGAACAATTTCTTGATTGAAAAGATCAAAAAGCTTGAAGCGGAGCTATTTCAAGTTAGAGCTCAATTGGAGAGGACTTCTAGTGCAAAGCTTGATGAGATGTTTAGCTTTCAGAAATCTACTTCTGATAAAACCGGTTCGGGGTATGATTTCTCTTCTCCTAATATTGCTTCTTCTAGTACTACTGTGTTTTTCTCACTTGCAAATAATGTTAATTCTAAAAACAATGATGTTAAAACTATTTTAGCTAGTGAGAACATAGACAATGACAAATCTATCTTAGGAGCACCCCCTAAGCTTTATAAGAAAGAGACTAGAAACCCTAGAACTAAGAAGAGAAATGATCAAAAGTCAAAACAGAAGAAGTAGTATCTCTGTCATCACTGTGAAGCTAGGGGACATACTCGACCTAATTGCTACAAATGATTAGCCACTCAACAAAGCAATAGTATGATCTCATCTAGAAACCAGAATCAATTTCCATCCTCTTTTTCTCCTCCTGGAGATCTTCTTAAAGTTTTCATGTTCCTTTCAAACTTGAATGATTTCAATTCTTCTCCCTCACCGCTGGATCAAGGGTTCCCTAAACGGAAAGGTTCTTCTAAGATGTGAAAGGAAAAATGCTCAAAGTGATTTAGTCACTTTTTCTCTCTCCCTCTTTTTTTGTTTATGCATTACTTATGTGTTTTACTTTCCTATTTTGAGTCAGTCTAATTTTATGCTATGTTTTGTTTAACATGTTTTTGTTTGTTTGTTTGTTTTTAGTTTTGCTTTTTTTTTCATAAAAATAAAAAAAAAATTGAAAAATCAGAAAAATACAAAAACAGTGTGTGTTTTGTGTACATTGGTACTTGTGTACCTTAGATGGCTATTGAAACAAAGTTTTCTAAATTTTGTATCTTTTGTAACTTAGATGAGCATCTCAATGTACAACTAAGCAAGTGAACTTTGTGACTTGTGTTTATGATGAGTACAATTAAGTAATCTCTTATACTTAACACTCATATCACTCTTTTTGACGGGAAGGACTAAAAAATCCTAAAAGAAAGGCATAAATAATCATCTCACTATTAAAACCCGCCAATCATGAATAACATCTGTATGCTTTGGCATAGCAAAATTGATGTTTAAGCTTAACATAATTGGATTTTACTTCTCTCTCTCTTATATGTCTATGCATGATAGGCTCAAAAGAAAAATATGCAAAGAAAAATCAAAAGTAAAAAAAATCAAAATGCTTTTAAATATGGTTGCAAGCGTGTTTCTAGAAGATGTGGGAGTTATAAGATGTACCTCAAAAATGATAGTCCCCATCAAACAATTATGATTGTGTGTGAGTGTATTAGATTTTCTCATCTCTGAAATCGTCATAGTATGAGAAACTTATGCACTCTTGCTATGTTTCAAAATTCTTTGCTACTTTTGATACATGTGCAGGTTTAATGTGATTTGGCCATCACAAGGAATACATGTGTTAATGTATGCTCACTAAACTGTCTTGACTCGTTTTTTAAATATAAAATTGATTAGACTTGTTTAATGTGTGTGTGTGTGTGTGTGTGTGTTTGGATCTAAATGCTTTGCATTTTTCTTTTTGAGAGATGTTTTTGAGTGCTTAATATGTTGATTGGATCTTTGGTTAAGTAGCATGCTTGATTGCATTCATTTATGTGTTTTCTCCTCTTTGAAAAACTGTTTTTATTAAGCTCGACAGCTTCTCGACAGATAGCCATCTATCAAACTCTTTGACTTCTTTTTCTCGACAGATCTTAACACATCTTCGATCCATTAAAACTTTCTGGAATTTTTCTCGATAGCTTCTTGACACATTTTCGATCCATTGAGAAAGTTTCTGTCTGTCCGACAGATTTTTGATAGCTTCTCAATCCATCGAGGTATTTTGCCATTGACAGATTCTCGACAACACCTCGACAGATTCATCTATTGAGAATTAGTGCTCCACAGATTCTCGATAGCTCTCAATCCATCGAGATGCGTTTTCTATAAATAGATCCAATGCAATTTTAGACTTCATTTTCTTCAATCTCTCTTGATAGATTTGTGTCTTTTCACCTCCTAAGCACTTTCTCTCTCTCTCTAAACCTTAAACCCATTTGATTTTCGGCCTAGAGTGATCCTTCTTTCACTGGTTTGATCTCGTCTTCTCTCTTTTTCATGCATTTCATACATTTTAACCTAGACTTTTTCGGTTTTGAAATTTTTTTGGGGTTTTTGGAAATTGTTGAGTTATTTGTGAAATTTTTGGGTTGGGTTTTTCTTAAATGATGCTATATGCTTATGCATTGCATTGCATTGCATTTGCATTTTTAACAATATTTCATGCATTATAGATGTGTGTTTTCTATGTTAGAACATTGTGTGCTAGTAGGTTTGGATTGAGCTGAGCCCATGATGATATTCTTGTTGCACGTCACATGATCATGGATTATTCATGCATACACACCATTCTTTTCTCTCTTTTTGGTATATTTGTTGATTGGTGCTTTTCTGCTTCTCTCTCTCTCTCTCTCTCTTTCTCGAAAAGTCTGTACATGGCACCCTAGTGCAAATCCGCTCCATCCCAGAACCCTTTTCATTCCAGGGCATCATCTTCTTCTGACACTACTTCACTTCATGTCAGGTTCCATGATGAGAAGGCCCATCAGGACTTCTTGGAGAACTTCTCCAAACGTGGCATTCATTCGAAACGCCACATTATCTTATCGATCTTCTTCAATATTGATCTACCGACTATCATTCACAGACGGGGATGGGGGTCCCTTTGTGAGATCCCAATGAGTTTTCCCTCCGTGAACATACTAGAGTTTTACTCCAATATGCACAAATTCAATTGTTCTATACCTCGATTCACTACTTCCATTCGAGGTATTCGTATTGTTGTCACTCTAGAGCTTATTTTCGATGTACTACAAGTCCCAAGGGTATCACATCTTGATTACCACGGTCTACGGACTGTGTCCAAAGACGAACTCTTATCTCTCTTTTGTGAGACACCTTCATCTTGGGGTGGCCATCAAAACACCTATTACTCGGGCTTTATAAAAGGTCTGAGATTCCTGAATATGGTGATGGCATTTGTTTTACATCCCATGTCTCACTATAATTCTATTACTGAGCCTCGTGCTCTTTTTTGCTATCCCTCATTGAGGATCTCACGATTGACTTTCCCTTTCCATTTCATACTCTTCTTCATAGATGTCTATAAGGATACAATGACTCGTGATAAACTTTTTTTTCATTTTACTATCTCGAGGATCATTCACCACTCCTTTATTTCTTATCTCGAGCCTCCTCATTTCTCCATCATGGGTGCCATTAGCGCGATGTCTGTTAGACGAAGCGAGGCCCAACTTCGACCGAAGCAGCCACAGACCGAGACGGTGACTCCTCTAGCCCGTTCCACTCCATCCATCTCCGTTCCTTCTTCTTACATTGGTGGTGTGACTTTAGAGGCGATCATGGCACAATTGAGCGCATAGATGCTCACCTTAACACTCTCAATGATGTGTTGTGTCAGGTGAACACCCGTGTTGGTCGTATCGCACGACGACAGGCTGTCACGGGTGGTTTCACCACGTCTCCATCTCCATCTCCACAGGCTTCAGAGGACGAGGGCGATAATGGTGGCTCCGGTGATGATGATGTTGATGAAGATGAAAATGATTACTCTTCTGGTGATGAGGAGATCACTGCTTCTCAGTAACTTGCCCTTTGTCATTCGTGACAAAAAGGGGAAGTAATTTTTGGTATGAGAGTAGTCATGTACTTAGAGGCAGAGTTAGCATAGTACTTTTTTGTTAGGGGGAGTGTTTTTTTTTTTTTCCTTGAGGGATGTAGTGAGGACTTTTGTAGCTTTCTTTTCTTTCTCTTTTAGATACATTGTCTCTTGTACTTTGGTCTTGTGACCACTTAGTGATAGCAAACTTTGTATATATCATTTATATATATATATATATATATATATATTTGATGATGTTGTTATCACATTTCACTTATCTCTCCATGTGTTGTTTCTTTTCTCTCTTTATACACATGTTCTTTATTTATTGTATGCAATCTTTTATTTCTGTTTCATACTAAGATGCCTTGATAAGTTTTGTTTAAAGTGTTTCAGAAAGGCAGGTTGTCAAAATCTATCATGCCATGAACTCTCTTCTTGCAAAGTTTTTCAAAAGTTTGTGTTAGGATTAGATTTTATTGTATTCAACAAGTGAATATGAGTTGAGTGATTTTGACTTTTCTAATATTTCATTTGTTTGTTGCGGTTTTGTCACGGATTGCCAAAGGTGGAGATTGTTAGGACATACGTGGAACATGTTAAGAACATATGTCATATAGAATTGGCTAATCATTAGACAAGACGCACTTTACTTGTAATTGGGAAAATTTATGATGTGTTTAATACTTCAAGGAATTGAAGCCATGCAAATCTGTCCAAGAATCAAGTGAAGAAGTGCTGTTAATTAAAACTCGATAGATAGCTCAACATATGTATCTATCGAGGTTTAATATTCGAAGCTCGACAGATAGCTCGACAGCCGTATCTATCAAAAATTATGAAATTTAGATTTTCAGATCTATTTTTCACGCATATCCAAGCTATGTGTTTAGGTTTTATTTTCTCATAAATTTAGACATATATAAGAATTATTTTAAGGACCGTCTTAGATAATGCAAAGGTTTTATTCATGCATATTGTGACCAAAGACAATTTACCCTAATTCATCTTTCTCTTAAAGAAGCTGCTGCGTTTGTACGTCGTAAAGTTTTGTAACTAAGGAGCTTCTTGATCTTCATCATGTGGATGAACTAAAGAACTTTGCAGCCAACATCCTTCTCAAGTTGGTGTGTTAGTCACATACTGGGATCCGTGCATCGATTGGTTAGTCATGTACTTGGAGCCGTGCATTGAAAGGAGAGATTGTCACTACATTACAAGTCCAATTAGGCATTGGGGTAAGGGTTCAACTATAGATTAGTATAAGGTGCTGGGATTCCTTTACTTGTAACCGCTTGTTTTGATAATAGTGAATTCTCGGGAGTGGTGACCTTAAAATTCACTCGGTGGGGTTTTGCCTTGGTAGTTTTTCCCATTCGTAAACAAATCATCCGTGTCAAATTTAATTTTCACTACATTTAGTTTTTTGGTGTTTTGTTTGTGCTAACACGCTTATTTCATATTAATTGACTTAATTAATTTACTTGGCTAATTAATTGGTTAATTTACCAAAGGGGTCAATACATTCTTGGCCTATCAGAGTTGAAAGCAAACAACATTTATGAACACCGGTGAGTCTTTTGTGGGAAATGATAGGTTTTCCATTGACAAAGTTGTTGAAGTGCTCAACTCATATGATCACTTAAATAATTTCACCCACTAGGCAAGAATGCTTGTGTTGAAACAGTGGCACTATATTGGGTTTGTTTGTGATGAGATTGCTTTGTTTTGTTATTATGTATTGGGTTTGTTTGGTACTGTGCCACATATTTTGGGTACAATGGTATTGGTTATGTTTTTAATGAGTGGCGAAATATATTTTTATGTTGTTATGAACTAAGTGCTTTTGGTGATTTATATATGGTATGCACTCTTTATATATATATATATATATATATATATATATATACCAAAAAGTTACACCTGGTGTAACTCTTGTAAAGTTACACCTTTTTTATACCGTAGATTCATAAGAGATCTAACGGGTAAAAAAATATCATTAAATGTTATTGATTTCCAACTCATTCATAATTAATACTAGCGTTTACTCTCTCCTTATATTAATTTGAACCAATTTCAAATGTGGGGTTAAAATGGGGAAGCGTCACTATTTTCTTTGAAGTGTCTTCTTCTTCTTCAAAGTAATAACTTCTGGATCAAGAAAAATCTCTCCCTCTCTTGCAGACACAAAGAGTTACATCCACGCAATATGCACATACAAGTGGGATCATAACAGTTAACACAAACACAAAATAAAATATGCTAAGGACCACCAAGCTTCATATCCTTATATTGGATTTCGAGGATTTGATATAGATTTGATAACTGGAGGCATATATAATATCCATGAAAAATCTAAACGTAACCAAAGCAGAAAACAAAAACAAAAACAAAAAAAAAAAATGCCAATGAACTTTGGTCCAGTTGAAAACATCCGTTTTTTTGTATATATATATATATATATATTTTTTTTTTTTTTTTTTTTTTTCAAGAATAGAAATGCAAGTAGTTAAAAATGGCAGTATGCCCTTTAATCAAGTGAAAAACAATAAATAAGGAGAGAGAGAAAATGCTATTATTAATTATGAATGAGGTGGATTCTAATAATATTTAATGATATTTTTTTAGCCGTTAGATCTCTTATGAATCTACGGTGTAAAAAATGTGTAACTTTACAAAAGTTACACCAGCTGTAACTTGAACCTATCTCATATATATATATATATATATATATATATATATACACACCAAAAATGGGGGTAAATTACAAGTAAGCGAAAGGGGGTCAGGTAGCCGATTAGGGCTAACTGATTACAAACTAAAGGCCAACTGAGGCCATATGGTTACAATTGTAAGACTGACTAGGGAATTACAAGTGTAAACTAGGGTTGCCATCTGATTACAAGTATTGGGTTGTAATGAGAAGGGAATTATTTTTGACTCTGAGGTTTTCTACTGAATTGGACCTTGCCCAAAATTAGACCTGCCGAAGACTAAGTCTAAAGCTTCCTTATATAGACTAGAGGAGAACTTTGGATTCCCTGATAATTGTTGAAAATCCAGAGGGTAAAATACTTTTACCGGGGTGAAAACATTTTCCACCGAAAACAAATAATACTTCTGAATTATTATGTTGGGTACTGTTCATAAATAGTGACTGGTACTGTTCATGAATAGTGTTCAGTCTTTTCTCTATTTCTATTGGCTGAGTGCGGATACTGTTCATCAACAGTGACTGGTGCTGTGGATGAATAGTAATCTGTCCTTTTGTTCGGAATAGTGACTGGTGCTATCCAGAAAATTACCAATTAAAACTGCCATCTTCATCATCTGGAGATTCCCATGAATGATCATTATTGCAGGGGTGTTCATGAAAAGTGGTAAATTGTTCACAAAGTCCGAAAAGTGATAAATCTTTTGTTCATGATTTATCATTGTTGTATTGATCATAGGTATGATTCAATCATGGCCAACTATGGTTCGGACCATAATGAAAGTGATGTAGAGTTTGAAATAGCAACAAATTATGTGTTTGAGTGTATCCAGTATGTGAAAAAATACTACATCAAAAGTCCTAGATGCACTAGTATTTTGATTGGGAGGTCTTTCATGGATGAAATGAATGAAGGAAATCCCCACGTATATTATAATATGTTTTGCATGAACATTCAAATCTTTCATCATTTATGCAATGAGTTGAAAATGTTACACTTGTTAGAGGAAGATATTGGGATTTTCTCAGTTGAGGAGGCAATTGCAACGTTTTCATACATTGTTAGGCATAACACAGACATGAGGTTGGCTACAAGCCGCTTCAAACATTCAACTGAAACCATTCAACGGAGATTCCGTCATGCATTAAGGGCAATTCATTCATTGGGATCCATAATAATTACGCCAAATAATGATGCAAATGAGCTTCTAATCAACTTCATGGAAATGGAAAGTATTACCCATGATTTAAGGTATGAACAAGATGTTGAGGTAGGTGATACAAATAAATTGGGTGATGCAAGAGTTGGGAGCGGCAGGAATAAAGAAGCCTTTAATCAACAAGCACAAAGAGCCATAACTCGTATCATGATGAGATCACAGAGGCAATGTGGACAGATTACAGAATCCAACATCATTGAACATAGGAAGTATTTGTGGATAATAATGGTCATGTATTTGAACTTTTAAGTCATTGTATTTTGTGAACTATGTCCCTTTTTTTAACTCTTACATGAGTGTTATTTTGTTGTAGTTTGTTTGTAATCAACTATACATTCATGGTTATATATTCATGAATTATTATTCATAAATTATGAGTATCACATGCTTTATACTATTCACGGACTATTATTGAAGTTACTGTTTTGCGCATATTTCCATGATAATTAGAGTAAAATATTAAATTTCATAGCATGTAAAAAGAACATATTTTTCTTATATCAGAAGCAGACAAATAAAGCCTATGACTACATTCAATAAAACACGCCAAACATAAAGAAATAAAGTGAAGACCAAATTTGCTACACAACCACAATAATAAAATAGTCTTACACATCCATGCCATTTTGACAACAAGTCTTACATAATAATGTACTACGCATAGATTGAAAAAAAAAATGGGCATAACAAATTTTTACATCGATGTCAGAGTGAGAAGCAACGCAACATTTGCAATTAGTATGCACCATCCAACAATTCTTTGTCTCTGCAATGAGTTAAACCTTATCATGCATAGCCTTTATTTCCTCTCTTAATACACATAACTTAATTTGTAGTGGTTGGAAATCCTCTGTATATGACAATTACGCCTTCAAAGCCATACATCATTCAAAATAACCACATACATCCCTTGGGCAACAATAATAAAGCTTGTTTTTTTCATTTTTAGATTCTGATATCCTCATGCTTGCTCTCTTCCTAGTCACACATGAACAATTGACATTTCGGAACCTAATTCAATCATCGATATCATTAACCCTTGATGCCAACCTCTGCAAATGAAACTATAGACAAATGAGTTGCAAATATAAACCAAGTACAAGGATAAAACTAAAAACCATATATTATAACTATTTGTTTTGGCTTTTTATTCAACAATAACAAGAAATCGTTACGTGTATAATACTTCATTTAGCAAAAAAATCCATTAAAACCTTCCAATTATTGCAATTGGGTGATATTCAAATTATTATTGAAGAATCAATAGGAAATCCAAATAACACATCACAAAAAATTTCATCCAATTCCCCACCTCATAAAGACATCTTTAAGCATATAACAGCAAAAAAAAAAAAAAAAAAAAAAAAAAAAGGTTCAACATGCAAACTTGTGTCCCAATGGAGAGATCTTTTTTCATAGAAATAAAGTTTATGATTTACATGTATTTGACCATAAACATCGTATTATTACAAACACATAAAAGAATAAATTATGAATTAACAAGTTTTGATCATACCCAATCACGAAGTCATTATAAGTGCGAAAAATAAAAGGTAAAAAAGCATAAATTTAGTTCAGTTTACTAAAATAGACTGAAGCTCAATCTTGAAGAATGAAGTAAGATATTTTGATAGGCTCACAATGATTTGATCTATCATTTTTTTTCCTTTATTGTAATAAATTTTTGTAAAAAGTGCCTAAATATTTGAGACCCAAATTACCAATTAATAAGTAAAATCTTAAAATTATTTAACCTGAAGCTCACAAGCTAGGATCCTACCAATCCCGCACAAATCCTACTAAAACTTATTTAGTGCAAAGTTTAGATAGTAGTTTCTTACCAATCTTGCTCAAATCGTACTCTTTAAACCCAAGCTTACATGATAGATCCCCACATCCTTAAGCATATAACACCCAAAAAAAAAAAAAAAGTTCAACATGCAAACTTATGTCCCAATCTTACCAATGTCCTAAGGAAATATGAACTCCAAATCAAGTTATTGATGTACTATGAGCTTCCCAAAATAAAATAAAAATTGAAAAATCAAACCAGACAAAAACCAACTGCCAAACCAGAAAATAACTAAGATATCATAGTCTACTTCTACATGAAACATAAAATGGAACCGCCAATTACTATAAATAACATGCAAAATGTTATGATAAAATCAATTGGGTCTCAAACCCCCAAAAAACCACCAAGTAGAGTCTTCTCTACTTTTAGAACCCCAAAACTCCAAAGTTTCATATTTCCACTAGGTCGCAGTCTTTTCTCCCTATGGAGGACTATGAAGCATTGGGGTATCCACACAATCACACTAAAATATCTAAATCCAACCATTTTTCTCATATGGGTTTGTGGGAGTTTTTGCATTTTTCCGGATTTAAAGAATTCCTTAAGAAATTTCACAAAACTCATGTCATAATATTTATCAATCAAAATGTTATGTGCAGAAGGAAAAGAAGATTATGGAGAGATAAAAAGATATTAACACATAACTGATAAGAGCTCTTCAAACCTAGATTTACAGTCAAATTTGTGAATTTTTTGAGATCCAGCCATACACTTTGATGCGTGGGTTTTGTGGTGGTTGTTGACGGTGACAAAAACAACTTGCTTCACCTGGGAGCAGTGGGTTTTCATTAGAAGAAAAGATGCTATAATGGTTAAAGTTTGGTACATTCTCTAATTCATTGTCCATAAAAAAAAATAATCAATTTAGTATGCATAATTAGATTTCACCTATATCATATAATATTATATTATTATATATGTTTAGGTATATAAAAGTGACAATTATCATTTAATATATTAGAAGTTAATTAATTTACACATTTTATAATTTTCTGAACCTGTCATTATAATATAAAATGTAATTTTTATTTTATTTAAACAAAATTATTGATTTAAATATTTTCAGAATATTAATTATGATTGATTTAATGAATAAAAGTATTTGGCTCGAACTACATAAAACTGACTTAATCAAAATTTCTAATATAAGAGAAAATTATATAATCATGTTAAAGACATCCTTTAAATGTAAATTCCGCATATGTGTATATTAATTTTTATTTTAAAAAAAATATATTTATATCTCAGCTTAGGCTCCCCTTAAACGAAATTCCTAGCTTTGTCATTGATCATAGATATTTAGGGTTATGTTTAATTTGATTATTCTTCATTTTTAATACGAAATATAAAAATAAAAGAGAAATAATTCCTTTAAATTATCATGCTACTATATATTGAAAATCCAGCAAAATATATACTAGTTGTTCTCTCCCTACATATATTGAAAAAATATTGAATTTACAAAATCACAAAAAAAAAAATTATATTCCCAAAACTCATAAAATGGTACAATAAAAAATAAATCAAGGTGATTTATATTTGATTGAATCCTTGGCCAAAAGGCCGGGAAAAAAAATCATTTAAAAGTTTTGCACATTGCTAGAGTTGAGAGAAGCAAGTCTAAATACTGAAGCCTTCATAAATATATAGAAAGAACTTAAAGGAAATTTAAATTTAAGGACTAATACATCAAACAAAATTCTTACATGCATATGATGCTATCTATATAAACCTACCCATAGTGACAACTTAAAGATGACACAGATTTATATTAAGGGAAAAGAGAGAGAGAGACATGGTGACAAGATTATGAGCCATCACATCTGATGAGTACACAACCTATTCATAAACACCATTCTAGTAGAATGTAGATGTCTCAAACAAATTAGAGAAACACAATATACTTAACTAAGAGTAATATCTATTTCACACTCTCACCCTTACTAAATCAAATCTAGGGAAAAACGAATGCTATATGTGAACACTAAAGCTTCATGTCATTGATTGTTCATCCTTTCCTTTCTGAACCAACACAAGCGCAAAATAGAGCTGTCTCAAACAAATTAGAGAAACACAATATACTTAACTAAGAGTAATATCTATTTCACACTCTCACCCATACTAAATTAAATCTAGGGAAAAACGAATGCTATATGTGAACACTAAAGCTTCATGTCATTGATTGTTCATCGTTTCCTTTCTGAACCAACACAAGCGCAAAATAGAGCTGTCCTTTGTTTGTATTGGAAGATGAAGCATCATCACAAGCTTCTTTGTCAACACGGAATGACCAAAGTTGCACTACATCATCTATCTTGAGACCATTCGACTTCCGGACGTTGTTCCAAGTGGATCTCAATGCATATGTTGAACTCGTGTTGCTAGTATCCTTAGGCATTTCCCATTGAACCAAAACTATATGACTAATCTTAAGCATGGGATCGATGAGTCGCACTAGGATTTCTTGCCGTGGTCTAAGCTCCTCTTTCTCTTCCTCAGTCAAGAAATCCGCCCTCACAATTTGTCTCAACGGTATTGAAAACCGGCTATTACCCTTGGTTATGTCAGTCTTGAACAGCTTTTCCTGTATCACCAACAATTCGTCACGCCCACCCATTGCTTTGATCGCATTGCGGAACTTTGGAGGCAGATCAGGTGGTGGGTTTGGACCTGGTGGAATTGCAGTCTTGATTGGCAATCTTGATTTCCAAGATTGCTTCTTTTTCTTGGCTTCCAAACACCGTTCATCTTGATCTCCCAGTCTTACTCTCTTTTGAACAGGCACAACAGTGGTGGTGGTCATGAAAACCTTTTCTTGCTCAAGCACAAGGATTGGCTTGTTTTTCTTGGTTTCCAATTCGAAACAACAGTCTTGATCATCATCATCCTGGTCTCCGAATCTTGACCGCTTGTTTCGAATAGGCACTGTCACAACAGTAGTGGATTCTTGCACAGAGATTGGCTTCTTGAGAGACTTTCTTGGAACAGTCCATGAAACTCGTGAAGTTTCTTTCTGGCTACGATGGAGACCCCTCAACCAACGTGTCAAATGGAGTCCAATTGGGAGCATATATAGTATAGCCCTTCATATCATGAATACCTATGTTCTTTAACAAAGACATATCTGTTTTCATCTTCTTCTTCATCTCACAACTTCCCCTTCTTCTTCTCGATGAACCCATAACTAGATAATAGTAAATACTAAAAAAAGACAGAGATTAAAGAAAACTATTATGGCTTTCCTTTAATTTGTTTTTGTTTTCTCAAGAGCGAGAGAGCAATGTTTTTGGTATGAGAATCAAGGGCTAACAGCTAGCAATATATATATAGAGAGAGAGGCGTCTTTTTTTTTTAACCTAAAGTGAGTCCTTAAAAAAAATTCTAACATGAGGTCTAATTAAAAAAAATATAATTATTTTTTTAACCGTAATTCTAACATAAGTCTTTCAAAAAGTTAAAATTTTCGGTTTTATATTATATATAGATAATAATAATGATGTGACAATCTCTAAGAATATGAGAATGCAATTTGTAGATCTACTATCAAAATAACATAGATTGTAATTTATAATTTTCCACATCATCATTTTAATTTATAATTTTTTTTTAATTTTCAAAACTAAATAGGGAGAGAGTCATAACAGGAGTCTCTCTCTCTCTTTTTTCCATCATTTTAATTTATAAAAAATTTTAATTTTTTAAACTAAATAGTGAGAGAGTCCTAATAGGAGTCTCTCTCTCTTTTTTCCTTAATCCTAAAGTTTTTTTTTTTTTTACGTGAGTCTTTTTTTTAAAACCTAAAGTGAGTCCTTAAAAAAAATTCTAACATGAGGTCTAATTAAAAAAAATATAATTATTTTTTTAACCGTAATTCTAACGTAAATCTTTCAAAAAGTTAAAATTTTCAGTTTTATATTATGTATAGATAATAATAATGATGTGACAATCTCTAAGAATATGAGAATGCAATTTGAAGATCTACTATCAAGATAACATAGATTGTATTGGTAGTGGATAGTAGATAGTAGATTTTAATTGCAGTTGAGTATTATGTGAAGTTATCACCATAGAATAGCCCACGCTGGAATATGTTATGTGAAACCAATGATATGAAAGAAAATGAATTTTTCTAAATCATTATATTGAACAAAAAATTACTTATTTTCATTCATCTTCAAATTATACATTTTTAAAAGTTAAGTCATATACCTTTAAGTAAAATAAATATTTTTAATTTTTATTTAACTATCCCGTGCATCGCACGGGTTAGCGACTAGTTATTATTAAGGCAGAACAACACACTGTTTTATTAAATAGCCTACCTGATTTAACTGCAATTGTTTAGGCAGTCAAAAATGACAGGTCATACATTAACAACTTTACGACATATTGAAGATGAATGATGTGGGCAATGTTCTGTACAAGTTGAGAGTATTGTAAATAGATGACACAACTTAGATACAATACTTTAGGTGCTGTTCCTTAATTTCTTCTTTTAAGATTCAACTATGTGGTTACTTAACTAAAAAATACATTTCCATCTATGAAAAAAAACTCACATGGTAAAATCTTAAAATATGAACCTAAGGAATAGCACCTAAGTAAATATATATGGTGGGTATTTCATTGGAGTTTAATGCTCAGTGTTGTTTGAGTTTGTGTTAGGAAATAAATATGGTGGGTGTTGGCGCAGCATATATCATTAGCATCATATCTATGCTTAGTTAGCAGCCGCTCAATCGAGAAATGAAGGGTCTTGATCTTACCATGTGGTAAAAGTAAAACTTTGAAATATATATTATTTTAGTTTTGGTTTTTTTTATATTTTATTGTTGGAGTTTTTAAATCAGTACATATGTCTTGATCAACAATTATAATTACTAATTGCGGATCCGCGTGTTGTGCGTGGTTATTTTTTTATGACCGTGTTATTATTTGAAATACTTTTGAATGTATTACTACTTAGGCTGCATTATAATTGTATAAACAATATATTGTAGGATTCATGATGATAGAAGATATTGTCTTGGAATTAGATGTGGAATGGATACAACTATAGTTGGCCTTGTAGTCAGTCCAGAGCTGATCATCCGTCTTCCCAAGTTAGTAAAATTTAATTAACTTAAAATTAGATAGAAAGGATTTATAAATTCGAAGTTAGCGTCATGCTAAGTGAAAACTTTAGAGGACTGTAATTAAGTTGTTTCAAGTGTTTTTAAATAAATATTAATAATAATAAAAGATCTATTCCTTTAGAGATAGAGATTAGTATTATAAATAGGATGAGGAAATTTTATTGTATTATGCTTTTGGAAACATAATTTCTACCAAATTCGGTTGGCTAATTTGTACATTTTCAAGCCAATTGAGCACATTTTACATGTTACATGTAATTCTTCATTTCCATATGGGTAAGGGCATTCATGATCCCAATGACCCACTCCATTTTTCTTGCATGCTTGGTTTTTTGGGATACGAAATGTGTTTGTTCCAAAAACTGTAAGCCAAAGGATTTGTCGATAGTTTGCAGCAATTGTTTTCCATCTGGTTCGTTTAGAATTGATAATAGTAATTGTATTCCTTTATCATTTGATTCGCATAACAACGCAATTGTGAGTCCATACTTTGCATTTTTGTTTCCTTCTATGTTTGCTTGAAGAAGGATTTGTTTTCCCACTTTAGTTTGATCTTGTACAAAATATTTGTGAGCTCCGACCCAAAATACTGCTTGTTTGTTTGCAACCCTAACGCATTGATGAATAAGTTTGTCTTCATCGTTTCGAAGGAATAATGGATTTTAGAGTAGTCCAGTTAGATTGATGTGGTGCATAACTTTTTTTCTTTTGGTTAGCCGATTGAATCGCTTGCAGCTGTTTTTAAAAAACGAAAAGACATATTAAGAAACTAATGCGTTAGAAAAAATGAGCTGGTGACAAAACATGACAATAGTCATATACTAAATTATACATGAACATTATTATCATCACAATTGCCATATTGACTGATGAAGTTATAAATATTTTTTCTTTTAGAAATATAACAATGACTATAGAATTGCGCACTACTACACAGTAAAAAGTTAATAAAAAGAGAAAATTGAAAGTTGGGATATACGGATCAACATTGTAATGAGGAAGAATATATATATATATATATATATATATATATCCGCATCACGCTGATTATGTAACATCATTCATATCATGACTTTGGATACACCATCTGTCTAACGCAGGAAACTTTAATGTGAAGGGCCGTAGCCATAAAGAAAAACTCTGCATCTGTTCGGCCCCTAGGGAGCGTATAAATTGTTTTTTTTTTTTTTTTAATTGCAATATTTGATTGATGAAGTTATAAATATTTTTTCTTTTAGAAATATAATGATGACTATAGAATTGCGCACTACGTCATAGTAAAAGGTTAATAAAAAGAGAAAATTGAAACTTTATATGGATCAACATTGTAATGAGAAAGAATATATATATATGCATCAAGTTGACTATGTAACATCATTCATGTCATGACTTTGGAATACACCATCTATCTAACGCATGAAACTTTAATGTGAAGGGCCGTAGCCATAAAGAAAAACTCTGCATCTGTTTGGCACCTAGGAAGCATATAAATTGTTTTTTTTTTTTTTTAATTGCAATATTTGATTGAAGAAGCTATAAATATTTTTTGTTTTAGAAATATAATGATGACTATAGAATTATGCACTACGTCATAGTAAAAAGTTAATAAAAAGAGAAAATATAAGATTTCAATATTTTGTGCCACAATTTTGGATGTGGTTGATTGTGATTAGTAGGGAAAAAGTGGCGAGTTAATGTGAAAGTAACAAACATGAGATTTGAATTTAAAGTTGTGTACCTGATTTTGATGTTGCCTAAAAATTTTGGTGATTGTCTTCCAACATTGGAAAATATTTCGAGCAATAAATCTATCGGTAATTCATGTTGCATGCTCATTTTTGTGATTGTGGAGAGTGTATTTTTATGCTATTTTTGGTGTGTATTTTTTCATTGTTTTGTTCTGTAATTTATAGTGTTTTGATTGTTGTATGGATGAGTGATTGTTGAATTTATTTGCAATTATTTTGAATTTTTTTTTTTTTTTTGGGGTTTCTTTTTTGAATAGAAGCCTTTCATATACCCTTCTCTATAAATCTTAAATCCTGTAAATTATGTTTGACTGTTCAGTGTTCATTCGGTTTTTTTTTTTTTTTTTTTTGACATTTTTTTTTATTTTTCATTTTCTTTGGGGCTTTTCAAATTATCAGGTGGCTTGGCCCTGCCAGCCATCAACTTTAAGTAAATAATCTAGTGGATGTATCTAATAACATAATGTTAAATCAAGTTGTGTAGGATGTTAACTTTGTCTGATAGTGAAATGAAGGTTAGTTGTAATTTGGACACACTTGGATATTTTGTAGTTATGAGGAGCAATGGGCAACTTGTTTACAATTTTTTGTGTCACAGTTGATGATGCTACCATGGCTATATCACATGTTATAAGGTATTACGTCCAACCTCCTTAAAATTAAGGGAAATTTTCTATTTACTTGTCTGTAAATGTAGTAAGTTTACCATCTCTAATTTTTAATTTTTCGTTACCCTGCTCGTGGTCCATGTTATGTTAAGATATCATATTCTTTCAAAACTTGCATTTTCAAGGCAGAGGAACATTTACCAAATACTTTAAGGCAAGCACTAATATATAAGGTACTATTAAAGATCTAAACCTTTTTCCTGCTTTTCCTTGCTTTTGGGTATTTTTTTTTTTTTTTTAACAACAGAGAGAAACTGATTGTGGTCTCTACACATTATTCTACTACAAGCTCTGGGATTCTCAAGGCCTTCTTTGCAGCAAAGTAAATTACATCAAGTGGGGCTTTAGCATCATTTAAGATAGGATGCAATTTACTTCGTAACTGATAAAAGAATTAAAATTTAGCTTTCATCTGAAAATTATAAAAAGATAATAAAACACTGAACAATGAACGTTACTTTTATTAATTATGGGCATAATGCATAACCTTATTATTGTCAATATTATAATAAAATTAAAAACATTATTTGTGATGCAGAGTCATCCCTTATTCAAAGGCCAAAACATTGCTCTGAAGGAACTTCAAACTATACCTGCTCCCACGTTTGGTACTTCAAGTTTAGCTACTGCTTTCCATCAAAAAAAAAAAAAAGGTCAACTACTGCTTTCAGCTTCCTTGTGATCTATCTTCCTCTGTTTTCTTTCACTGACCAAGAAGGAATTGCCGAAGCAATCCGTTTTGGTATTGCACGAAAGATCATTGAATTATTGGGCTCTACTACTTTCAAAGAGATCGGATCCATTTGGGGTACCGGTGTTAAAGATGTGTAGCATACAATGGACGCATCAATGAAAAGTACAATCTGATAAACAGCTCCTATTTTTGAAACAACACTCATACAATCTCACAAACACATCAATGGCATGCCAAGGATTATGCAGTAATATTATCCAAAATTATGCAAAAAACTTACTGCAAAAATTGAAACACCAAAAACAATTTGCTTTGATTCTAAAACCCAATCCATATTACACAATCATGAAATTGAAGCACGATCTAATATCAATTGTTGGAAGTGGATATCAATCTAAATGATGTAGTATACAATGGTAAAATAAAATAGTTTTTGTTTTGTTGCCAAGGATTATGCAGTAAAATTATGCAGAATTATGCAGAAAGCTTACCGCAAAAATTGAAACACCAAAAACAATTTGCTTTGATTCTAATATCAATTGTTGGAAGTCTTACATTCTTCCAATGAGCCAGAACACATTAAAAAAATGAGACCTAAGATATTTCCAAATAAACCAAGGTAAAATAAAATAGTTTTTTGGCTTAAAATTATAGCACTATTATACAACACTTTGTAATATACTTGAAACAATAATATTATCCAACTAAGATCCAAGCTACCTAAATATCAAAGAAAATTTATCTCAACATGAATACCCCCCTCCCCAACCTCTCCAAATGAAAAAAAAAAAAAAAAAAAAGGAATTTCAACTTTAGTAGCAAAATTTGGATCTACCAAACCAAGGTGCCTAAAATTTCCAAAAGTCTGACCTCAAATGAAAGCAACTCACAATCTTAATTCAAAATTTATTAATATTTATGTGAGGTTATAGATTTCATTTTTTTTTCCCTGAAAAAATCAGGTCCAAAACTTGATTTAAATTAAAGCCACAAGCGTTAACTTTCATTCACTTCACTATATTAGGCTTCCATGCTCAATTTTATCTGTTTAATAAAATTTTTCCCTAATTCACCATATACTTGTATACAGTCTAAAATACAATAGAAACTCACATACTTGACATCCAATGAATCCCTAAAATCCGGCCATACCCACTCCTAACAACCACTCAAACTTCAGTATACCACTATCAAACTACTTCCCTCAGTCATGAAATATAAGCAATCGAGAGAGATGAAAACTCACCTTTAAATCCGCTTGGAATGGATGAGACATGCCACCAACACTTTATACTTCACTACTTTAGAGTCTTACATTCTTCCAGTAAGCCACAACACATTAAAAAAATGAAACCTAAGATATTTCCAAAGAAACCAAGGTAAAATAAAATAGTTTTTTTTTACTGTAAAATTATAGCACTATTGAAACGACATTTAGGCAATCTCACAAACACATCAATGGCATTCAGGCAATCTCACAAACACATCAATGGCATGCCAAGGATGCTCATCTAATATAAACACAAACACAAACAAACGAAAAAAAAAAAAAAAAAAAAAAGAAGGATCTCATATTAATATAAACAGAGCATAAAAGTTTTTCACCCAAAAAAAAAGAATTGAGATGTAGAGATACCTTAACCAAAGCAGGGAGGTTCTGCCAGTATTTATAAACCATATGGAAATGAATAAAGGGAGGAAGGAAATCAAATAGGCAGCCGTTACTGAGAAACGGTAGAGTAGGAAGGTGGGTAGCTTTCAAACTCTCTGTTTTCTCACGCAATACCTGAAGGCTTCAACGTTTTTTTTTTTTTTCCTCCCTTTAAGCTTCCCTCTACGTTACATACTTCAAACACTCTCTCTCTCTCTCTCTCTCGTTTCTATTTGGTCACGCAAAACCTTGAACGCTTCCCCTTTTTTTTTCTTTCTTCCAAACCGGCTTGAATGTTTGATATTTTTTATTTCTTTTTCCTTTAAGCTAAACTGAAAAGGCTTTAGGTTGGGCTTGATAGTGGAACTAAATAAAAAAGAGGTGGGCTGGATTAATTATACAAATTTATTATAGGGTGATAGTGGGAGTAAATAAATAAGTAGTAGGCTGCATTTATAGGGCTAGGATTTATAGGGCTGAAAATTGTAAAAACCATTTTAAAATTGAAGGAAAAATTATATTTTTTTTTAAAAAGAAAATGACGTGGCAGCTGATGTAGCGCAACGTGAGAGCAGTAGAATTAAACACTACACTTCAGCTTTTAGTAATATATAAATTCACACCTTACAAAAAATTAAGAAAGGTATTAAAGGATATTTTGCTATTAAACTGGATCTTGGAAAAACCTATGATACCCTTGAATGGGATTTTATAGAAAATACACTGAGTATCTTTCAAATTTCGGATCATCTAGCCAAGCTTATTATGAACATGGTTCGCTCAACTAAATTCAATGTAACAGGGAATGGAATTAACCTCCTAGAATTTGTTCCTTCTAGGAGAATTCAACAAGGCGACCATTTATCTCCTTATATTTTTATTTTATACCTTGAATGGCTCTCTATCATGTTAGAAGAAGCTACTCGAAACCGTTTAATTATCCCTATTTCGTTTCTGAAACAAGTAAAACTATCTCATTTGTTTTTTGCAGATTATATATTTTTATTCACTAAAGCAACTCATTCTTGTTGTCTTCATCTCAAATACATTCTAGATAAATTTTGTAGTTGCTCTGGCCAATTGATTAGCACACCTAAATCCAAATTATTCTTTTCATCTAATCTTAGGCACCAGGAATCGTAAAACTAGTATTTTAAGTATATCCACTACAAACCAGATAGGAACATACTTAGGTACCCCCATTTTTATATCAAGAAAAGTTCATAGCAATTTATTATTGATAAAACTAGAAATAAGATTGAAGGATGGCAAACTAGGTACTTATATATAGCAATGAGAGTTAGCATTGATTAAATCCACAACAAATACATTTCCTATTTATTCCATGCAAACTACTTTTATTTCTTGAAAAAACTTGTAAAAAAATAGATAGATTAAATCAAATTTTTTTTTTTGTGGGAAAACTCTACCCATCATTGCACTTGTCATACCATATCTTGGGTAGTGATCAAAAAACCCAAAACTGGAGGATTTGGTATTGTTACCACTAAACATAGGAACCTAGCTCTACATATGAACCAAGCTTGGCATTTATGGACAAATCCAAACTCCCCATAGGCCAAACTCCTTAAAGCCAAGTACTTTCCTAATAAAACCATAATGGATACCCACTCCTTTAGAAATTAATCTCATATTTGGAAAGCTTTTTATATAGGTGGTAAATGGCTATTTAAAGGTATGACATGGCTAATAGGGAATGGATGCCTTATAAATGTATGGCATGATAATTGAATACTAGGGGGACCTCTCAAGTATCGTATCGAGGGTCCTTTATCCCATGCAGAAGACAAAATTAACGTACAATTCATGCATCGGGAAGGTGCATTGAATCTAGAATCCTTAACCATTCCACTACCTAATGAAATCAATTAACTTATTAGAGGTATTCCTTTGGCATAATACCATATCCAACCAGACAAACTGATTTAGCCAAATAATAATGGCCAGTGTATTGTGAAAGAAGCACCCAAATTCATATACACACATTAAGAGATTCAAATTGATAAAAGTCAATGGAATTGGATATGGAAAACCCAATGTCCACAAAAAATTCAAATTTTTATATGGAAATGCACTTATAACAGATAACCGACAAGTTCCTCTATTGCTCACCACCAACATGGTATTGGCCCTGAGTGTCTCCAATGTCTAAATCTTGAAAACACTTTACTTGTCATTCGAGACTACCCCTGGGAAATGGAATTTGTATTGCTCTCTTGGGACAACAAGAAATATCTTTTTTCCATAAATCACTGATAGAATGGTTACACAAAAATCTAACTAATATATCTCCCAGCTTTTTTCAAATGATGCCTGGGAATATTCTATTTTCTTATGGAATTTGGCAACTTTGGCTATCTAGGAATAATAGGATATTCAATGCTCCTTCTAAAACAGTAAACCAACTAATGCACAAAACTTTACATTAGCTACATAATTTTATCATCTTTCATATAATAGAAAAATAAAAGGATCAAAAGTCTCTAAAATAATATCTTGGCATCCTCCACAACCCCCTTTTGTTGCTTTAAATACATATGGTAGTTCTAAAAATAACCTTGGTAAAGCAAGAGGTGGAGGTGTATTAAAAGATAGTTAGGAAAGATGGATAAAAGGTTTCTTAATTCACATAGACACTGCCTCAAATAATATTGCAGAAATATTAGATGTTAAATATGGTTTAAAAATAGCTTGGGAGTTAGGATATAAACATATAAACCTAGAAATTGACTCACAAATTCACCTCAATTGGCTAACAACATATGTTGTTTTGGCACTGGAACTTTCTGTTTTAATTTTGGATTGCAAGATGTTGCTCGGGCAAGAATGGATCATCCTTCCACGTCATGTCTTCCGTGAAGAAAATGGCATGGCAGATAAACTAATAAAGAGGGGACAAGAGTACTAATGAACTTCAGATAATATAATGAATGTACAAATTTAGTTTATGTAATATATATGTGTGATATTTTGCAACTAGGCACTCCTCGCAATTGCCCAATGGACAATACTTGCACTACAAGAAATTTGTACTATTGCAGCGGGTTTTTTGCAGCAGTTGCAAAAAGCGCCGCTATATGTCGCATATTGCTGCATTTTTTTTTTTAACCGACACTGTACATAGGGTCTATTGCGGCGTTTCAATGGACTGTCGTAGTAGCTCTAGTCTTTTGCGGCATCCTCTAGCAGCGAGACATAGAACCGCCAAAATATATATGTTTTAGCAACATTAACTTAGATATAGCGGCGCTCCAAAATCCCACCGCCACAATATGTTAGTTTTAGCGGTGTTGAGATGACTGCCGCAATAAGTACCTATGTTGCGGCGTGCCTTCTTAGTTATAGCAGTGGTTGAGGCCGCCGCAATAGACCTTATAATTCCCTGCCCCCCCAAATGTTCCCTCTGTTTTTTTGGCTTTTCATTTTTAGTGTCTACTCATTTCACTCCCAAAAACAAAACACTCTAGCTCTCTCTCTCTCTCTCTCTCTCTCTCTCTCTCTCTCTCTTCAGAGACCCAAAATCCCACCCAAACACCTAGCCCAAAATCCCACCCAAATTTTCCCTCTGTATTCACTCTCTCTCTCTAACTCTTCAAAGACCCAAAATCCCACCCAAACACCCAACTCTCTCTCTCTCTCTCTCTCTCTCTCTCTCTCTCTCTCTCTCTCTCTCTCTCTCTCTAACTCGTAGACCCAGTCCTCAGCACAAATCCCACCACCACCACAAAACCGTCAACTCAGTGGTCCAATCCACCTCGTTGCCACCACCTAGCAACCCCAATCTAGTAAGTTCTCTCGAACCCTATGATGATTCGATTTTTTTTTTTTTAAAGGGATTTTTTTTACTTTCATTTTTTTTTTTTTTTTTTTTTTTGATGATGAGAAACAAAGTTCAATGTGCATTGGAATTTTTGTATTATGTCTCCAAAAGGTGTTTGTCTCTCGAACCCTTTGTTTGATTATTGATTATGTTCAGAAGTAGTTTGGGTTTGATTAAAACTTGAATTTTAGTTAAGAATTCTTGTAAAATTTGTTTATTTGCTTAGAATTTTATCTGGATTTTGGATGAAGTTTGATTTTTGTTGGGTTTAATTTAAATCTGAATCTTTGTTAGGAATTCTTATAAGTTTATGATTTTTGTTAAAGAAAATTTACTGGGTTCATTGGGATGTTCTGATTTTTCTCCCTTTTTCTTTTTGAAAGAGGACAGTTTAAGTAATACGAAAATCTTATATGCATTATAGAGAACCAACAAAGAAAAAAAAATTATAATTTGCGTTGAATATACTCTGTGATATATGTCATTTCAATGTTGTCTCTTGTCCATTTGATTGTGAGATAATGTAGGGAATATAATTCAAAATTTTGATGACAGCAAGTGTAGGATCCAATAAATATAATCTCTTAAACCTCACAGTAACCCAAGAAAGAGTATCATATGATACTACTTGGACCCCATTAGGACTTAAGTTAAGCTATAATTGCTCATCCATCTAGGCCCCTTTAGGCATTGGTCATCAGTGGATAGCTGCTGCTATGGTCACACCTAGGCATGGCCTTCCATGGACTACTTGCCTCCACCCTCTTGAATTAGCTTTAATAATATTTTTTTTTTTAAATCTAGAATTATTGTTTATTAATATAATTACTCTAATATTCTTACTTCATATGGAGAGAACCTTCTCTTTGTGTATTTTACGTAGACTAGTTTGTAAATTCTTTCAAAAGCTGGTACCTGTTATCTTTAGCAAAAGGGTCTGCTCCTACTTATATTTGTCTATGTTGCTCATCTTTCCAATGCCAACTTTATTATTTAGCCACTCTTCAAGTTATTACTAGAAATTTTGAAACATTGCTCTTTCACTTTTGCTCCTGTACAAGTTTTTTTGAATTTTTTGGTAGATGATAAATTCCTGTCATTTTCAAGTCTAAATTTGAATAAAAGATCTATATCAAAGAGCTTGGCTTGGTGGAAATCATTTTTCTTCCTAGGATGTTGTCTTAGCCAAGTATATAACTTAGTATTTATCTGTACATATCAAAGACTACTCATTAATGCCTATCTGCTATCAGGTTGATTTCTTACTAATTTTGTATGTCTTTCCTATGATATCATTTGGCTATGTTTTCTTTGTTCAATGTTTTTCTTACCAGATACAGAATGACAAACTAAAAGTTTATACTATATGCTTTAAGAGTCATGTGCTTTGCTTTGTTAGAGGGTGAAAACATTGATTTGTTAGAGGAAGAACATTGCCTTATGCTTTTGCCTCAAAAACTCTAATGTGTATCAGAAAAACATGCATGTGCATATACATATACACTGGTCTGTTGGTATACTTTTAGGATCAAGATCTCTAGTCTTAAAGATTGAAATCACATGATGCTACTTTTTTGAATATGACACCTTTTTGGATCTGGCAACATATATATATATATATATATATATATATATATAACCATATAAAGATTGTATAAGACACTTCATAGCTGTATTTGGCATTTTGATCAATAAATGGATTCAATTGACTTTAACAGTTGAAATGGCAAGGCAAAAAGCAAATTTGCGCATGCATTCCAAGAGCGTAACCTTGGAAGGAGCTTTTACACGACATGCGGATCAAGAAACGAAACAAGAAATGCACGAAGCTTCTATGAAAGGTATGGGCTTACATGAACATTTTGCTATTAGTTTGGTAACTTAAAAATTCTTTTAGGAATATGTGTTCAATATACTTGTTCAAATTGAAATTCTACTTGTGACTTCTTTTAGAAATGAGCATAAAAGTGATGAAAGTTGGGTTTACATAATGAATTGGGTTTACATGGTGATCATGCAAACCTATGAAAATTCCTTACTCCTCATAATGCATTTGCATTATTAGTATTATTTTTAAATGTGGAATGTCGCAAGAGTAGAATGAATCATATTTTTTTTCCCCAAATTTTATTTTCAAGAGTTAATATTTTTTCATATATATTTACTTACTTTAACGATATTGTCTCTTTTAAATTTCAGATGTGCAGCCACCTATAAGTGCCACTCGCGGGCCAAGCAAGTACTTGGATGTTTGAGATCTTCCCGACGACCAAGTAATTGAGTTGCCGCTAAATAGTATGCATCAGCCAGTTGATGAAGGGGCAAGGGCTTTCACTGGTTTCTTGGGGACGATTGCGTAGAAACCCCACATGTGCCCAATTAGATATCTAACTTGAAAGGACATGCCAAAAGAACTTAAAGAAGAGCGTTGGCGTGTTGTAGAGGTATTAAAGAACTTATAATACTTGTAATAATGACATTTTGTACTAGGTTATACATAAGTATTTGAGCATGAAAAAATTTGTAATTTGCTAACTCAACTATTTGATTGTAGCGAAAATACGTCGTCCCTACTAATCCTGCTACACATGCAGCTTTGAAGATGTTTACCTTACAGAAAATTGGGAAGGCTTGGAGGCATCACAAGTGTCAGCTGAAAACATCTCATTACATACCGCATCCAAGAAACAAAGCATGGGTGAAGAACAACCAACTCAAGGGATGCATACCAGAAGATTGGGATGTTCTTGTTGACCATTGGTATACTAATGATGCAGTGGTATGTTTGTTTTCTCTCTCTCTCTCTCTCTCTCTCTCTCTCTCTCTTCATTTTTTAATATTATGGTTATGTTTATTTTTTCAAGCACAAGATAATTTTCAAATTTATTACATTGTTATTTTTAAAATTACATTCTCTGTTTGGATATTGATGAGTTTCCTAAATGAAACGTATTTCATTATTTTTATTCATCTAAGAACATAACACACACACACACACACATGTTCAAACAAATATTCTCATGTATTTCAATTTATCCACCTATTTCATTCTCTGTTTGAAATCATTCTATGTTGTCCTAAAATCATTTCAATTTAAAGTTTGATGAAACCAAGAAAAAAAGACCCTTTTCCCAACATTTTAGATTTAATACATGAATCCTATCTCACCAATTTATTCATTTGGATCTAGATCTTCCATTAATTTTTTCATCATTTTGGGCTAGATGTACTGTTAAACTTTTATTACTCTAGGTTAGATATGCTATTAAATTTCATCATGTGGGGCTAGATATGCTATTAACTATTAAGTCATTGACTATCATACCATCATTGACATCTCAACTCATCTTCTTTTTCAGACCATCCAATATCCTTTCACTACATCCAACTTTTGACTAAATCTCCCATGTATAATGTTCTCATGCCTCAACTTCATCTACTTTCATTGACTGTCATTAAGATGGAATTATTGACCTACATTCGCCTGCACTAGTTCTATTTTCTTAATTTTTTAAGTAATGTAACATTCTTACTTTTGCTTTTTCCCTTTGATTATCTTCTAAATTTTATTCAAAGCCATTGCTTAGGTGAATTTAACAATTCAATTTGTTAGCAAATTCAATGCTATAATTAATACATAATTTTGCCAACTAAGTTATCATAACAATAATTCAAACTCCAGACCATGGAAAGCAAAAATGGATTGATTTGGATGATTACAGTGTTCAGATTTATCCCTAGATTTTCATATCACAACTTTTTAGTCATATAACTACTTTAATGAACCTGGTTTGAGGATCTGCCTCCTACAATGCAAAGCTAAAATATTTTTCTTGATTTTCTTGTAGATGATTTGTGGGAAAATATTTTCCATGTCATATGAATCTATTAATAATCAATTAGAAATACTTCCAAACGTCACCATCACTTTCTATCCAATCTAAATGCTTTAATTTGCTCTGATTTTATTATTTAAAGTTGTTAAGTTATGATTTTTATCATAACATTAGTATTGGCTTATTCCATGACAAAAAGTGTTGTAATTGTATAAATTTATTTCTTTGTATTTTTGTGGGATTTATTTGTAATGGGTTTAGTATTAAGTGGTGGAGATTTGATTAAGACAACTAAAAGTCACATGAGGAGCACATGCCAAAAGTTGAAGAGTCAAGTGCCAGCTATGGAAGTTGAAGAGTGTGCTAGCTGTGCCAGCTGTTTTCGCGACTTAGTCAACCCGCGAGTGACCCGCGAATTTCACTAGTTTAAGGATTTTTGAGTGTGACCTATTTGCCCATCACCTATACTATATATACCCTCATTACCCACATAAATAGTAAGGAGCCTATTGAGAGAAAAACCCTAAGAAAGGTTTCTACAACACATCCACCCTATTAGAGAGAGAGCTACTCATTCTTAGAGAGAAATCTTTATAGTCTCTTCTCCTTCCCACTCCCATTATTATACCCATTGAGAGGAGATTTGTACCCAAACACAACCCACACCCATTTATAGTGTTGAGAGTGTTTTTGGAGCTTGGGAAGCATTGGAAGATGTCAATAATGACGGATGCAATGGGCTTATTGCGGGATCTGGAAAACTAGAGAATACACGATTAGGCTCAACCTTGTTGGAGCAAGAAGCTTGGAGGGCTTAGGTGCATCAGGTAGATTAGGCTTGGAGGGTATATTGTTATTCATGTATCTCAACTTTATTCTCTCGTGGATCATTTTACCACTTGGAAGGTAGCAGAGAGGTTTTTCGCCGAGTTCTTCGGTTTCCTCTTCGATAACACGTGTTGGTGTTATCCTTGTATTTGCATCTCTCTTCTCTTACTCTTTAACCATTAGTTGCTGCTGTGTTTGTGATTAATTATGTGTTAAAGTAGTTTGCCAAATTGGGTATTGCTTATATTTCATATTCCACACATATATTGTTTGAATATAAGCTTGCATTGGTAATTTTGTAATTGGGGGTCTAAACATTAATTAGTGTTTTGCACACTAAGTGAGCTTTCAAAAGTGTTCTTCCAAAGTGCTTCTATTTGTGTGATTGACAATGTATTGTTTTAATTGTTAAAACCATTTGAATTTTAAAGGCCAGGAAGTGAGTGTGCATCATAGTGACATTGAAAAGAGAGAGACTTACACCATATATTGTTTCACATGCAGTTAGAAACTTAGGATATTTAGTGTTTTAAAGAATGAGGAGAATAAAAAGAACTTTGAAGATAAATATTATTTGGATTGAGTACTAGTTCAAGATTCTAAGCTTTCTTTTCTTTTACTGTATCTTCATCTTAACTAAACATGGCCTAAGGCATATATTTGTTTGAAGTAGATACATTTGATTTCCACTTGATGTGGTATAGTACCCATGAAACTCCACTTGATTTCCACTTGGCATGTCTTGCTTTATTTATGTAATGATATTTATTCAATGACCAAGTGTTCTTGCTATTACCTTAATTAACTAAATGGCTGGAACTTCAATTTCAAGAACTCTAGAGTGACTTTTAATTTACATAAACTTCATTTCATGAACCTGATTTAAAGTTGAATTCTACTTCTTGTTTGAGAATTGAATTGTATTAAATTGTATTTCGTTGTCATAGTTGCTGATTTGTGTTAGTTTTCCCTTAAGCTCTGTTGTTGTCCAGCCCTTAAATTTACTTAACTAAGTATGTTAATGCAAGTAAGAAACTCAAGTGAAAATGGTCCTTAAGAATTTTATTTGATTTATGACAAAAATGTTAGGATTAGTGCCCTTAAATCCTATTGTATAATGTTATGTATGATATCATGTATGACTTAATATTATGATTAATAAAGTTGTTTTATTATTATCTAAAATAATGGTAACATGAATATTCGAACATTATCATATAGTCCATGAGATGCATAGTTAGTAATTTAGTCACAGAAGATATAAGTCACAAGTTCTTTGTAAACTCAGAATTTTAGTCCATAGTCAGTGATGAAATTGGGCATTTCATCTACGAAGGCTATAACATATCAACTAAGATGATTTTTCTTGGTCATGGAAGTAAAGATTTCTAGTTGATATGTTAATATGTTTTAAGTGTTAAGGCATATTGAACTGGACCGCTGTGAGATTTATTATTCTTCTAATGACTGTTAAATGAATAATAAATCTCACGACTTCTATTTACATGAACTCTTAATCCTAAGAGAATAATAGTCCTGATCATGAAGTGTAAGTTGCTTTGATATATCAGGAGTGAGATCTAAAGTCACAATGAAAACCTTAGTATGTTGGGCAGCCACATTTAGTGTTGATAAAACATATATTCTCAAAATGGAAATCATAGTCTCTTAACGGAGATATAAAATATTTCTTGGAAATATAAAATATTCCATTGAGATAAATTTAATGGGTTTGGTTATTTAGAATGTTAGGCCTAACTACTTTAATAAAGAGTTATTAAAGTATATATTTATGAAATTGGATTTCATAAATATATGATGAATAACTTAAAGAATAAAACCAGGTACTCAAGGATTGAGATGTAGTAATCTTCAAAGTGGCAATCTACATTAATGGCTTTGTATTACTACGAATATTTTATGAAGGGATTGCATGTACAATAAAGTCTTGTGATATATTTTATTAATAAGGCCTAGAGTGCAATTATATTTATATAGTGGTATTAAATATAATTAATGGTAACTTTGGACTTCTCAAGAGTTGACAGAAAAGCCCAAGGCCCATTGTAGCTAGAGTCTTTTATTCCCTTTTGGTCCCACTTCAAGCCACATACTAAAGCCCAATTGGAAAGGTCTAAAAGACTAGCCCAATTAGATAATCAATTATAAGGAGAGAAACATACAAAATTTTGTAAGAGAATGAAATGGTTTGTACGTAAGTGTTGGACACTCTATTATTCTTCCCTAAACAAATTCATATAAACTAATTGAGAGACCATACTTCTTGGGCATAAGTGGAATTGGAGTGAAGATTAAGAGTGTTCCCAAGTACTTCTAATCTTTAGTTTTGAATTTCACCACACCAAGGTACACTCTCTTGTTCTTGTATTCTGAAATTTACATAGTACATGTTATCAATTGTGAATGAAGTAGATCCATTAATTTTCCCCTACATATGTTTTGTATGCAATACAAACATGCATTTTTCCATCACAAAGCTTGTCTTCAGTATGATTCATTAAGCTAGGTTTGTTAGACAAGTTGTAATTCCAAATGGATTCCTAAATATAAACTTCTATGTTTTGCTATTGGAACCTAAGGATCATATTTTATACATGTACTATTGCTTCCAATCTCAAGCACATTTTGAAAAAATTTTGCTCTGTTCGACATTATATGAATGTGAACATAAAAATAATGGTTTCACTGCCATAGAATTTGAAAATTTGGAAAGCCATCATTTTGTAAATTAAGTCAGATAAGAATAGGGACCGTCGTTCTAAACAGAAGGACTTACATACTGCTGGTTCATGTAGCTTTGTCATGCACGCTGCAAAGAAGGTAATAAGTATTATGACTAATTTTTAAATAATTTGACTTATCTTAAGTTTATGTGGAACCAATATTCATCACTACATAAATATGCTGTTCATATTGCAGGCAAAAGTGGATGAACGTCCTGTAGAGCGTGCAGCATTATATTCAATACTGCATACTCGTAAAGATGGATCTACAGTTAATCCTGTAGTGCAAGCAAAAATGGTGAGTAATCCATTTCATATTCAGGTTAAGTGGTTTTGTTAAAAATGGTTTGCTTTTGTTAAAGACAGTAAAGAACAAGAACTAGAATGATGAGAATAAGATTTAGGACTTCTCTCTGCTTTTTATAAAAAAAATTTAAATAATTACTTCCTTATTTATACTACTAATTTAGAAAATTCAAAAAGAACTTATAGACTTTTGTTTGGAGTAGTATTTTTAAGAAGCAATTAGAGTGAGAGTTGTATAATTTTATTTATTTATTATAGACTTGCAAGACACCTTCCTTGAATTTGTGACATTGGCCCATACAAGAAACAGGTCATCTGGTAAACTCATGGGACCTACTAAACTCCATATATGAGGCAGATTTTTGAAACTCATTGGCCCATTCAGAATTTTTTGTTAAAACATGGTTAAGTATATATGAAGCAAATATATCATGTATATATATATATATGGCTACTATATAAATATATTTCTGATGCTAATTGACTACTAAACTTGTTTCCAAATACATGTTTTATATAGCTTAAAGCAACAATGAAACAAGTAGCAGACCACAAATTTTATTGGATATCAAAAGCTAAACATGCTTTCATTAAAATAATGATTAGGGCTTGAAAGAGACAATATTATCCTCCACTTTGACTTTTGGTCTTTGGCTACAATCTTAACCATTGGTTTTAAATGATAGTGATCCGGTCTAAAGGTTTTGCATTTTTAGCTTATTGGTGTATATTGTCTCCCATTAGAGTTCTTTTTGGTTTTATATACACAAGTTAATGTGCTAACTACATATATTCTTAGAAATCATATCATCATCAAGTTGGAGTATCAGTTGTCTATGTTAAACATTTAAGTTTTCTATCTATAAAATGCTCACGGTACAATCACAGCTCATGTGTATGCTTCTCAATATAATTTTTGTTGTCTTGAATCAAATGATGTTGCTAATTTCTAATTGTTTTGTTTTGTTCAAACCCAAATATCAGGATAAAATGAATGAATTGTTGGCTGACCCTTCGAATCAATTGCAATCATCTGATACAAGTGATAGCATTACATGGGCACCGGATGATGTGTTTGCCAAAGTGATGGGTAAGGAGCGCAAAGGTCGTATTCGTGGGATAGGATTTGGTCCAAGCCCAAGTGGTCGAAGTAGCAAGAGTGCTCTCACAGACATTCAAATGCGATCAAGTCAAGTAAGGGACGATGAAGTTGCACAACTGAAGGCTTCCTTGGATAATATGCAAGAAAAACTATCATCTTTTGAATAAATGAAGGAAAGACTTAGCCAATTCGAAGAGATGGAGCAAAGAATGGCTTGCATGCTTCAACAAATGCAACAAATAACTTCACAATGCAGTCAGGTATGATAAACGGTTTTATAATAATGGTCATGTCTATGCACTGTAATGCCTTTTTTATTCTAATTCCCTCTAAAATTATTTTGGACTTCAACACAGCATCTTCAATGATAATTCCCTCTGAAATGATGGTTGAGCAATTTGTTGTGATGATATTTGATTGCCACTCCCTATGTTGCTACTACTTTCTCTGGCTCCCCTTTAAAGAACAACTTTCAACTTTCTTTTTTATTTTTTGTTTAGTTGTGTTGCTTGTGTTGGATTATTTGCAAGGAATAAAGGGTAATTTTTTACTATGGTGTTGGTGCTGGGTTTTGGGTTTGATGTATAAATTGGGATACTCATCTGTGTGGTAGTTGTGAAATTTATTAGTTTGTTGAATATTTGGCTTGTGAAATGTGTAAGCAAAATAATCAAGTTTGCATTTTGTTTGTTGATAAGCTTGTGTGAAGTGAGAAATGTTTGAGGTGATATTGTTGACACTTGACAGGTAGTGCATTCAAGGATGCATAGCTACTTGAGGATGTGAGGACTAGGATGAGGATTTTAGGGCATGGTAGGTTCGGACATGGCTAGGGCAGAATGTATGTGTGGTTTGAGGTGGGTTTTTGTTAGTAGTGAGAAATTATTATGTATGGAGTTCAAAATTGTGGTTGAGACTAGTAGTACTTTATTCTAGTGTCATCCAACCTCATATCATATCATATGCCTTGACAATGGAAGGAATTTTGAAGCCTGCATTGTAATTGAGCACCTTTTTTCTTAAGTGGCGTCTTGACTTATGGCCTATCTTTGTCAGAATGTGGACTTATGTGGAATAACTTTTACATTATTGGGCATTCTGAATTCTTGACTTGACTTTGCACAAAAAATCATATGCATAAACAAGCTCTTGAGTATGCGTAGGTGTATAAAAAATGTGAACTAATTTTCAAGGCTGCAGAAGTTGGTGTTAAACCTCCCCCACCCTTGCTAGCTTATGTTTTGTTCTGTGATCCAGCTCATTTGGTTATTAATTTTTAAATGACTCTTTTCTAACTTACTGAAAAATCATGACAATGACCTAACATGAAACTCAGTCTTTGAAATCAAGTGAAATAATTGAATTATTATATACTTGTATACTTGTGTGATTGAATTTTGAGGGTTGACTTGTGTATTACCCTTGTATACAAGAATACAACTTTCTTTTGGCTAATTAATTATGATTTAGTTTGAATGTTTTTTTGAACTGAGGGTATAAGGTTAAAGTTGAAATAGTCAGCATCTTCTGAAACAGTTCGTGATAAAAAAATTTGATTAGCATATACTTGAAGGCAGGAAGGTTTTTGACTCACCATTTTGTTTTGAACGAGTAGGTTGATTTTTTGTTAGATGAAGTGTTCAATAGAAGCTTATTGCTTGTTTTTGATGTTGCAAAGCAATTTTGGATTATAAGTTTTATGTTAGTGTTTGAGGACATTTTGTGTACAAAGAACCACATTTGAACAACCACATTTTTTGCAAGTATTGAAAAATATTTTGAAACACTTTGAAACTTTGATTATGGTATTAGCTTAATTTAAGTATTGAAGGACTTTTTGTGTACAAAGGACCACATCTTTCTTTCGTTAATTTTATGATGATAGTTATAGACAATGTTATGTATTTGATAATATATCTCTATGTTAATATAATGTTAGCTTGGAGATATATGTGGTGTTATCTAGTTACATTTGTGGTATTGGCTTAGTGGAACTAAAATTATTACATGTTATTTGTAATAGATCTGTGGTTTAAAAACCCAAGGGGGAAAAAAAATTTAACCTATAGCGACGAGCAAAAACCGTAGCTAAAGGTCTAAAATTATGTTATAAGTGAAGACCTATAGTGGCGTTTATAGCCCGCCGCTAAAGCTTCACATATACAGCGGCGTGCGTAACCGCCGCTAAAAGGTCACTTGACCCAAATGGTAACCTCATATAGCAGCGATTTTAAGCCCGCCACAATAGACCAAAAGCGCTGCTAAATGGCAGATCTATTGCAGCGCTTTTTGTTTCCGCCGCAATAGATCTATAATGGCACCGCAATAGTGGCGAGAAGAACCGCCGCCATAGCACCCGCTGCATTTTTCTCACTAAGGTAGCAGTGTGGGTTTCCCTACTGCTGGATGGAATCCTTTCTTTAAACTTCCCCCTAACGGTGAATTGAGACCTTCAGACACTTTCCGGTGACCTTTGAGACCTAGGTGGCACTGCACCTTGCCTTAGAACTGAGTCTTCGAGTTGGCCTTCTGACTTGGTTGGACCTAAGCGAGGACTCTTGAACCTGTTGGGTTGGACGAAGACTCCACCTTTGGTACGGGGGTGAGGCACTTTTTTGGGCTTTTGCAACGGTTTTGGCCCACTGCAATGGTACTTTTTTTGGTAGTGTTGTAACAGTACTCCTTAGTTAATAAATAAATCTTCTTTCTTTCTTTTTTCTTTTTTTTTTTTTTTATACAAATATTATGCTTTCTGATGCTATATTTTGGTTTACTTATTTTTCATTTGCTTTATCTAGTTAAAGTTTCTATGTGTTGTGAGGTTGTGACTCTTTAATTTATCTGAATGTCTCCAACTTTACATTGACCTATATGCACACTGACTGGTCATCAACAATGGTACTCAGATCTTCTGCATCACATGTGATATTTTTGAAGTTGAGTGGTGTAATTTTTATTTTTTCGTATCCATTTTTGAAGTTAAGGCTCATCTTGTGTACTAGTTCTTAGAATTTGGCAGTTAGTCATATTGCTTATTTTTTACCTTGCAGTATGCTCAAGATCCAATGAAAAATAGCAATTCAAATGAGGAATCAGAGGAAGATACAGATGAATCTGATGAAGAAAATGAGGAAGAACCCTCCAAGAAAAATGTAAATTTACCTACTCTATAGTTGTGTGTTTCTATATATTCGTGTTTTGGTTGAATGATACTGATGAAATTTGCAGTGATGATATAAGACAAATTGAGAATATTTTTTTGCTGGAGTGTCATGCTTGGAGTTACCAAATCGAAGCTACATGGTCCATGAACCTAGATACCAATAAATAAAAAAAGAGTAAATTCCACAAACCACCCTTGAGGTTTGTAATAATACCAACTAAGTCCAGAACATTTCAAAACTTACCAATTTCGTCCTAAATGACAATTTTGGACAATTTTGTCCCTGAACTAAAAAAAAAAAAAAAAACGTCATTATTTTTTTTTTTCCTCTTCTTCCTCTGTCTCTTTCATCACCCCCTCTCTTATCTGAGTTTCAAAATCTCAGAAACCCATTCAAACTTGTAGATCGGAAAACACAAACACAAACCCACAATAGCCATGATCTCAACCCACAGCCCACAACAAATCGGAAAAACACAAACACAAACCCACAACAGCCATGATCTTAACCCACAGCCCACAACAGATTGGAAAACACAAACACAAACCCACAACAGCCAAACTTGAAACCCATTCAAACTGCAGAAATCCATCAAACAACCACAATCCACCACATAAATCCAATAAACAACCACAATCCACCGAAACCCAACCAAACCCGAAACCCCATAAACCCTCTGCCACAACCAAAATCCACCACCAACCACACAAACTCAGCCAAACTTGCTACCCACGTTGAACGCACTACATAGCAACCCACGGCGAATGCTGTTACCCACGACAAATGCCACAAGTGAGAGAGGTATGAGATAGCAGAGAAAGAGAGAGGCGGAGATCGAAGAGAGTGAGGGTTAGAGTTAGGCAAGGGCTTGGGTCGGCAGCGAGTGGAGGAAGAGGTGGGTCGGAGCTGGGTAGGCGAGATGGGTCTTTCGGTAGCTGGGCAAGCAAGATGGGTCAGCGAGGTGGAGGAAGAGAGAAAAATTTGAAGGAAGAGTGGGAGACGATGAGCGAGGAGAGAGGGAGATGAAAGAGGGGTGAAGTTTTTTTTTTCTGAGATTTTGAAGCTCAAATAAGAGAGGGGGAGATGAAAGAGACAGAGGAAGAAGAGAAAAAAATAATAATAATAACAACGTTTTTTTGTTTTTTTAGTTCAGGGACAAAATTGTCCAAAATTGTCATTTAGGACGAAATTAGTAAGTTTTGAAATGTTCTGGACTTAGTTGGTATTATCACAAACCTCAGGGGTGATTTGTGGAATTTACCCATAAAAAAACAATAATTAGGGATATTTTGCTTAATTTTATTTATTCAATCAGCTAGAATAATCATCTTAGGGCATACCATTTAAAAAGTTGATATAAGTGCTTAAATATCAACTTTCATCGTAGACATTTTTAGTCTTCAAATATAGCTTTGGTCCTTATTAATGCTCAAACTCCTTAGCTTCTGGAACAAAAAATTGATGTGGAAATGGCGGATGCTATATGTCACCAAAGACCAAGTAGACTGATTCAAAATCTGAGAAGAAAAATGTAATTGACTATTATGTCTTTCTCTTTTTGGCAATCGTGTTATCAATTCATCATAGATAGATTTTGTAATGATTTCTAATAAATTTGTTAAATTTGTCCAACCCCATCTCCGGTTCAAAATTAAATTAAATGAACAGTTTGAAACTTTTATTACTTTGGCTTGACTTGACTCATTTATAGCCTTAAAGAAATGTTTATGGTTTAATAGAAAACCCAAAGAAAGGAACCTAGTCTTTCAACGGACAATTTTGGTTCATACCTTCTCCACCAGACATTGAAAATCATGAGAAGTTTCGGTGGTTTAATGGAAAATTACAAATACTCACCTAAATCGTAGCTCCCTAATAGCATGTTTGGGAGTTTAAAAAAGGAGGGGGAGTAGAGTAGAGGGAGGGAGAGTAATTCAATTACCTTGTTTGGAAGTTTTTTAAGGAAGGAGGAGGAGGGATTTGGAGGGGTTTGGAGGGGTTTCAACTCCCTCTTACCCCTCATTTTTAATTCCTCCAAATTGGAGAGATTTGGAGGGAGAGTAGAATAAATAAGTTATTGGCCAAATGAATTCCCTAATTTACCCTTTCTAAATTAACAAAATTACCTTTTCTAAAGGCCTAATTACCCCCTTCCCCCTCCCTAATTTTAAAAACATCCAAACAATGTAGAGAGGAATCATTCTCCTCTACTCTCCTCCCCACTACTCTTCTTCCCTCTACTCTCCTCCCTCTCTAAACTTCCAAACAAGCCATAAATTTTCAAAATATCACAAATAATCAAGTTGAGTTAAGTAAGCCAAATATTAAAAGATCAAAATTGGTTCTTTTCTTTTTTTTAACAAACATGATCCAAGTGTTCATCACCAAACTAAATTATATGTTCTAGATTATATTCTTATCAAACAACTTAGGTTTTATCATGAGTCACTTGATTAAGTTAATCTTTCAGTATTTATAGTATACACCAAGACTTAAAAATTTCATCCCTTCACAAATCTATATTAATAATTAATAAGTAAATTATAGTTAAAATTATTTTATTTAAATTAATTAGATAAAATGATTTTAGTTTATAGACTTACACAAATTAAATTCACCAAAACTATATTGTTAAAAATCACTAATAATAATATGATATCACATGAAGTTATTATAACCTTACATAATACAATCTCAAATCTATATAAGTATTTTTCTTTTAATACATATAAATATATTATATTATATTTACCTAATTGAGTCTCATACTTACAAATTTGTCCATGAACACATTATATTGGAGCATTTTAACATTAAAATAAATTAATTAAATAATAAGCTAATAACTTGAATGGCAAAATGAAAGTTTTATATGATTAATGAGTCTTAAGTGAGAAGTTAGCAATTTAGTAAAATAAATTTTGATAGGATATTTAGTAAAATTAATTGAATTCATATTAAAAAAAAAAAAGAGTTTTTTTAAATAGTCATTTAGTGGGGGAAGAGGAGGGAGGTGGTGCTATATAAATTTTGCGAGGAACATCAGGAGACGTTGCTGCATAGTCTTTGGCTGTGTGATCAAGCTCAATTTGTGCGGAAATCTAATCTGGGTTTAGCTTCTTCGTTCCAGAAACCGTATCGGTCTTTTATTGACTTGCTTGAGGTGGTGATGCAGAAGGGTTCTCATTTTCGGGTTGCATTGTTCTGCACCATATCTTGGAGCTTATGGCAGTGACGCAATAGGATTAGGGGGAAGCAGCCCTTTTAGAGTCTTCACGAGTTGGGTAGGTGAGCAAAGGATTATGTCATGGAATTTCTCAATGCAAATCATCAATCATCACATTCACAGGTTGCTGCTCGGCGTGTTCAAGTGAAATGGTCTCCGCCATCGGAGTCGGTATACAAAGGCAACTTTGATGCGGCCTTCTTTGACGCTTCTGGATGTGCGGGTATTGGAGAGGTGTTTCGTGATATTCAGGGACAAATTATTGCTGCGTTGAGTCACAAAATTCCTCTGGTTCAATCGGTGGAGATGGCGAAGGCCATGGCTACCCTTCGTGCATTGTTATTTGCTAAGGAGCTTAGCTTGTTTGATGTGGAGACGGGGATTGTGCAAGGGTTCTTGCTGCTCTGAATATGTCGAGGAGGTGCAGCACTTTATTTGGTCATGTGATTGATGATTACAAGAGTTTAGGGGCGTCTCTTCAGTCTTGCAAGTTCAGCCATGTTCAACGAGAAGGGAATAGGTTGTTCATGCTTTAGTTAGAAGAACAATTTTATCTGCAAACACGGATATATAAGTAGAATCTCTACCTAGTGATTTGGATAGTGTATTCCAATCAAATTTGATTCAATAAAATTCTCTTACTTTTTTCTCAAAAATATATATATTAATTTATAAGTTTTGAATTTCTTTGATTTGATTAATAATTTAATTTTTCTCAAAAAAAATTAATATATTAATTTATATCAATGTAGGAGAAATAAGTTCAGACCATGCACGCGGATTAAGGTGAAGGAATGGAGCTATGAAAATTCGGTTTGGGATGAGCGCATCTCAACTTTTACTCCAGAATTTGAGGAATTCATTACATTCTAGAGACAAACTTAATTGCTTTGAAGATTCTTTTTGTGTTAGGGTTTTATCTTTTGTTTACAGATATGTAAATTTTCTAGCTCATAATCTTTGCCAGTTACGTTATTTAATGTATTTGGGATATATAGGTCTTTATCCCAGAGAATTGAGAGAGATTCAATTTGGAATTGGGAGCATTTTAGAGATCTTAGCAAAGAGAGAATTTTATACGCACTACACTCAATTTAAACGACATTTGCGCGCCTTAATTTCAATGCTATTTATTTGTATTTCCACCATCTTGTTATTATATTTAAATGAATTTGACTTATTGCTAAAATATACAATTTTTTCCCAAACCAAGCTCATAATGTACATGATCAAGTACAACTCAATTCGATTTTAGGCCTATCCTCCTTGCAGATAGTTCTAGAGAGCAATGAAATTCAAGAAACAACTAAGAGCTTTAGAAAGAAAAGCTTAATTTACAATGTTACTAAACCTCTCGAAGACATCTACATCCTCGTATGTGCCAAGTGTCCAAGCAAGCAAAAGGTTTATAGACACTACTTTTTTTAATAACTATTGACATGGATAATCACAATAGTGTCGACAGTAGATCCAAGTGAAAGTGACGTTACTCTAGTTACAATAAGTTATATCAATAGTCATGAAAAATATTGTGTTCCTAACATTACTCAATTTTGGACATTAGTAAACCAGATTTCAGGTGCCAAAAACAAATTGAAGTTAAGCTCTTACCTAAGTCTCCAAATATAAATATAGATCATGTATGAAAGTCGGTGAGTTAAGCTGATAAATTGCTGATAAATTACAAAGAACGAAGAAATTTTGAAAGAGTATTATGAGAACATGGTAAAAGATGAATTCTACATTAACATTAGTTACCACATAGAGCTATAGATAGGTCTAGGTTAATACTACGTTTTCCGGAAGATGAGCTGGAGCAATCTTTATAATAAGATCTAGAATAGGATGAGATTGCCTCACTGATCTCGCTCACGGAAGAAGCATTGCTTTTCTGGGAGGACGGATGAGGCAATGAGAGCGATAATGACAACTCGCAACCACCAAGTTCTTGTCCTTGGGCACTTCCCCTTCCATTGTTCTCATGTTTAGGCCTTCTTTCTGGGGTGTGCTTTTGATCCTCTAGACTGGATACCTGTTAAACAACAAAGAGGTTGTGACAACAAGTTTATGGTTTATCAAACACATGTTGAAGGAAGGTTTTGCTCATGCAAGTTTATTACTTGATGTCGTATATGTTAGTGTTAATACTTTGTATCGAGGATAATTTTGTAAATGTCATAACAAAAAACATACTAAATGCAATATACATGTGAGGAGAACCTTTACGATTACTGAAGCTTCCAAAGCTATGACTGTAAAATTACAAAAATGTTCCGCAGATAGGGGGAGGTGAAAAAGTCATTTACCAATAATGTTGTAAACTTATTTTTTTCAAGATCACTAGGTAGCCTTTTAAACGAATGACTTTATCTTCTCTTGGCCGCTTGTAAGCAAAAAGTAGCAGTAACATTTAAAGAGCATTCAATTCAGCTCAGTTACTCTACTAGCTTTAATAGGGAACTGTAAGTCATATTTATGGTAAAAAGAATTAAGGATAGTAACCATCTCTAGTAGAACTACAGCAGCTCATGTAAATTTGAACCTCCAGTAGCTTAAGTATCTCATTAATCAAATTTTACTTATAAAGCCACAACAGTTTCACATAAGCTGATTACTTCTAGAAATAAATTTCAAAATACTTCTAATTGAAAACTTTGAGCTGAATTGGAAGAAAGAAACTTGCATGATAAAGTGGGAACAACCCAATAAATCAAATAATGCAGTAGTCATACAACTAGAAAATCCCCATTACATCCAATGTAACTCTCTGCCCCAATGCAATAATGGTCCATTTGACCATTCCTATTTTATACCAAAGAATGTATCAGGTATACCAACTACCAATAAGAGACCGTTACCATTTTTGTAGCCATGTAATTAATAATTAAAATTATAATGTTTGATTGGGGAAGGGGGGACATGGAAGGGCATAGAAAACAATAAATTTTTTGTTTAGTATTTTATTCAAGAACTTTTCAGAAACTTCATATCTAACACTGATTTTGAAAACTCAAATAAATACATGAGATAGTGATTTTAAGGTGAAGGATAAGGTTTATGCCCAATATTTGCATGCCCTAGACAAGAATACATGACTGACACATGACCATTTTAAGACATGACTAACACGTGACCATTTCAAGACGGATGTTGTGCCCATGTCACCTCCAATGACAGATCTTGTAAAGTTGAGACTTGATGCTTGTGAGAGATTAGTGAGTATACAATTTGTCCATAGAAAATCACAATTATAGACCAAAAGCAGATTCGGTAAGGGCGGGCTTGTTTGGATCACCATGATTTTGAGTGATATCACTCAGTTTTCATCGCTGAGTTTCCAAAATGTGCGGGTCCTTTTTATATATACCTTATGTGACCAAACAAGAATTTGGAGTTTTTGAGATAAATTGAGGTTTGAGTTATGAGTAATGAGTTTTGAATTTGAGTTATGAGTTATGAGTATTGCGTTATGAAAACTGAGTCATGGCCAAAACCAAACGAGCCCTAAATGTTTTGTTTTCGGGATGATAATGTTTTATAAAAGACAAAAAAGACAAAAAAAGGAATGCAGAAGCAAATGCCTAGTCACTATAGTTCTCGTACAAGTATTCACCAACCAAGCATCTCCAAGGAAAGAAAAGGACAAAACAGGGAAAAAAAAAAAAGGTATATATAAAAAGGATTCCAGGCACTGTAGCTTCCTATCTGTAAGTTTTACACATTTATATATAAAAAAGAACTGGTATGTGAAAGATCAGAGATTTTTCATTTCGTTTAACATTGCAGCCTAGAAAGTACTACACTACTAGTACTAAAGTTAAACACTCTTCCCAATTGCCGTGGAAGTAAGAAAACGCAATGTGACAATACAAGTGACGCTTATTTACCTGAAAAGCATGGATATTCCATGCTTCTCTACTGGTCATAAGATAAGAGCATTGTCAGAATCATATAATAAATAAATAAAAGCCATCTTTACATATACTATATATCTTGGTAGAAATTGAAACCAAAATCTAACAATACACTCAACCCATTAAAAAAGCTGCTAAAAGCAATAGCAGAGAAAGAGAAAGAGAAAGAGAGATACATATATTCTTTTTGATAGTGTACCTTAAGGAAATGAGATTCTTGCACCGCATATTTGAAAGAGTTGAGGTTGTAAAGATCTTGTGGCAGAAAGAAGGCTGGGGATTGAGGCTGTGTCTGCCATCTTGAACCCCAACCCTCTTTTATTCCCTTATGCTCAGCCATGGCCCGCATGTAATCATCAAAAGAGTACGGATTTGAGACTGTCTCATTTATTCTTCGGCTGCATTGCGGGCTCTCAGGGATTGAACTCATCGTTTCAATTCTAGCTCTGAGGGGAAAAGGAAAACACACAAGAATTCCATTTTAATAAGAGAATAAAAACAAGTTTGAAAAAGCAAAGAAAGATCATGCAATCCTTTCCCTATTCTTTTTGTTTCTTTCTTTACACTATTGTAGAACCTTTTTTTGACATTTTAAAAGTGTGAACTATAATAAGCAAAGCAAAGCTGACCTTTTTCGAGGGGGAGGGGTACAGTAGGTGAACGGAGAATCTGATTCTTTTCCAATGGGGGGTTTTGACAATGGATGAAAACCCACATCATTCAATTCATCAACACACTCATCATCATCATCATGCTCCTCAAAAGATTGCTTTCTTTGCTGATGAGTAGAGCCTCTATCTGCTACACAAAAAGGCTTTAGAAGAAAGTAAAGGTAAATGGGTCCTAGCTAGCTACCATTAAAAGAGCCTTTGATTTGAAAAATAATAATAATAATTACTGAGATCTTAAGCGACAGATGTAAATGAGGGGTGTGGCTTTCATCAAATATGCCAATACTAGAAGATCTGAAAAGATAATGGTTTTCTTTTGTTCTCATCTATTTTGGCATCAACTAAATAGACAGAAAAAAAAAATTTTAATTTAAAAAGGAATAATAAATGAAGGGATCCAGACACTCATTACCAAAAGATATGGTATCATGTGAGTCCATCAATTGAGATTCTGAAGTACCAATAGAGGAAAATATTATGGATGGTCTCTAAGCAGAATAATGGTATATAAAATAGAACCTAAAAAGGTAAACTGTTGGAAAGAGATAAGGAGCTTTGGTAGCCAAGGAATGTGTGTAATGCATGTTATTCAAATGTTTCTGCTAAAAAACCATGAAAAAATAAAAAGGAAGGAAGGAGGGGAGAAGGGATTAGAAAGCTTAGGTTACCTTGCCTGCTCATGTCACCCCTCATGCTTCTATACATCTGTTGGAACAAAGAGAAGCCATGCAAACAAGCCAAAAGAAGGAAATTAAATAATATGCTTGAAATTTTGAACCATCACAAAAGGTTTTTTTTTTTTTTTTTTTTAACGAAGGAGTAGAATAAGTTAACAAAAAGATAGAGAAAAGAACCTGGAGATGGCTCTTGACATGTGAGATAGTTAGTCCTTTGACATCCATCAATTGAAGAACAAGCTTAGGTGTAGCCTCTACATGAAAAGAAAAACAAGGACATGAGTGAAAGAAGCCACAGAAGGAAACAAAAAGCAGTGAGACAGAAAGAGAAATTACTTACTGTGATGGCCACCAAGCCTCTCAATGGCATGAACAAAACAGTGATGGAGCTCAGGAGTCCATCTCAAGCGAGGCACCTTTGATCTTATATACTGCCTCACAGCCCCATTTCTCCCACAACTACTACTCATATTTTGTCCTCTTGATCTACACACTTTTGCTCTTTCTCCTCAAACACTCTTGAATATCCAAATCTTTACACTTCTAAACAAGATTTCACCACCTGGGTTCCTCTCAGATCCCCTTAAAATGCTCAACTTAACTCCCTTTTCCTCTCAGACTCTCCAAAAAAAAGTTTAAAAGAAAAAAGGGTTTCTGGGTTTGGTTTGGTTTGGTTTGGCTCCTAAAAACAGTACAGTGCTACGATATTCTTTGAAACCCGTTGGGACTGTCTGGGTTCAAATATATACGCGCACACACACACACAGACCTTCAAAAGCAAGAAAGAAAAAAAAAAAAAAAAAAAACAGACAGACAGAGAGAGAAAGATTAGAAGTGAAAAGGAAAAGACGAAGGGTGAGGCTGAGAGAGAGTCTGTAAATTCCTTAAAGGGGTTCTGAAAATACCTGCTGCCTGTTTCTGCTAGCTTCTGATTCAACCCCCCCTGCTTGCACTGCAAAAGAAAGAAAGAAATATATATATATATATATTTATTTATTTATATCTTGTATAATAGTATAAAAAAAAAAAAAAAAAAAACAAGCTGGATATGAAAACAGAAAATTCTCTGAGACTTACAAATATATATATATATATATATATTAAAATATATATTTATATATATCACGAGCTTCTGAATTCGTATCCTGCCCTTCTAAGCCTAAATCATTACCCCTATACAGTACCACAACTGCCTTGCTTTGACCTCTCTCTCAGTCTCTCTCTCTCTCTCTCTCTCTCTCTCTCTCTATCACATAAAGAAGTCTATACAATCTATCATACGCCAACGTCGTCATGACCCAACAAAAGTCCCCATGAAAGAAAGAAATTATTCTTCCAAGACATTAAAAATAAAAATGTGTTTTGGTTTTGGGACACACCAATATTCACTGTATACTATAGAGGGCGTCCTTGTATTTATTTTTCGAGAAAGACAATTTTGCCTTTACTGTATGTAGGGTAGGGTCAATTAATTGGAAACCAGATCTCGGGATCTCCTAAGTCCTAAACTTTTTTTCTTATTTCTTGTTGAATAAATATGAACTCGCTTCTAAAAAAAAAAATATGAACTCATTTATTGATTTTTGTTTCAATTTTCGCATTTTCCCATTAAGATAACAATAATTCTTCCAACACAAAATTCTATAATGTTTTTTTGCTATTATTGAGGTGGTATACAAAATTTTATAATGTTTTTTGCTATTATTAAGTTGGTATGTTGTGATTAATCTTAAGGTGATATCAAATTATTTTAAAAAATTATCAGTTATAAGGTTATATATATGTATATAAAAAAAATGGTAAGGTGATTTGAAAATGATATTACTACAAATACAACTTGTCTCTCAACTTGTCATTATAAAAAAATTGTGTCAATATTAGAGAATGTATCTCATGATTTTTGGTATAAAATTACTACAATTTTTTATCTTTTGGACATTCCATGAAATTATTATTATTATTATTATTATTCCATTAAAATAATATCTCATAAAAAAATAAGGAGACGATTAGGCACATGTGCTGGGCCGTGGGGCCTTAAAGATGTCTTAGAAAGGGTTTGTACGTAGAGTCCTATTCTGAGCTTCTGTAAAAACTCTAATAATTGTTTGTCGGTAATTTTTATTTACTGATAACGATACAAATTTATAATTTTATATATTTTACCCCCAAAGAGAAAAAATAAGGCCTGTTTGATAAAATATTTCTAGTAATATTATTTAAGTGTTGTGAAAATATTTATAGATTTAAAAGTGTTGTAGAATTACGTGTTTTGGTGTTTAAATACTGAAAACTGTTGTTTAAAAAATTAAAACTTTACTTATAAAGTATTTATTTGATTTTCTTCTACAAAACTATTTAGCAGAAGAACATATACGTGCCATCCAACACGTAAACAAATTTACATAAAAAGTTATATAAACTCTCATTTTATACTATAGTAAATTATGATGACAACCTTATTATCTAGTTCAAACCTAAGCTTTCCTCTAATCTCAATTTGTCATAACTATTAAAAAAAAAGTTAGGTTAATGCATGTGTTATGATCCTAATGTCTCATATGAATTAAATGTAAACTTAAACATGTGTTTTTAAGCTCTTGAGTATTATCTCCTTACAAGCCAGTTTGTAAGGATGATTTCTACCTATGAATTTGTAACATTTAGTATGAAGTCAACAGATTTTTAAAGGTAATTTCTACTTATGAATCTGTAACAATATGTCTATTTTTGAAAACCATTTATAAGAATTTAAAAAAGTTGTAATAAAAAAGTTAAATCACTTTTTTATTTTTTTATAAAAAGTTTTTTTAAATAGTTTTCTAATGATATACGTTAGTAAAACCCTAAATAATAACGCGAGTTTAGATTGCTGATGCATTAGATATAGTCCCAAATAATTTTTTTTTTTTTATAATCAATCCCAGGTAATATGTGTGTGTGTGTGTGTGTAAAGTTGTCATATTAGTATATTCCTATCCCACAAAGAGATGTGGTGCGTAGTTTAACTTAAACTTCACACACCATTGGGTCCCCTCTCGCTCCCAGTCTGTCCCATTGTCCCTGAAGTTGAAATGGTCAAAAGCCAAAAACCATCACCCCTCCTCCTCCTCCTGTCTATCTTGGATTCTTTGTAGGTAACTCATGTCATGAGGCTTTCATGTCAAAAACTTCAAAGTCAACCATGACATGCAAAGGTATTAAAAAGATGTACAAAACTTAATGCCAAACAAGACAAAGCTTGCTCACACCAAAATTTTTTACACCGTCCACTTATATCGACTGCGTGGTTCCCGATAAAATTTCAAGGGCTGTGATTGTATGATAGAGGAGCACGTCAAGTAAGACAAATTTAAGAAGATAATAATAATTTGTTCCTTTTATTGATGGGAAAGAAGATAATAATAATAAGTTGTTTCTTTCTGTACGTGGAATTTTTGGAATACAATTTAGAATTCTCCAACCACGTCTGTACAGACGGTGCCGACTTATTGAAAATGCGAAACTAATATTTAGTACAACCTACTAAAACCTAGCTTATATTATTCTTACTACTTTTCTTTCAGCTACTTTACATTATGTGTGTGAATTATTATTCTAATTATTTTTGTACACCTTATCTTTTAATAAAAGGCCTCTGGAATAAAATTAATTCTGAAATCAATTTTTACGGTAGGTTTGACCAATTTAAAATATGATGGACTACTTTCAGTAGTTTTAAGTATATAACACCAAGATTATGTATAATACAATAATATAATAAATTATTATGTGTTTAAATTAAATAATATTTGAAGCTATTATATTCATTCTATTTTAATTTTTATCCTTTAAGTGCACAATTGTAATACAAAATTAAATAAGAAAACATATAGCTGGTCAAACACCTTTTTTTTTTTTTTTTTTTGCTTGACGCACAGTGTATTCTCAAGACGGACAACCAGAGACTAATCACTGCTCGCGCCGGATGAGCCCACAAGGGGGTAAAGCGCTGGCCCGAGGGATGTTTTCAGAATGCAAGTCGCAGGACTCGAACTAGGGAGCACACCCAGTCAAACACTCAAACTATGTCATTCCTTTTTTGTATTTTCCATCTCTTATTTTTCACTTTTTTCTTTTTTTATATTTTAACAAAATAAGGACTATGATTATTGGTACTTTTCTTTCAACTACTTTCCATTATATGGGTGTAATTTCTAACTGTTTTTGTACAACTTATCTTTTCTTTTCCTTTTTTTGGTTAAATACAACTTATCTTTTAAAAACTTATTGCTAACAATGTACAAGACCCTCAAAACAATTAATGTTAAGGTATTGTTCCTCAATAAATCAAACTGAAAACTTATTTTATTCCAGAGCTCTCCAATTAAAACTTTAAAAAACTTATTTTATTCTAGAGCTCTCCAATTAAAACTTTACTTTTATAGTTTTAATTGGAGAGCTCTGGAATAAAATAAGTTTTTAGTTTGATTTATTGAGGAACAATACCTTAACATTAATTGTATTGAGGGTCTTGTACATTGTTAGCAATTT